>JAUMIR010000001.1:180525000-180898586 GCA_030847615.1 Gambelia wislizenii
GAATAAATATGAATGGGCACTGTTCCTTACCTCCAAAAATATATCACCAGTTTTTCTACACTTGTTAATTTTTCCCTTATATTATATCCCCTTTAAAACATTTTTTACCTAAGCAAACGTTTCAGGCTTAACTTAAAACAGTTGCTGATCTAACTTTAGGTCTGCAAGGGGTGAGACTCCTTTAGCTTGCATCAGGGTTGATTCTCCAGCCTATCTTGGATGACTGAATGTCCATGGCTTAAAAAATCTCAAAACTGTTCCTCCCTTCTTGATTACTGGGAATAACTCTGCTTTTGGATTAGTTACCATAAACATTCATAGTGAATTCCAGATGTCTTTCTTCCTCTTCTAGCCAGAAATAGATGCTTGAAGCTCTGACACCTTTTTACACTTGGCCATTTTTAGTTTCAGGGGAAATATGAGACTCCCAATTCTGCATTCATCAGCTATAAGTAGTAAAGTGTGGGCAACTTCCACACTTTAGAATTTGGACTGCAATTCCCAGCATTCATCACCATTGGCTATCCTAGCTAGAACCAATAGGAGGTGCAGTCCAGTGACACTTCTATCATGGGGGAGGCCTCAAAATATGGTGTGGAGGTGAAGCTAGTGATGTAAAATCCTGCATTATTCTTCTTGTGTCTGAAGCATGTGGGGAATGTTTATTTTTCTTCTTGCTCTCTGGAGTAGGTGAGATATTTTCAACTGGGTTGCCCCTCACAGAGAAGCCGAACCATACCTGACAAATTGTCAAAGAAGGAGGGCTAGAAAACAATCAGCTGTCTATTCCCTTCCTAACTTATCTTGCAATTAGTGTCATGAAACATAAAACTCTGTTTGCAGTGTCTAACAAGGAAGGATGGCCTCCCCCTCCCCAAGCCAAGTGGAGTAATTCAAATTGTATTGACTCAGACTCACACAATTAAATTGGGGAATATCAAGTTATCTAGGTGATCCTACTGTAGCTGTGTATGCTTATGATATGAACAATGGGCAAGGTGAACAGCTGCCTCTAGAATCACTTACTGAGCATGTGTGAAGAGCAAAACAGAAAGAAAAGGAGAAAAGAGATTTGCCTGGCAATGTTCGCATAACCTATGTAACCCTCCACCATCTCTATTGGTGGTGACTGGAGAAGTCCATAAAACACTCAACTGTCTTTCCCTTCTGCAGGGTCTAAGAATGGGTGATGGCCTATGTGCATGTTTAGACACAGCAGAGTAATTCAAATTGCCTGAACTGAGACTCACACAATTTAAAATGAATGGCTGAGGCATTACGAATTTCCCATTGAAGTGCCCACCCCAGTATATATTTTGCAGATGAAGCATTTACAAATTCTCACCCATAGACCAACAGCTGTCAAATTTCTCGGCTCATAAAGAGAAATGTAAATGCAACCAGCAATCAAACATCTAGTATATTTAGCGAAGAGCTATATATTACTTTATTGTCTAAGGAAGAAATAGTAGTGAAAGCTGTTCCTGCAGTATTTGCACACAGACACAGATTAGAGTATCAGAATGGCTACTGTCCAGATGCTTCTCCCTTACAACTACCAGCAGTTTAGCCAGTTTCGCTGATGGTGAGGGATTATGGGAGTTGCAGTTCAAAAATATCTGGAGGGTGACAGTTGCCAATTCCAGATCTAAACTAGCACATCATGTTTTCCAGCAAGTAATTACAAATACCTTTGGGTTTCCTGATTACCAATAAAGCTAGCATGAAAAAGTACTGTTGGCCTCTTAATAGTAAAACATCAAAATAACAGATGTTTGGGCAAGTGTTAAATTTTTATGTCTGACATAAAGATTTTGTGAAATATACACATGTAGTTTAATTATCTATTTGCATCCTCATAATCAGTATTTTCAACTTTTAATTGTTTCCCCACAAAGCGTTCTATTCCAAGGGGCAACCATGCAGAGAAACCTACAGCTGAGCTGATAGATATAAAGATAGATAGATATAGATATAGATATAGATATAGATATAGATATAGATATAGGTAGATATAGATGTGTGTGTGTATAATAAATTTATTTTTCACCCCTAAAACAGAAAAAAAGAAAAAAGCTCAGTCTGACATTTAGAGCTGTGAGGTTTACATCTTCCATTTTCCTGTCACACTGATAAGTACTCTTTGGAATACCCCATTTTCTTTAAGAAATCCAAAAAATTAATATGCAATTATTTGCATCACCTCAAACAAGGCAAATAAAGATGATTGACAGCAATAAGTATATTCAAAAGTGGACATCACATTTATAGAAGGCTAATTTTAATGATTAACTCAAAAGACAGAAGTAACAGGAAGACTGCCAAATAAGAGATTATGATAGTTTGCACAGGAAATCACTAAAATGTGGATTAATACTTGGCAATAAATTATAATTAACAGAAGAAAGGGCTGCTGTATAATGGAACTAAGGAAGGAATGCCCAAAAGCACCAAACTGCAAAATAGAAAAACCAGAAAATGTTTTTTAATATGAAGTACATTAATATCCCTCTCCATTGACGCCCCCTTGTCGTGGGAGAGAGGCTTGCGTACCCTAATGATGTTCTGAGCTATGCTGGCAATGGCACAAAGCCACCGGTAGGGTTTCCCATGCCAGACAGGTCAAAACTGAAGGGTCTGACAAAGAGCGTCAAAGGGCAGGATGGGCTCTCTAGCCTTGTGGCAACCGTCCTCGGAGAAGGAAAACTCTAATCCCAAACCCGGGCAGATGGTGCTCGTCCAACCCTGTAAGATCAACCATCTAAGAGAAGGAAACTCTAATCAAACCTATGACCCGAGGACCTCACTGCTACGTCCATGCTTGCAAGGCCACGGCAGATGAACCTTTGGTTTAAAGGGTGAGGCCAGTTCTGTGCACGCTGCGCTCCACCAGAAAAATCCATTGCACAGGCTCGAAGGACAAATCCAGTTCCAAAAAAGCCCTGTAGAGATAGGCGAGGGACAAAATGGCAGGTGTAAAGATGCACTGGAAGCCGCAGACCCAACCCTGCATGCAGGCGGTTCAGGACTTTGGTCGCTCAAGGCTGACCCGGGAGATGACAGTCTTGTTCGGCAGCATCCTGAACGACCAAACAGCCTTTTTTAAGGAGAGCACTGATTGCTCCATATGGAGAGGGGCCTAGAAAAGGTGGCCTAACGAAAGCTCATCCCCAACTGCCTGGTTGGATAGCCACGGCCAACGGGCATCTTCTGATGCGGTCAAACCAAGGCAAAGAAACAAAGGCACACACCGGCCTCCAAAGGTGTAAATAAACTGACACTTGCATGCTGGAACATCAGAAAAATGCAAGACTCTGAAGATCGTGGACGGCCTGAGCGTCATTCTGCCCTAATAGCTCATGAACTATCACAACATAACATTGACATCGCTGCTCTTAGTGAAGTTCGCTTCCATGAGGAAGGCAGCCTTAAAGAACAAGGCACCGGCTACATACTTCACTGGTCTGGCAAACCCAAAACCGAAAAACATCTTTCAGGAGTAGGCTTTATGATTAAAATCTCCATTGCCTCCAAACTCGAAACCTTGCCAACAGGACACTCTGATTGCATTATTTTCTTACGCCTCCCACATGTTTTTCTCTTTAGTATATATGCCCCAACTATGCAAGCCGACTCTGTAGAGAAAGACAAATTCTACACAGACCTACGCCAACTCATATAAAAAGTCCCTGTGGGAGATAAAATTATTATCCTTGGTGACTTCAATGCCAAAGTAGGAAAGAACTCTGAAGCCTGGAAAGGTGTCTTAGGCAAGCATGGTGTTGGAAATTGCAATGATAACGGACACCTCCTGCTAGAGTTCTGTGCAGAACAACAGCTGACTATTACAAACACCATCTTTCAGCAGAAGGATAGCTTGAAGACAACCTGGATGCATCCCGATCCAAACATTGGCACCTCATTGACTATGTTCTAGTCCGTCAGAGAGACATTCGTGATGTCCGTCATATCCGAGTGATGCCCAGTGCAGAATGCCAAAGAGATCATCGCCTCGTCAGATGTAAACTAAATCTTCACCTTAAGTTCAAACCTAAGAGGGGTGGCATCTTAAAGAAGAGACTCCAAGTCAACAATCTTCAACAAGCTACCATGAGAGACAACTTCCAGGCAAATCTACAAACGAAACTTGAAGACCATCCTACAGATCCTTCTCCTACAGTGCTTTGGCAACATATTAAAAACAGTATCCTCCAGTCTGCAGAAGAATCCCTTGGGTTCTCCCACAAGAAAAATCAAGACTGGTTTGATGAAAACAACCAAGAGATCCAGGAGCTGTTGGCAAAGAAGAGAACTGCTCACCAGGCATACCTCGCCCAGCCAACCTGCCATGTAAGAAAAGCAGCTTTCCGCCTCACATGTAGTAAACTTCAACAAAAACTCTGAGACATGCAGAACAAGTGGTGGATCAATATAGCAGAAAAGACACAACGCTGTGCAGATCTGGGTGATCATAGAGAATTTTATGAAGCTCTTAAAGCAGTGTTTGGACCTACTTATCAGGTCCAAAGCTCCTTATACAATACAGATGGTCAAACATTAATTACTGATAAAGCCTCCATCTTGAATCAATGGGCTGAATATTTTCAAAGTCTCTTTAGCGCCAACTGAGTAGTCCAAGGCTCAGCTATCCAACATATGATACAAAAACCAATGAAAAATGAATTGGACATAGCTCCCACTTTGGAAGAGACCCTTAAGGCCATACAGCAGATGAAAAACGGCAAGGCAGCTGGGATTGATGGAATCCCACCTGAAGTTTGGAAACACGGAGGTCATGCACTCCATGAAAAATTCCACCAATTCCTTGTGAATTGCTGGGAAAAAGGGGAGCTGTCATCAGACCTCTGAGATGCAGTCATCATCACCCTGTACAAGAAAAAAGGAGCAATATCCGATTGCTCAAACTATCGAGGCATAGCACTACTTGCTATTGCTGGAAAAATCCTTGCAAGGATACTCCTGAACAGATTAGTTCCTGCTATTGTAGAAGAACTTCTTCCTGAAAGCCAATGTGGCTTCAGAGTCAATAGGAGTACTATAGATATGGTATTTGCCCTTAGACAACTGCAAGAAAAATGTAGGGAGCAGAACAAGTGTCTCTATGTAACATTTGTCAACCTCACCAAAGCCTTCGAGACTGTGAGTAGAAAAGGTCTGTGGCAGATCCTGGAAAGACTAGGATGTCCCCCTAAATTCCTTAAAATGATTATCTTGCTACACGAGGGCCGGCGTGGTCATGTCAGATATGGCGATGCTCTTTCAGAGCCCTTTCTAATGGAGTAAAGCAAGGTTGTATTCTTGCACCAACTTTATTTACAATCTTCTTTAGCATGATGCTCCAAAGGGCTATGGCAGAGCTTGAAGAAGACGACGGCATCTATATACGTTACCGTACTGATGGTAGCTTGTTTAACTTAAGCCGTCTGAGGGCTCACACTAAGACTCTAAACTATCTAGTCCGTGAGCTGCTCTTCGCTGATGATGCTGCCCTTGTTGCCCACACAGAAACAGCTCTGCAGCACCTAACATCCTGCTTAGTAACAGCTGCAGAGCTGTTTGGGCTGGAAGTCAGCCTGAAGAAAACGGAAGTTCTTTACCGGCCTGCACCACAGGATGAACACCACGATCCCCACATTGCCGTCGGCAAATCTGTGCTCAAGTCCGTTCAGCAGTTCACCTAACTGGGAAGCATAATCTCCTCAGATGCCAAGATTGACAAAGAGATCGATCACAGATTAGCAAAGGCATATACTGCATTTGGAAGACTTCACAAAAGAGTCTGGAGCAATAAACACCTGAGGCAAAGCACAAAAATCAGTGTGTATAGAGCCATTGTACTGTCTATCCTCCTTTATGGATCTGAAACATGGGTCACCTATCGCCACCACCTACGACTCCTCGAGCGCTTTCATCAGCGCTATCTATGCACAATCCTAAATATACACTGGACTGACTATGTGATGAATGTTGCTGTCCTTGAACAAGCAGGGATCATCAGTATTGAGGCCATGATATTGAGAATGCAGCTGCACTGGGCAGGGCACGTTTCTAGGATGGAGGTCCATCGCCTTCCAAAAAATACTACTCTACGGTGAACTCGCCACAGGTCAGTGTAAGAGGGGCACTCCGAAAAAGCGATACAAAGACTCCCTGAAACAACATCTCAGGCTCGGCCAAATTGATCACCAACAGTGGTCCGCCCTGGCCTCACATCGGGAGGCATGGAGACGCACTATCCACAATGCTGCAGCCTTATTTGAGAACTCACGCCGAATAAGTCTTGAAGAGAAACGACAACGCAGAAAGAATTACAACCCAAAAACATCACCCAAGGAGACCTTCTGCTGTGCTTTCTGCAACCGGACTTGTTTATCTCGGATTGGCCTTTTTAGTCATCAGCACGCTTGCAGAAAGCGTGGGATGAGTCCTTCCTGAATCTTCGTTTGCGAAGAAAAGCCAGAGAGAGAGACATTAATATCAAAGGGCAATGTAATAGAGAAAATACATGAGCGAAAAATACAAAGACAACTTTATAAAAACCTATATGTAAAGAACAATGAGTGATACAAAATCAGATAAGGCACTCAACACCCAGAAAATGTTTTTCAATGCAGTAGGACACCCATATCCACTGATTCAGTTATCCATGGGACACAAAACAGCACACCTACCATAGAGTCTTCCTAGAAAATGTGTCCTCTCTAGCCATTTTCTAGGTCCTCCAAGGCAACTCTAGGGTATTTTAACCAGGAAGTCACATTATTTTCAATGATGTTTGCTATTATTCATGATATTTGGCATCCACGGGAGCCCCCCAGAACCAATCCCCAGTGGATAAGGGGGTCCTACTGTATGAAGCAAATTAATATTAAAGGGTAATGTAATAGAGAAAATACATAAGTGAGAAATACAAACACAACTGTTTAAAAACCCAGTTGTCGGATTTCCATGTGTCCTCCCATGTCACTGAACTGCAGATGGAAGCCCTCGGTGAAGAACTTTCAGGTATGAGGCTGACTCCACCAACTAAGCTGACTATCGGATCTTCTTGTTTCAGTAGAACCTTGCTTTGGTGTTAAAGATTTTCCCTCACATCTGCATCCAAAACAAAATTTGTTGTATAGTCCTATACCTTGGTTTGCTCCTTAATCATTTCACATGGCTAGTTCTTTTGTCCTAACACACCCTTCAGACATGAGAAATGCTTAATCCATGGCTTCCAATTTTTGTCATATTACAGACTGCTCTACAATTGCCTCTAAGAGGGACATGCCCTGGATTTTGCTTTTTGTTTTGTTTTGTTTTTGCCCTTGGGTTGCTAACTTCTTACCTAAGTTCCCAGAGTAGTCATAATTAGAGTTTAGATATCTTTGAAAGATTACAGGAGCTCTGTCTCTCAGTGGAGATGTCTGGCAGTGCTTATACTGAACTCTTGTACAGTTGCCTATAAAAGCATGAACATACACAGTAGTCATCCTTCCATGTCACAAAATGCAGGTACTGAATGGTGAGCAATATAACTGTACCTTCAGACAATTGTGCCTTCAGAACATATGTATAGTAGGAACCCCCCCACGTCTGCTGATTCATTATCCACTGATTCAGTTATCCACGGGGCACAAAACAGCACACCTACCATAGTCTTCCTAGAAAATGCATAGAGAGGCATCACATTATTTTCAATGATGTTCACTGTTATCTGTGCTTTTCAGTATTTGTTGGGCCCCCCGGAACCAATCCCCCACAGATATAGGGGTCCTATTGTATAGACCCAAGGGAACAAACATGTTATTTGCCTTGTTGTAACTCAATGGATTATTGCAGAGCAGTGTGTAATTGTGAAAGTGATCAGGTTTGCCAAGTGAATGTTCTTGATATGAGAATTAGGATCTCATACTACGTGTGAACGAGACTACGTGCGAAAGGGATCTAGGAGTCTTTGTAGCCACATGTTGAACATGAATCAACAGTGTGGTGCGGCAACTAAAAAGGCCAATGCGATTTTGGGCTGCATCAATAGTAGTATAGTGTCTAGATCAAGGGAAGTAATAGTGCCGCTCTATTCTGCCTTGGTCATACCTCACCTAGAATACTGTATCCAGTTCTGGGCACCACAAATCAAAAAGAATATTGACAAAATTGGAGCGTGTCCAGAGGAGGGCAACTAAAATGGTGAAAGGTCTGGAAACCATGCCTTATGAGGAAAGACTTAGGGAGCTGGGTATGTTCAGCCTGGAAAAAAGACGGTTAAGGGACGATATGATAGCCCTGTTTAAGTATTTGAAGGGGTGTCACGTTGAGGATGGAGCAAGCTTGTTTTCTGCTGCTCCAGAGACTAGAACACAGAGCAATGGATGCAAGCTCCAGGAACAGAGATTCCACCTCAACATTAGGAGGAACTTTCTGACAGTAAGAGCTGTTTGGCAGTGGAACACACTCCCTCAGAGTGTAGTGGGGTCTCCTTCCTTGGAGGTCTTTAAACAGAGGCTGGATGGCCATCTGTCAGGGATGCTTTGATCGTGATTCCTGCGTGGCTGGGGGTTGGACTGGATGGCCCTTGTGGTATCTTCCAGCTCTACAATTCTATGATTCTATGTGTGTTTTCATCTCTGAAATGCCAAGATCATGTCACTTGCTCTGAGCACCAAAACATCATTTTATGTGACACTCTTCAAGCCCACATTAGGGAGGTTTTCGATATGTCTTGTGCTTATGCAGAAACACCCTACAAACTTTGAAGAAGAAAAAAAGAGTTCTTTACACAGTGGAATATTTTGTAGGGGATGCCACATGCATTCGTGTGCCACACCAAAGCATTGTATGCTGTGGTGGGATTTGCTGCACTAAAACAACCCCCTACCCTTATACTACAGGCCCCTGTCTCCACTTGCCACCACTTAGGGATTTGTAGAAGTGTGACAGACTAATATAAAAGCATATGTTCACTTGTTGCCTGGTTAACCCACCAGCACTTTGGAAGGAGCAAAAAGAAAGGAATGGGGTTTCTCTCCTCCCCTTCCAAAGCCTGGTTTACCTGCCAGCTACTGGTTTCTGCATTTGGAAGTAGTGGGGTTTCGCTTTGCTTTGGAGTGACAGATTGGGTGTGGTTAGCAATTGAGGAGATGGTAAGAATTAAGGGGAGGAGAAGGAATGGGGTTAAGTGGTGGATATGTGTGGAAAGGCTTGACAGTCTGGCCGTGGCATCATGTGGGCAAGACAGGAAGGTGAAGGACTGCCAGCACTGTTGGTAGCAAAGGAGTCTATGGCGTATGTTTTGGGACAAGCTTACCATATTCGTGTTTGTTTGTTTTTCACTTTCATGGTGCTCCTGTGCCCCTAAGCTGTGTGAATGTGGAGGGCCAACTGTATATACATGTGCCTCTGATAAGATAATCAGCCCATATAATCTTCTTTGATGATATAAACTGCAACTGTTTTGCTCTTCTTGCTGAACAGAGAGCTTGTATTCTATATTTCCCAAAGTGGGGAAGACTACAGGCATTACATCAGAATATAAGGCAAGCTTCCCAAAATGGTTCCTGGAAGATGTTTTAGACTACAGTTGCCTGCATTTCTGGCCATTGGTAGAAATGCAGAAACACAGAAATATTTTGGCCATTAAAGCCAAAATATCAGGAAGGCCTCTAGTTAGGAAAGGCTTGGATAGGGGAAGAAGAACTTTGGTAAGGAATTGTGAGTTCAGTGCAGGAAACAGAACAGAAGAACAGGCATTGTCTCTACTTGTGTTTAGGGTTGGTTCATAGAGGGATGGATCTCTAGGTAGTCACCAATGGCTCCTCTTCATACTGGAGAGAAGTTACCACTGGGGTGCCACAGGGTACTGTCCTGGGCCCAGTGCTATTCAACATCTTTATCAATGACTCGGATGAGGGAATAGAGGTCATGCTTATCATGTTTGCAGATGACACCTAATACCCCAGAGGAGGACAGGGTCAGAATCCAAAATGACCTCAACAGATTAGAAAGCTGGGCCAATACTAACAAAATGAATGTCAACAGGGAGAAATGTAGGATACTACACTTGGGCAGTAAAAATGAAATGCACAGATATAGGATGGTGACACCTGGCTTGATGGCAGTACATGCAAAAAGGATCTAGGAGTCTTTGTGGGCCACAAGCTGAACATGAGCCAGCAGTGTGATGCAGCAGCTAAAAAAGCCAATGCAATTCTAGGCTGCATTAGTAGGAGTATACTGTCTAAATCAAGGGAAGTAATAGTGCCACGCTATTCTGCCTTGGTCAGACTTCACCTGGAATACTGTGTCCAGTTCTGGGCACCACAATTCAGGAAGGATGTTGAGAAGCTGGAACGTATCCAGAGAAGGGCGACCAGCATGGTGGGAGGTCTGGAAGGCATGCCCAATGAGGAGTGGCTTAGGGAGCTGGGCATGTTTAGTCTAGAGGAGAGAAGGTTGAGAGGGGACATGATAGCCATGTTTAAATATTTGAAGGGATGTCATGCTGAGGATGGAGCAAGCTTTCTTTTTGCTGCTTTGGATACTAGGACATGGAGAAATGAACTCAAACTATGGGATAAGAGGTTCTACATAAACATTAGGAAGAACTTTCTGCCAGTAAGAGCTGTTCCACAGTGGAATGCACTGCCTCTGAGTGTGGTGGAGTCTCCTCCTTTGGAGGTTTTTAAACAGAGGCTGGATGGCCATCTGTCGGGAATGCTTTGATTGTGTATTCTTGCATGGCAGGGGGTTGGAGTGGATGGCCCTTGAGGTCAGCTGAGCCTTGTTCACAATATTTTCATACTTCCTATTCGCTCTACTTCTTGATTATTTACACTTAAGGAGAGAGTTACATTTTAAGAGGAAAGCACAGGGCTCTCAACAGATGGCCATCCAGCCTCTGTTTAAAAACCTCCAAAGAAGGAGACTCCACCACACTGCGAGGGAGTGTATTCCACTGCCAAACAGCTCTTACTGTCAGGAAGTTCTTCCTAATGTTTAGGTGGAATCTCTTTTCTTGTAGTTTGAACTCATTGCTCTGTGTCTCAGTCTCTGGAGCAGCAGAAAACAACCTTGCTCCATCCTCAGTGTGACATCCCTTCAAATATTTAAACATGGCTATGTGGGTGAGAAGGCTCATATTGTAGGAAAGATTCAACTGGTTGGAAGTGAGTACATCATCTTGCTCTCTCCTGCTGAAAATGCATTCATAGGAAGTTTAATTGTCTCACCTAACATGATTGAAACAGTTCTGATTCTGAGGTGATATGAACTGGTACACAAATTTGTTGTTCTGTGCCTTCAGGTTGTTTCCGACTTATGGTGAC
Organism: Gambelia wislizenii; assembly: GCA_030847615.1. Lineage (NCBI taxonomy): Eukaryota > Metazoa > Chordata > Lepidosauria > Squamata > Crotaphytidae > Gambelia > Gambelia wislizenii. Next base: position 180,536,328 of record JAUMIR010000001.1, read on the forward strand.
ACTAAGGTGAACCTATCACAGGTTTTCTTGGCAAGATTTGTTTAGAGAGGGCTTTGCCTTTAGTTTCTGAAGGAAACTAAAATGTATTGTAGGATTAAAACATGGGTGTCATGAATACTATTATGTCTAGAAACAACAAACAAACAAACAAACAAACAAACACCACTCTGGGCCCTAGAAACTTTTTACTGAGTTTTGTTGTCTTGGGGAAAAAATCATTGTGCTGTTGTATGGACTTTCTTGAAGATTTAAAATTGGTTTTTCTCCAGACATTTTTGACAGACAATTTATCATCTGATAAAAAAAGGTGAAACATCAGCTCTCTTTTGAAATGAATGGCAGGGATATATTTAAGGCTATAGTCCTATGTACCCACGCACACACACCTGGAAGTAAATGCCATTGAACTTAGTATGATTTACTTCTAAGTAAACACATACAGAATAATCTTGCTGGACTATTAATATGTTTCATTGTTTATAATTGTTTTGTTATCTGTGATGTTGTTAATGTTGCATGACAGCTGTAGAAAATCTGGATGTTAATGGTAATATTTAGATTAAATTAAAGAGACAAATTACATAACAGTGATGGTGAGGAGGATGTTTTCCATTCCACTGCATTCATTAGGCAATATATAGTATTTATTATAGAAAATGTTTCTATACTGCCTATCATGCACAACGTATCAAGGCAAGACACAACAAGTATATTGTATAAATTTACAACATAACTAAATTATTTTTTTCTATTTCATTTATATGTTGCCTTTCTCCCAAAGTGGGACCCACTAAAAGAGAATAAAAAATAATCTGTAGGCCATGTGCTGAAAATCATAATGGCAGTTATCAGAAATTATAAAACACTCAAGGAGGAAGAGGAGGAGGAGGAAGAGGAGGAGAGTTTTCAATATGAGCCTAAAGTGCATTATGTGACACATGTTTGTTTTGGGGACAGAGTGTCCCGGACATTAACAACCTCTTCTTGGTTGTTAATGTCCTTGCTTGATGGGCATGTGTAGTATATGGGACACAGCCATGAGGTGATGGTAGTAGCAGTTGGGCAGGTCTGGACTGGAAAAGTTTCTCAGTACCATGTTGTTTAGGATTTACTGCTTAAAACCTTTAGCATGACCTGATAGCAAACTAGAAGCTACTGCAGTTCTTTCAGCCATAGTCAACAGTCTGAAGAACAACAAACGGTCAATAACAACAGGATCTGTTGTGTGAATAATCTTGTCAGTAGGAACGTATTTTAGATTATTATTGTGACTACAAAAACATCCTATGCCAGATTGATGTGTGTGCTGTGGGGTGAGAGACAATATTGTGCAACATGATATTTATCATGAAGATGTTTTGAAATCCCTGTGAGAGATTATCTATGAAATCTCTTTGGTTCACATTTCAGTAGCATTCATTTTTACTTAATCTATTTTGTATCACACCTTTATGTTAGGAATATAGGAAGCTGCCTTATATCATGTCATACCATTATATGCTACAACTTCATATAATATTTAGAACAGAATTGTACAGTTATGATGATGCATTCACATAATAGCTTTCCACATACTGGTGCACTGTTTTAGAGCTCAGAGAAAGCACAGAAGCTTCCTTTCAGAAAGGGCAAGTGCTCTGAAAATTGGAAGCCAGCTGTGAAGGCTGCTCAGTTTAAGAGAACTGCTGCTGTTATTGTTAGTGGCTGTGATTAGTGGTTTTGCATTACTTTTGTCTGCTTGAGTTCAGAGCATGGTTGGGCCTGCTTATTTGTCAATCAGGATGTCAAGGAATTACATCTTTGTGAATTCTAGTGCCTACTGTCCTAGCCATACCTCCCTGGCTAACGTCCCTATTAGAACCTAGTAGTTAGCCATCCACCAGCTTTTGTGCTTCCAAAATAGTCTGAAGTTAATTTTAAAAAAAACCCACATAGATTGTTGCAGAAATGAATAAAATAGATTTAAGAGGGAGCATATGTGAAAGTATTGTAGACCAGAAGAGAAATACTGACTTGCCCATATTTTTATGCAGAGTAGACTGTTCTGCGTGAACTAGGCCATATAAACAAAAGATGCCCAGATGATAAATAAATGTGCAGTGGGAATATAACGCAGGAACAGTTTCATCCTTGCAAGTAAGAATGTTTTCTTGCCACTGTAGCAGAAAACCAATACTTCATAGTATTTTTGCCATATTTGAACATCTCAAAGTGTTGTGGAGGAATATGAGGGGGGGGCATCGGGTTTTTTTTTGGTTCAAAAAAGTCTTTGTGAGCAGGAAAAGGTACTCTCTGTGCATGACATTTCCTGCACAGAAAACAAGTGTTGGTGCAAAAATGTGTGTTTTTCTCCACAGAATAATTCTCCCACAACACTTTGGGATATGAAAATCCAAGAGAACATTCTGCAGAAATCTCACTGGTCCATTAGTCTTCTCAACAGGATTTCCTGACTGTCTGGACCCTGCCTTTTTTTAACCTGGAAGCAAATAATTATAAACATTCTTTCCATCTCTACATGTGTGTGTATGAATTTTATGTATAATTTTATTACAACAATATTTTGCACTTGTGATTCATACCATTTCTGCCTTTCAGTCTGTAGTCTCAGTCTACACCCAGACTTTTCTCTGGACTTTAGGGGCTTATCCAGACAGGTCCCTGGGTGTATTGAGGCTGCCCAGTTCTTTTTGTTTTGATTTTATCTCCATAGTCATTATTTTGCACCCAAATTATTTCTTGAAATATGCTGAGTTTCCTTCACCCCCCCTTGTGTTCTTTCTTCTCCCCTTCCCACTGACCACATGTCACATTTAGACTTAGGACTTTTTCGGACATTAAAAATACAATGCTAGCAGCCTCGCCACGTTGCATGGCTGCAGCGCTGCAGGGCGCCCCTTTCGGTTGACGCCCGTCCCTGCCAGTACTGTTGCTGTACCGCAGGGACATTTGAGCATTATATTTAGCCGATTTTTACTCACGATCAATTTTCGTGAGTAAAAATTGGCTAAATATAATGCTCAAATGTCCCTGCGGTACTGCAACAGTGCCGGCAGGGACGGGCGTCATCCGAAAGGGACGCCCTGCAGCGCTGCAGCCTCGCAACGTGGCGAGGCTGCTAGCGTTGTATTTTTAATGTCCGAAAAAGTCCTTAGGCAACATTTCTGAAATTGTCTTTCATCACTTGCCACTAAGACCTTTTAAATGATTATTTAGAAATTATCATTTAAGTGTTAAAGTGCTTTAGCCATATTACACTAATTAAGTATTGGGATCATTTTCTTTTATTGTTAGCATTCCTCTTTCCCTCACTTGATCTCCATTGAATCTTCTGTCCCGAGAACAGTTGCTATGTTTCTTGCTGGTGGCCATCTTTGCTAGCTTGGGATAACAGAAACACACTGCCATGGAGAGATACATTTTATTTCAGGAAATACTAGATTAACTTAAACTGAGCTGGACAGCGAGAATAAAAAGTCCTTGTAAGTACTGAGAATAGGGAAAACGTTGTGTATATCTCAAACCCCTCCCCAAAACCTGAGAAAGATTGGAATAGAATTAGGGACTTTCTGGTTTTTCCATCTGTTCACATGTGCATTACTTCTGGCAGAATTTCAAAGCTTAAACATCTTCTTCCTCCTCCTTTGCCCATCTCTTTTACCTATAAATGATGGCCAGAATTCACTAAGTTATGAATGTGTAACCTAGAGTTACATATTTATGACTGGTTCGTGTTTACAATCCCTTGTATTCCCTGGTTTAGGAGTTATGTAGGGACTAGGAAAGTCCTCTAATCCCCTCTTGCTATTCCCCAGCTGCTGTGATCAATGAGTGTCAATCAAGAAGGAGCTGATAAATTTTCCTACCCCCTCACATGAGCAATCTCTAGTGCAAGGGGAGATTGTGACAGGGACCTTGCTTATCCTGTTGCACCAGAGATCACTCACAAGAGGGAGTGGGAACATCCATCAGCTGCTTCCTGATTGAGAGGAGAGAAGAAAATCTTCCCCCAGTAAGTTGGAAAGGGAGGCAGGCCTGGAGATATTGTGTAACTGCTTAACTAGAGTGGTTATATCGCTACATAGCTGAAAGAGAATTCCAGCCTATGTTTCTACCTCTTAGGTTATGGCAGCATGGGAAGGAAAGTCCAGTAAGCATTTGCTTGAAATTAAGAGGTCCCTTTAATTCAACCTGTTCAGAAGTTGCCATCCATGATCAAAATATCTCCTTACTCATCTTTATGTTGTTTATTAAGTCCCGTTCTTTTGGAGCAAAGCCCTTTACTAAAGATTCTCATTTTCAGCAAGCCATGATGTTGAGCAGTGTTATAGCCTGATTGTCAGGAGGTTGCACCTATTTGGAGAGGGAGCTTTGGGATTTTCAGTGGGTTTAAGGAAAACAGGACATAACTTTCTGACAGTAAGAGCTGTTTGACAGTGGAACACACTCCCTTGGAGCGTGGTGGGGTCTCCTTCTTTGGAGGTCTTTAAACCGAGGCTGGATGGCCATCTTTCAGGGATGTTTTGATCAAGATTTCCTGTGTGGCAGGGGGTTGGACTGGATGGCCCTCATGGTCTCTTCCAACTCTACAATTCTATGATTCTGTGATTCTCCTATCAACCCATAGGAATTCTGATGGGGCCAGAAAATATTGCAGAACCCACTCCATGCAAGGTTGTTGTTGTTGTTGTTTTAAAATCTTCCTGGATGAGGATTAAAAAGTTGTTTGATATATAGTTGCCTTCTGCCAGTGTAACTAGGAGAAAAAATAATTTGACAAGACTGGTAAAGTAACCAGCTGTTGGAGTTTTCCATCTGTTACTTTCCAAGTTGAAAATTGTTGAGGCAAACTTTGATGGATTTTCCTATACTTCAATAATTACTTGTTTAAGGTTATGTCAAATACCACCACATATTCTGTGAGGAAAGGAGAATTTTAATGATAATTATTGTGACAGCAGTGTATCTATTTGTGAACTGACATTTATCTCCCGCATGGTTATTACTTTTTTTTTTTTACAATTCCTAGTTCCTAGATGCTGTATACTATTTGTATAAGTCATATCAGTGAATTAAGATTTTTAAAAAAGATTTGTTTTGAATTAGAATTTTGCAGGAATTTGTACACTTTGCACAGCCATAGTTGAGAGTACTACTTTTATTTTGAGGAAGAATTATCTTATGTTTAGTATATTCTGTATACCTGAAGTGCTCAAACATTTCAGTCAATGTTTCCATTCATAGCATGATATCTTGCTAAGCAAGGATAGCTCAACAGGAGAAACAGCTTTTAAGGGGCACACAGGGTAACCTAGGCAACAGAAAAATAGATACAAAAAGCCCAACATGATTTTCAAAATAGATTAAAGGTACTGCTTACAGCCTAATGGTACCAGCTGTTCATGAACAATGTTTGAAGGTGCTTACTGATTTTGCTTCAAGTTTTTAGTTCAGTTTTGCTTCATGCATGGGGTTGTTGGTAGATATTTAAAATCAGAACCATGCAACTGCTCAGAGATATGTAGAGAAGATAATAGGAGGCTGGTCCACGAAAAATTAATAAATTAGAGTTGTGTAATTATTAAACCATTATGAGTTTAAAGGATGGTAATCTATAGGTAAGGTAATGCTTTTAAACCAATACAGTTTTCTGTTTTGACTCTGAAACTACTGGTCACTGAGTCTGGAAATGCCAGTACATGAGATTATTCTGAGCAAACTGTCATGTACTGGCACGTACTGACATTCAAAGAGATCAAAACAGAAAACTCTATTGGTACAATCACCCAGAAAGCGAACCCTACAGGGCTGTGGCTCAGATGACAAACAGTATGTTAAAAGCATATTCCAAATTCTCAAATCTGGCAGGTTATCATGCCATTGGCTACCCATCATCCCCTTTCCCTCTTCTCACAGTATCAGTGTTCAGCCCCCTTTGCCCAGAGATGAGAGCTGCAGTGTTTATCAAACTGTTCCCGACATTGACCACATACTCCCTTCTACCGTTAGGGTACACACTTGTTAACAAGCACAGAAAAATGCAAACAAAATTACCTACAAGGATAAACAGCAAAACTGAATTTGGCAGGAAAGGTCATGTCTGGGACCGTTCCTGAGACAAAGATCTCCAATTAAAGCAGCATTTAAATACATTGGCTTGAAAATATTTTTCAGATAGGGCAAATGAATGTGTGCTCTACATTTTGTACCCATATTGGGAAAGTTTCCTTCCACTTCAGTCTGAAGGACATTACACACATCTTTCCTAATTTTTGGTTCTAAGAATCACTCCCATACGGAGCCATGAAAAGCCCCATGCAGCTTAAGGGCCTGCAGCTGATATCACTTCTCTAAACATAAAAATAATCAATCTGTTATGCCCTCAAGCTTAATGTTCCACTATCAGTGGGCAATGGAAACCATAAATCAAGAAAGCTCCTGACATGTAATGTCCTAATATATAGTAATGACAGCTTTAAAGTAACTATAATTTTTTTGAGGAAACAATTTTGACATTAATATTTGCAGAACTGTATTTATATAATGTATCTTGGGCAATACAATGTTATTTCCATAAATATTGTTCAGTAGCATAACATTGTTTATTTTGATATTACAACATCAAAAGATTTTATCAGATGTGGGGAAACAAAGAACAGAACCACATCCCAAATTGCATCAGACGAATGGAATGAGAACAGAAAGGGCGGCATGATCAGACACCTGTGTCCTCAGCTGTTCCGGGGGCATAGTGCAGGTGTGAATAAAGCATCCCTTTTTAATTTATGGGATAAGCCATCAATAAAAAAAGGATGCTTTATTCATGCCCACACTATGCCCCTGGAATGTCTGAAGGACAACATCATCTGATAATTTTGCCGTTTGTGTTCTTGTCATGTTCTTCTGATGCGTTTTTTTCATATCTCTGGTAAAATCCAAAGTGTTGGTGGTTGCTAATATGTGGTATCATATCTATGTCGATATGTGGTACACTATGAAGATTATTAGACACATTTAAAGTGGTGTTACAAGAACACCAGGAGATCACAAAAGGGCTCCTTTATCAGACTACATGGTCCCCCATTATTATGCACCCGTTCTGCTTCCGTTCTGCCAGCACTGCTTTTTATTGATGGGAGAAGCTGTCACTAGATCCCCCTGTTCTGTTTCTGTCACAGATTTCCATGCATAAGACAACGTGCCCTGTTTCGCTGGTGTAAGATCCCAGCGTCTGTGGGAAATCCTTGCCAGAACACTTCCGGGTGAGATAAGGACATGCTTTTTATGGCCCTCCCCAGGTTACTTTAACATATAAAAGTGTATTTTTGTGCTTGCTCTCACTTTTAAAATTATTATTTTTTTTTTATATTTCCTGCGCTCATGTCTTCTCGCAAGAATCAGTGGGATTTCGATCCAGGAGGTGAAGGGATCTCCATTAGAGCTCTGTTCACTCCTGGGCTGCCGGAACAATGTTAGAAAAAGTAGGTGCAGTGGGGAGGGTGGTTGTGGTGGGTCAGGATTGGGACAAGGGCAGGAGTGGAGATTGTGGGACAGGAATGCTTTTTTCGTTCTTGTCTGATAATCTCCTTTGTCAGAGGTGAGAATGTGAGCTGATAAAAATCATCAAAGAGGAAGAGCAGGGGGTGACTAGAGCTTATACAGGCTCTGACTCTGCCCCTTGCTCTCCACATCATGGTGCACAGCGCCATGGCATTTTAACTTGTGTTCTCTGTTCATTGGAGACCAGAAAACATTCCTCCCTCCCTCATGATGCTACATGGCATTAGTGGGATTCAAATAGGCTCATGTTACAAACAAAATACAAAATGTCCATAAATTCAATCAATAAAATAATAGCATAGCAAGGCAGATAAAATCCTAGCATTAAACATTCAATGAAAATTGATAAATTTAAAAGCAGATTACAGAAACATAACTCTTTTGGACTACAGTACAACTCTACAGGCCAACTCTACTGGTAGCTGTCCAAAAAGGGAGGGGCTGTTCCAAGCACCCCGAGCAAACGGCATAAAAAGAACATTATTTGATACCAAAAACAAGCCAGCAAAAAACACTTGAGCCACCCTGGGATGGGGTTCCAAGCATGGGCCATCCTATGGCTTTCTGCTCTATTCTCACCCATCCTGCTTTTGATGGAGGAAGGACTCAGCGAGGAGGTTCAGAGAATGTGAATGTTCATGTGAGAGCATGTGACTCATTCAGTATGTTTGTGTGAACATTTCATTATTCAACCTAAATGCCTTTGGGCCCACTGGATAGAAAATAGCATCCATTCATATACTGTACTGTGAATACAAAGTACATTATATAAAGAAGGTGGCAGAGGGTAGAAGATCTCATATAAACAAAGTGTTCAGGTACAATGTGAATACAAAATGGAGGGCATGCTGACAGTATTATGTCAGCTCCCTAGCACAAGGCTGTTGAGGATATCCCTATTTTATCTGAGGCCTTGCCATGCAAGTAGTCCATGTAAATGATTTATTATGTTATTTAATCCTGTCTGGGTTTATGTATTTGTGAATTGGTTTCAGTATGCCTACAGGTCCCAGAGGAGGTCACGGCTTCATTATATTAACCACAGTGCCAAGTACATAGTAAGCAAAAGTCCCCTGGGTTAAAAAAGAAAAGAAAAGAAAAATAAATCCTTACATTTTATACAAGCAGGAGACAAATAGAAAAGAAAACAGAGACACTGAGAGGTAAATTAGCTTGCACAGCACAGAGTCAAGTCAGATCAATGTTTTGGCTTGCAGGTGAATGTTTTATGCACTGAACCATAGTAGACAAAGAGGGAATTTTTAAAATCTTATTTACTGCCTCAAGGACATGCTTTTAATTGAAAGGAAGGAACCCATGGCTGAAAGATGCAGTTTTAGCATTAATTGGTGGTCAAAAGCAATTCTGAGTATGAACAGGTTTAACACTTGCTTTCAGGATATTTTTTTTTTTAACAGGCAGAATTTGCAAAGAAGCTTGCCAATACATTTAACACATTAAATAGAAATGCAATACCTTGGTGATTCATTGCCCTTACTTCAGGTGGAAATTCAGAGTTGGAATGCTTGTCTCTAAATTAAATCTGAATAATTGAGGTTGGCTTGGGAACTGAATGAACTTCAAATTTCTTTAGAATATCCATTCCATGTGTGTCATAAGGTAACTCTTGAATTCTTGAAACTAGGAACCATGTGGTAGATATTCAAACCATGTTGCTTGGTTCCAAAAACTATATGAGGAAGCTCCATCATCCACAGCCTTCAGCCTTGTGCTTCATGTTCTGTGTTCATACACAAGCACTCTTGATCAATTTATTGAATGTGTTCCTTAGCTGCTTTTCAAGACTGAAGCCTTCACAATTAATGTATGAAGAAAGTGTTGGAGCCAGATGAATAAGCCCTGGCCCTAAAATTGAAGGAACTTTATTTCTTTATGTTTCAAGCACAAGGGTCTGAAGGGGCTTCTATGCCTTATCAGGGTTCCTTAACCACAAGGAGCCTGGTATGCATGTCCAGCTAAATGTACATGACAGATCCTTGCAGAGTTTCATGTTTAGTGAACAAAGGTCTGAATATCCTACCACAGGGACAATGGTATAGAAGGTAGCTTTGTGTGCGTCACCACCACCACCACCACCTCCACCATGTCCTTTACCTGCTTCACTGAGAAGGCTGAAAGTTGCATTTAAGTTTAAGAAAGTGGCATGGGAAGTTATTCTGTTGTGAATAACATGGCCTGCCTGCATTATTGGAAAGAACAAATGACTGACTTCCTGTGCTGTTATAGTTCCTGTTTGTAAGCTCTGAAGTAGCTGTTGTTTGATTCCTGGGCATCCATTAAAGCATTTGTTTGAACACATATAGAGCTAAAACTGGGGATGAGGACATTATGAGTTCCTGTAAGCCCATCTTGTAACTTTCCTAAGCATCTGGAAGCATGTTAGACCTTTGCACAAGGGCTCTGTATCCACATTCAAATAAAAATAGAAAGCTCCCATGAAAAGGAACCCAACTTTATCATGGTTCCTGCTCATGTGAATTTTGCAATTGTATTCAGCCAAATGTGGTCACAGAGCCCTCTACAGATCTTAATGCTTAATATGCAAATGTGTAACTTACTTCCATGTGCTTGGGGATTTGGAATGGGGCTTATCTGCTATCTCCATCCATGGGGTTGTATCAGAAGATCACTAGAAGAATAGAAAGGACGACCATACCAGACGCCGCATCCTGCAACCATTCCTGGGGTGTAACACTGCTGTGGACAAGGCTTCTCTTTTTCATTGATGGGGACAACACCCAATAAAAAGGGATGCCTTACTCACACCCACACTATGCCCAGGGGACGCTGAAGGACATTGTCGTCCTATAGTGTCACCTTTTCTGTTCTCCTAGCAATCTTCTGACATGGCTTTTGCCATGTTTGATAATCTCCTAAATCTATTGGCATTCTAGAAGTGAATATCACACTAATGCAGTTTTCAGGGGGGAAACAGACCAGACCTTATAAGCATGGGTTGAGTGTGGGCTTGTTTCCATGTTATACATATAAAGACAAAGGCAATCTCTTTTACAATCAAAGCTCTTCATCCAGGCAGCTCCCAGAGAAGGAAATGAAACTAATCTAGTCTCTGAGGATGTGGTCTTTCTGGTGGTTTATGTGAAGTTGAGTCAGGCTGGATTGTGCATAGAAATGCAAATTGTAATCCAATAAACCTATAGCTGCCTGGCTGTTCAAATATATTTCCTGAAAGAAAAGGGGGCTGTGTTTGTTGCACATGAATTGTTAAAGGTGTGTGGCATCTGCCCATATGCTCCTCCTTCCGTCTTTGTACTCCTAGCTTCAGTGCTGTAGCTGAGGATTGTTTTAAATAATAGTTTCTTATTACATCCAAACTGTGAGATGGCAGTTTAATCCCTGCTTACTCACTAAAAAAGGATTAAAATACAGTTTCACAGTTTGGACTTTATCAGACAAGGGGAATGCTGCATCATAAGGATGCCTAATAATCGTGAAAGGACATTGCTCTTTCGCAATCATGTACTGTGAAGAACCCGTTCTATTTTATTGCCATTCCAAGCTGTCAATTGATCTCTGTGGTGATTTGTGGCTGGCATTGCCAGTGTTTGAATCCACATGCCATTGTACTCAAGTGAATGCAGTGTCAAGGGGAAACACTTCTGGGTGAGATCGTGTCAGCCAGGTAGGAAATGCTCTTTTTATGATCCCCCACACACATATACTTGGGACTGTAAAAGTGTGTTTTAGTGCTTTGCTGTATTTTTTGTGTCTTTATTTTGTTTTTGTTTTTGTTTTTACATTTCCACGCTAGTGTGTTCTCATGAGAATCAGTGAGATTTTAACCCCAGAAGTAAATGGAGCTCTGTTTGTGCTCTGTTACTGCGGGGGAAGCCTCATTGACACTGCTCAAAGTAAGTGTGGTGACGGGTTCTTTTGTTGGCATAAAAGCAACACAATTTATACCGGCAAAAGAATGTTAAGGATGTTGGTCTGATAAAGTCCTTTGAGTGTAACAAGAAACCATGGCTTATAACATTGTCAGCAGTGATTCTTGTTATTTGGAAACAGAATTATTTGATAAAGATATTGAAGCCATATATTTAAGAGCCAGTTGTGTATAACTGTCATGCATCAGTAGATGCATATCATATACAAGACTTCGTGGTTTTTTAAAAAATAATATTTTAAATGCCTCTCATTTGAAGGGCCCATTTGTTACAGTGAAGGTTTGATTATTATTTTTAAAGAAAAAAATTATTAACAGTCCCTTTTAAACAACTGTGTAAGACTGCAATGATGTATGCTGAATGGAGTTTGCAATATGATTCATTTACTCTGATTTCTATAAGCTGAAAGAACATATTGTTAACTTGCAGACATAAACAATATGGACCAAGCTTAAGTTAGCTAAGGAAAGTTTTGCTTCTTGTTTTGATTTACGTTTTACATTAAAAAAAATATTTTATGATTTCACTGTAGTTCTGTAAACCTCCAAAAGGGAATTGGCTATTGAGTGGTAATGCATCTGATAAATACATTGTGATCTTCACAAATATTGTATTTTAACTGAGTACATTTATGCTGATAAAGCAGATTTTACTAAACTAATCACAAACATACTGAGGTATGGTGGTGTAGCAGAAATACCACTGCTTCTTGGGATATTAATTCCCTAAGGATACCAAGGATTGCCAAAAAGACAAACAAATGGTCTTAGAACAGATCAAGCCTGAACTCTTCATTGAGGCTGTTGTATTTTGGCCACATCATGAGGAGACATGACTCACTAGTAAAGACTATAATGCTAGGAAAGGTGGAGGGCAGTCGAAAGAAAGGAAGGGTATATACCAGATGGATAGACTCAATTAAGGAGGCCATGGCCCTGAGCCTGCAGGCCCTGAGCAGAGTGGCTGAGGACATGGGGTCTTGGAGATATCTCATTCACAGGGTCACCATGAGTCAAAGTCAACTCAAAGGCAGTTAACAACCACAAAGGTAGTCATCTTCCAACATTCCAAAATTGCCTGTTTACCTGATCCTATCAATGTATTGCTTTGGAAAGAGTGTGAAAAATGAAAAGCAACTTGAGATTGCTAAAGTGACTGATACGTGTCAGGGTCACAGCCCTCCAGATACTAGCTTTATCCTGCTGTTGCTGTTTGTTTATCACTTTTGTGCATTTGTATGCAAATCCTTACCTTCTTTATCTTCAGTGAAGTCTCACGGCTTGTCTAGAGGAGACGATATAATGATGATTCCTGTGCATTATTGCAAATTTGCAGAAGCATTTTTTTTTTTTGCCTCCGCAGTCTTTTGGTAAAATCAGTATGGGAAGCTATCTGCGTGTGAAGTGCACATGCCCACAAATCAAGATGGTGGCCAAGTAATTAGTTATTATTCTCCACACGTTGCTGCTGCTGCACAGGTTTTTTAAAAAACGTTCTGTTAAAGTGCAACCTTCTGTTTAAAAAAATATTTGGGCACCTCTACACAGCAAAAAAGTGCATGATCACTAATGTGAAAATCCAAAATAGTGCTTCCAGCTCCTTCCTTACCAGCAAGCCCACCCCCTGTGCACATCCGGCCAATCTGCTCTCCAGTTCCTCCCTCTCCCAAAATGTGCAGTGATGCAAATCAGTTGTTGTAATGAGTGCTAATGCACATTCCCATGCATTATTTAAAAATACAGGAAAAGCTGCAAAGGCTTTTCCCATGTAGTTTTTGGAGTCCCCCCCCCATACTTCTGAAAAAGATGAATCACTGCAAGATCTCGTTGGGACAAATGTATTCTGTGAGGATTATTTTCACTATCTAGACAACCCCTCAGATTTAGGTCAGTGTAACAACTGTGATGATTTGGATCCAACTGAGAAGGTTTAATGTACCTTTGACTACCTAGAATTATGATTTAATGATTTGAAACTACAGTGCACTACTAAACCTCTGATATGTCTGGAAACAACCATTTCACAATGCCTCATGACTGAACAAGGAGGGGAAAGCTTCACTGAAATGAAAATTTAAAAATGGTGTATAGTCACACAACATTAAAATAACATAAAAATATATTAGTGAGCAAATTCATCCAAGTATTGATTTGATAACATGTGTGTGATATTATTGTTATAACTGTATATATCAGATTGAGGAACATAATGACCATCAGCATATTTTATGAAAGTTAGTCAAATGTGTTTTTGTTTTTGTTTGCAATAATTATGATATCCTCAACTCTTCAGCTGCATTATATAAATGTCATGGAACATACTGAAAATGGGTTGGATCCAGGCAAGTTTCCTTTGCTGAAAATGTTTCATCTATTAAATGCAATGTCTTTAGATTCAATCCAAAAACTGTTTTTAAAGCCATCATTAAAACACTACACCCAAGCTGTAAAGAGTCAGTTCTGCTATCACTGGATGCCCACATCACCAATAAATAGCTTGTTCAGTGAATACTTATTTACTGGGTACCTTGAGTTTCTAGGGTACAAATACTACACATTTAAGAGGTTAGAAAGCCATTAATTTTTAACAGGCACAGAATGGCTGAGCTTTCTGTATTGATCCTGAACTGTTTAAGTGAGGTCTACATTATGTGTAATACCAGCACATCATTTTGTAGTACAAGAAATATCATGTTGGAGGCTTAACAGTAGAAGCAGGAGTGTATTCCTTTTGGGCACTCAGATATCCTTACTCTTGGTGTTTAACTATGATCTGTCTACCTGGGCATTCTTCGAATAGAAGTTTGATCCATAAAGCTAAGCCTTGAATAACTAACTTACTTACTTCCTTCCTTCCTTCCTTCCTTCCTTCCTTTTTCTGAGTGATTTGCAGTTATCTTGAAGTTGTTCTTCCTGGCTTCACTGTGATGATATAAATTTTGAAGATTTTTTGCAACCCATTTTAGAATACTACCCCATGCCTGGCCAGTCCAGTCTGGCAGGAGATGGGTGGGATGCAATTTTGCAGTCCAATTGGAAGGGGTTGAGGCTGTTTCCGAAACTCTTGTATGCCTTGATAGTGTCAAGGGGCCCAGGCTCAAGTTGTATACATCTGAGCCTCCCTGGCAGCAAGGCTGTTTTCTGGTAGCTCCTCATCTTATGAATTTTACAGGATTAGCTGGGCATCTATTAAAATGCCAAGAGGAATGTTTGCCTCCCTGCTAGATTGTGAAGGTACACACACACACAGAGGCAGGGTGCACAGATCCTTTCAGGTTTGGGTGAATTGTTCTCAGTCATCATTGTTAAATAGATGAATTTGGCCACCACTAGATAGGTGCTTACAGGGGTTAGAGAAGCTACGAAGATCACTATGGTTGATTTCTGGAAGCATTTCAAAGAGATGGTAAACCATACCAAATGTCTTCAGAGGGCATACACCCTCTCCACCTTTGAGAATAGCCTGAAGGTCCATGAGTAGAATTTAACTTGTCCACCAACCTACCCCATGGGGTTTGGCCCAGGTTGACAGGACATGGTTCCCTGCAGATTATTTTCCACGTTGTAGATTTCATTGTTTAAATAGTAAAATGCCCCTAGTCCAACCCACTCAGTTGTCTTGCATCTTTATTTCTGCTTCTTGTTTGAGGAACTAAATCCTGTTGTTTTGAAAGGTAAAGTAAAATTGGTTTACATATTTTGGGGATGTTTTACTATCTGATTAATTATGGTATAACATATATGTGTTATTTTGAAAATAATAAAAAAGAGAAAGTGTTAGAATAGTCTAATAGATAGAGGAATTAAGTCTAATATGTCAAGAATATTGCATGTAATTTTATGTTTTTATTCATGCTGAATATGTGTTATTTTCTGATATAAATATTTTACTATAATAACAAGCTTGATGAATTTTGATTCCTATTTTTTTTTAAAAAAAATGAATCCATTTTTTTTCTCCAGGTTGACTGGCATGAATCTACCTTCTCCTGTCATCAGCAGCAAAAATTGGTTAAGGCTCCATTTCACTTCTGACAGTAATCACAGACGGAAAGGATTTAATGCCCAGTTCCAAGGTAAGAATTACACAGGAACCTGTCAGTAGTTGAAATCTATTTTTTTAAAATGGCCAAAAGAGGTGATGGTAGTGCAAATGTTTTATTTAGACATGAAATGTTTGGGGAATAAACAGATGGGAGCAAAATCCTTGCCAACTTGGAACAGCAGCCATTGCCACTCAAAACTATTGAGTCCAATTGAAATCTGTCTAATAATCCCATGATTGCGGCTGTATTTATTTCCATTTATCTACTATGGCATATCATTTATTTATTCATTTATGGAACAGTGCATGGGCAATACTTATATTGATATATTTTTTAACATTAGGCCAGGCAGTTGTTTATATGCAAATAAGTACTATGGAGTGTGTTTATAAACTATTTTTGTCACTGCTGCCCCTATTGCCCTCATACTTTAAATTTGTATAGATAACTTAAATATTATTTGAACTTCTGCTACAGCCTCCAAAAGATTAAGCAATATAGTAGTGTCTAAGCAACCAGATTAATACTGATAAGGATGATTTCTAGGCCAGCCTTCCATCACCTGCCCACTCAAATGTTTTGGCCTATAACTCTTGGCAACCCCAACCAGCATGGCCAGTACCCATGAATTATGGAAGATGTAGTCCAAAACACCGGTAGGTAATTTATTAAGGAAGGGAATGTGATTTCTACAATTCCCATGGGAAACTGACACAAAGTATGTGGTCTTTCTTGGCAGAAGTGTTGCACATAGCTTCAGTTTCTTGCTCAGGGTTCTTAGACATGTAGTCCCAGTCCCCATTGGGAAAAGAGACATTTCCAGAGTCCAAAGAACACTCAATGGCTCCACTACACTTGGAGCCCTGGTGGCACAGTGGTTACATGCCAGTACTGCAGCCATAACATTGTGAGTTCAATCCTGCAGGGCTCCAAGGTTCACTCAGCCTTCCATACTTTCTCAGGTCAGTAAAATGAGTACCCAGCTTGTTGGGGGAAATTAGCTAACACTTTGTAAACCACTAAGGTAGTGCTTGCGCTATAAAGTGGTATAGGATTTTATCCAATGTGGGAAAATGCGGGGGAAAACCACATCCAAAATCATGTCATAAGGACAGGATGATAGCCCAAAGGGCAAAATTATCAGACACCTGCATCCTCACCCATTCCTGCTGCATGGAGCAGGTGTGAATAAGGCATCACTTTTTAATTGATGGGCACAGCTGTCAATAAAAAGTGATGCCTCATTCACACCCATGCTACACCCTCAGAATGGCTGAATGATGACGATGTCTGATAATTTAACCCTTTTGTGTTATCATCACATCCTTATGATGCAGTTGTTGCCGCATATAGTAAAGTCCATATAATTGTAAGTGCTATTGCTAACCATTTGTAAGCTGCTGTGAGAGCCTTGGTGACTGAAGAGTGGGATATAAATATTCTTAAATAAATAAATAAATACATTTGCACTGAATACCTGCAGAAAACCCAAGCCTTAATGGGTGTTTGGGCTTGTCTACATGGGGCAAATAAAATGATCTCACATTGTTTTCACAGCGTACTATCCAGATGATGTAGGGCTCAAATCCAGGTCTTTTCAGCACCTCAGGGCTTTAATCTGGACCAAAAAGAGTTGGGATTTACTCTGGACACGAGGGGAAAATCCAGATCTCTCTCCCTCTCTCTCTCTCTCTCTCTGTGTGTGTGTGTGTGTGTGTATTCTGCTCCAAAATGATGTTTATGTGGGGCCAGGGTGAGAAGTGTAGTTGGCTGGGCAGAAGAGGTTGGAAGAAGGTTCCCTGGGTCAGGCAATCAGTTGAACTTTCCCGCCAGGAAATGTCTCTTTCCCTATTTAAATTTCACTTTTTAGCAGTTCCTTTATCACCATTATTTTGGCATACACAGCAGTTGTTAGGATATGTGCATACAAGCATACTTGTATGGTTATTAGCTGTACATGTTTCCACTTAATAGGATGTCCAAACTCCGATGATGATATACATACATTTGCATGCATGGGAAGAGAGCAGGAAACTGGAGCAGCCATGGCTGTGTGGCTGTACATACTGCAATGTATCAGACTGGGATGAGTTTGAAAGGGAGAACTGTGTGGACAGTGCTCCTGAACTCACCTTGGTGTGTGTGGCAATTGTGTGGACAAGCCCGTAGTCATTGTGGACCAGGATGACCTGAAGCTAAACTGGATTTTCCTGTCAGTGTAGACAAGCCCCTTGAAAATATTTTGCCTTTTTGAGAATAAGAATATTTTTCCATCTTCTGTACTAGAGCATGAAGCTGTCCCTATGTGTGTTAATGCTAAAAGAGAAAGTGTGTGGCTCTTTGAAGAGCATTTACACTGAAAGAGGGAAGTTCATGCTATATGTTACAGTTTTGGGACGCCAAGCTTTTCATTTTTGCAAAACTAAATCCAAAAATTTAATTTATTCAAAATTATGATGGCTTATGCTGAATCTTAATTATTTAATCATATGTCTCAAATGAAACACAAAACATAGCATATATTATTTTATAATATATAATTTATATATTGTACCATACCATTTATCTAACAAGGCCTTCATAGACACCTGGAATGCAGTACTGTAGATGAGAGTTTTTGTAGATGAGAAATCACATAAGGTAACTCTCATTTACTTGAAAGATCTCAGCTGACCCAAAATAACTATGGCCAACTATAGTTCATTCAAGTGACATGGATAACCCTGAAGCCTTTTATGCTAGTCCAAGCTGGATGAGGTGTAGTTGGTTATTAGCTGACAAGGACCAGGTACTTACAGGACTGGAAACACCTAATTATTTAGGATCAAAGTCCAAAGATATAATGAAACTTGTAGTGTTCAAGTTTCACCACTCAGAAACCTGCCTTTCCCCAGCCCTGTGAGAGAAGTACACACTTGAGACTGGTAGAAGGTTCTTTACGGCATCTTTATTAAAATATCTGTTTCATGAGAAAATGAGAGCTTCAGTGTTGTCACTTTTTGTATGCCCACAAGGATATTTATCAAAAAGCAATTTTTCTATAATGGAATGTTTATTGATTTCTCCTTCTACTTGATAAATCATTGCTCAGAATCAACTTCTATGATTAAAGGAAAAAGAAAATAAGGGAATGTCAGTTGTTGGTACACATGGAGATAGAAATCTCAAATGTTTTCAAAACTTGTTTTCTCTACCAACTTAAATTTTCTGGAAGGGGTTTCTTTGTCTTACATATATGTTTGCCGAACATTGCAGTCATTAGCATACTTATTTGCAAATAGGAGTCAGGCCTTGGCTAAATGGGCCATCTTGTCCCCATTTTGGAGTCCCTATTTTGCAGTCCCTATTTTGCAGTCCTCATAACCCCCAGGGCAAAAATGGGGCCAATATAGGGGGAAGACGGGACATTTTCAGATGATCCTTGCCGCGCAAGGATCACCTGGGAGAGGTTTGTTGCAGCAGCGTGGCAGAGGGTCGATTTCAGATGACGCCGTGCCTGCTGCGAGATTGTCTGTCCCTCTTGCACTTAGGCTTGGAGCCTGCCGCACTATATTCGGCAAGATTTTATTCACGGACAACGTCCGTGAATAAAATCTTGCCGAATATAGCGCGGCAGGCTCCAAGCCTAAGTGCAAGAGGGACGGACAATCTCGCAGCAGGCATGACATCGTCCAAAATCGACCCTCTGCCGCGCTGCTACAACAAACCTCTCCCGCGGCAAGGAATGTCTGAAAATGTCCAGGGTTAGCCCTGGTATACCACTTTAAAAAATACCTGGTAAAATCTGCTTCAGTCAGCAAAAAAGGTGATCAGGCCCCATGTGACTGCAGGAGCCCATGCCAGCATGTTGCAGGCAGATGCAATCTGCCTCACTCTTCCATAGCCAGGAGGGAGCTTTTTTGAAGCCCAAAAATGTCTTCTTCAAGTCCAGGTTTTGAGATATTTGCTGGCATCCCTAGCAGTGCCCTTTCTGCAGAACACATTTTAATATTTTTTCTACCAGTTCCTGGTGGAAGAAACTGCTTCAGGAACAGAGATTCAAGAATTATCATAAAGTAAGAGGCCAAAATCCACTCAATAAATGCCAGCATTTGTGTATGTATACTGACAATTCTAAACTTTTCTTTAAACAGAAATTAAAGAACTCAGATATACACCAGTGAATGTTGTTAGTGACTTAAAATAATTCTTGTACTTCACCCATAGATGTCCAGTAAGTGAGGATATATCCTAAGAAGGATAGGAGTAATAGCCAGCACGGGGTAGTGGTTTGAACGTTGGACTGCAACTTTGGAGACCAGGGTTCAAATCTTCACTTGGCCATGAAAACTCACTGGGTGAACTTGGGCAAGTCTCCGAGAA
This sequence comes from Gambelia wislizenii, assembly GCA_030847615.1. NCBI lineage: Eukaryota > Metazoa > Chordata > Lepidosauria > Squamata > Crotaphytidae > Gambelia > Gambelia wislizenii. The sequence goes on from JAUMIR010000001.1 coordinate 180,556,224, forward strand.
AGGCAAAAGCAACACCCACCTCTGGACAAATCTTGTCAAGAAAAATTGCCAAAATTGTCACCATAAATCAGAAATGACTTGAAGGCACACTATAATAACAATAGAAATAATATTCAAAATATTTAAAATGAAACATTGAAAAATATGTTTGTCAAATAATTAGGATACCCTGATGATTCTTATCCTGGAATGATGAGAATCTTTGCAGTTCAGGACTTATTCTTCACAAAATTCACATTATATCTTTGTACAACCCCACCCCCTAAAGAATTTTCTCTGCAGAAAACAGAAATTTCCTGCACAAAAATTAATATTTTGTCTGCAGAAGCATTAGCTGTGCAGAAAATGATGCTTCCTGTGCAGAAAATGCTATTATCGACACAAAAAAGTCAGACATGAATTTTACACAGACTGTGCAATAGTTTTTGAAAATTGTGGTCTTTGAGGAGTTTCTTGCAGTAACAAAAGAATTGCTAAAACTACTTGTTGCTTCCTGAATGTTAGCTGTGCGCAGGTTAGTAATATAATCCTATTGAATTCATTAGGATTAAGATCTCATCCACAGGAGCCAGGATACACCAGCTCCTTGCTGGCATATCCTGGTCATGAATCAGGTTCACCTATTACCTCTATGAAATGGGCAGGAGTCAAGTTGACCACGCTGACCTGTCCCTGCAGCTGCTGTCACCATCTTCCTGGCTCTTCCAGAAGTGAGGAAGCAGCCCCGCAAATTGTGACCAAGGCCCCCTGTATGTGGCCAGTCCTAGTCACATGCTGTTGGACTCCTTCCTGCTTTGGAACAACAAGGCAGACCTGCAGCTGCAACGATGGGCCAACCTGCTCGGAGGGGTTCCTGTGGACATGCGGGGACCAATCCAATTTTTTGCCAGTGCAGTGCAACCAGCTTTTCCCAAGTATTATTTTACAATGTTTTATCAGGGCCTTCCCTGTCTTCCCCTCATCTTAGCCCTGTATTTGCCCCAGGAATGGTAAGGTCTGCCCGGGGGCAGAATGGGGCAAAAGCCCTGCATCATCAAGACTACAGGGCTCTAAGACACGGGCAGGATGGGGTCTATTGCCTATGTAGACAAGCTCTAAGTCAGCCTATAAACAGGGCTGTAGTCCTAGCAGTTTGAAAAACAAAATGAAATAATAGCCTGAATTTGAAAGGTTTCTGACTGTGTAGTCTCCTTTTATCAGGCTGGCAATTCTTTGCTGGGCTAACATAATCACTTTTATGGGAGAACAAGCATATCATAACAAATTATAAAACTAATGGTCTTAAGCAACCCATCTGATCAAAAACACCCATGCCGGATTAATTCAGTTTCAGATGTTTGAAAGATTGATTAAAAGAGATTAAAGTGCCATTGTGGCAGTGCTTTTGTAGGCTATCTTTATCAGTGAAAGATTTAATCTTGAGAATTTAGCTTTTACTCAATATAGCTTCCCACATTGCAGCAGCCCTCAAGCTAATTGAAAGTGAAATGATACCTATTGTTGGTTGCTCTCGAGATGCAACTTTCAGCTTTAGTTTGAAGCTCACCATTCAAGATAAAACTGCTCCATTTGAGGTCATTTCCAGTTGTACAAATCCACACAGACATGCTAGAGTCAACAAAGGTAACATTCAGTTGCCATTTTGATATTCCAGTTAATTGGAAGGCATCGTTTTTCTTTGCATCTTAATTTATTTATAAAAGGTGGAGAGGGAAGAGAGAAAGTGTGCTGAGTAGCAATGTCCAAAAGATTTCCCGAAACATGCAAGTAAAATATAGTTGAAAGAACTGTACACAACAAGATGGTCTCAGCAGGAGTATCTGGTTAAGACAGACAATCTCTTTTACGAGACCACCCTTTGGCCTCCTTTAGAAATAATTTGCATCTAGCTCTCTTGTTCTTCTTGCTCATTTGGGGTGAATGACTTTGGGAAGACAATGGTGTGATGGACAGCTAGATGAGCGAATGGGAGAAGTGTGTTCTAGGAGCCAATCCTATGGCAGGGAAGCTGAAATGCGAGGGGTTTCTGGATGTTTAAAGGTTTCATGGCCATTAGAGAGAGTCAGTTAAGCTGAAGTTAAACTCTGAGTTTTGAGCAGAAGGGAGTTGACAATCGGCTGGAATGGAAGGCTCTGTATGTGTGTGTGCTGTATCAGAGGCTTGGGTGAGGTAAAATGGTGTGCAGAGGTTACTCATTTGGAATAGAGGAGTGAGTGGACAAAGAGCGAATGAGGCTGGGAAATAAGGAATGACATTATAAAGATATAAGTACTGGTTAAAACAAAAGATTCCAGCCTGAAGTATGTTTATTCCCTTTAAAAGAGTTGTCCTTTGTTGTTAATACCAATACAGGTTCTGGTTCATTCCTACAGAATAAAGGCAAGAGACCATAACACACTATACACACATTTAGGTTAAAGGTATATCCCTGGTTGAGAAAAAGGAACTAAGGGAACCTTATAGGAATTTAGGTGGCAGGAACAGAGGGTAAAGAGGCAGCCAGGCTGAACCCTGAAGTCGCGCTGGCACTTTGAAGATTGCCCTTGACCACCTGGTTGTTGTGAGTTGTTGCGGCGTCACAAATGGGTCTGAGATAATACCTGTTTGTGTCCCAGGTGTGGCTGAGCCACTCCATGAAATAAGGACTTTATTACACTACACTGTTATAGTGCTATTATTCCACTTTAACTGGCATAATAGTGCTATTATTCCATTTTAACTGCTATGGCTGCCTCCTGTGGAATTCTGGGATTTGTAGATTAGGGAGGCCTAAGAGCTTTCTGGGTGAAAGTTCTAAATACTCTTCCCTAAACTGCAAATCCCAGGATTCCACAGAAAGCAGCCAGAGAAGTTAATGTAGAATAATGGCACTATAACAGTGTAGTGTTATAAAGTCCTTTATTTCATGGAATGGCTCAGCCATGCCTGGGACACAAACAGGTATTATCTCAGGATCCTGCTATATCTGATGAAATAATTGAAGGGCATGTGATCTTGGCGATTCCCGTGAGAATGCACAAGCATGCTTAAAATCTAAAACACCAAAGTTAACAAAGAAGATGAACACACAAGCACTGAAATACTCTTAAAAATTTAGCAGCAAAATGGGGAGGTTCATAAAAAGAGCATCCCATACCTAGTTTTCCTATTCTTACACAGAATTTTTCTGCTGTGGACTGCCCATTGATGCTGTATTCACGAGAGCATATTGGGATGCAGTTTCAGATGCTGGCAATGCTGCCAAAAAAAACACAATAAACCAAAACAAACCATTGGCGATCAATTGATGGCTTGGCCCATTAATAAAAAAGAATGCCTTTTTCACAGGAGTGGAACATGAGGAGAACACAAGGAGGATGACGTTGTATGATAGGGAAACCCTTTTGTGGTATTGTGTCATCATTATCATGTCATATTTGCCATGTCTGATAATCTCCTAGGGCAGTGGGGTCATTTGCTCCTATAGTAATTTGCTAATTTCCAGTAATATTTGATGTGAGTGTATAGAGTACTGACAGGATTCTAGCCTCACAGTAATGAACTGAGTTTACATTAGATTAATTTGCCAGCAGTTCATTCCATAGGATCTAATGGGGCATCCAAAAAACCTAAATAGCATTGGAAACTATAGTCAGAACTTCATCAAACCAGTAAAATTGTCCTCTCGTGACAAACCTGAATCAATTGAATCAGTAGTTCCCACCAAAAATTGACAGGAATATATGATATTATATATGATATGTCTTCCCAAAACCTAGAGAAAGAGAGTCAACGTGTTAATTTTAAAATACCTTTTAACTTGCTGTGACTCTGACAAGACTGCATTAGTTTTAAATCTAGCAATTTGTAGATTGCATCATATAGCTCATGAACATGAAGTGTTAGGTTATTAGCTCAACCTAAGGAATTTTCCTAAGGAATAGAAATTGGAGGCTTATAATGGTGGGATTATTTTGTATGATCTATTTTAACTAAAGAGGTGCTCCTGTGCCACTTTAATATGCTTGTGTATCTGTCTCAGAAAGAAAGCCCCCTTTAAGAGCACTGTGATTGGTAAGACTTTTTTTAAAAAAAAATATTAACCAGAACATCAGCTTTAGGTCACGCAATCCAATTTATGTCACTGAGTACAATGTATGTTGTATATTGTACAACAGCCTGGAACAGTTCAGAAGTACGAATGGAGAGACCTGGGACCCTTTCACACTACACAGCTATAGCACTACGATTCTACTTTAACTGTCATGGCTGTACCCTATGGAATCATGGGATTTGTAGTTTGATGATGCACTAGAGCAGTTTTTTTTAAAAATCACCCAAGCAGCAATGCAACATTCTTGCCAACTTTCCCCAGTGCCCTTCCCAGTTTTAATACTACAGTTGGACCCCCTTATCCGCAGGGGTTTGGTTCTGGGGGGGGGGGTCTCATGGATACAGAAAACCATGGATAATGGCAAACACCATTGAAAATACTGGGACTTCCGGTTTAAAATACCATAGAGTTGTCTTGGAGGACCTAGAAAATGGCTAGAGAGGACACATTTTCTAGGAAATCTATGATAGGTGTGCTGTTTTGTGTCCGGTGGTTATCTGAAACAGTGGATACAGGGGTCCCACTGTATATGTTCATCTCAGGACTCCAAAGGCAGCCTTCTGGGCTGTCTCTCATTTCATGTTCTCCCAGGGGCTTTCAGGAAGTTTTAGGAGGTCCTAACATTGTCAGTGAACACAGAGTCTCTCTCTCTCTCTCTCTCCTTCCTTATCCTGTTTGTCTTCAAGCCACCCATCACATTTTGTCTTCAGGCCCTCCACCACATGTACAATATGTGGATCCCAAGAGCTTTATTACAGGAGATGTGTCCCTCAGACTCAAAAAGGTTCGTTACCACCCATTAATTGCATCCTTTAGCACACAGGCTGCTTTGAATTGAATATCAGTGATATCTATCACAGGATGTTTAAGTCAGACGTATTGTGGCCACATAACAAAAAGTGGATCAGAGGGACACAAAGTGTTTTGCTCAGTAAACACCACAAGTTATCTCCCTCTTCTGTTTGATTTGAATAATTTAGGCTTTAACAAACAGATAATTCCACAGACAAATACTGAATATAATTGGATCTGTAGGAATGACTTTTCGGTGGAGGGGGGACTGCACAGAAGGAAACAAACTCTATGGAATATATATATATATATATATATATATATATATATATATTTGGTTGGGAGAGGGAAGTAAGCTGTTATCTGTTTTGTAGAGAGAGTGTGTTTGTGTGTATCACCCAGCCCAATCCAGAATTCTTCTTATCTGTTTATCTGATGATAAGCTGGCAGAGCACCTGTGTGTATTTGCAGGTCCCCATCCATTTCACCTGAAAGAAACAAAGCATGCATGTAATAAAGTGTGTGAAAGCTTCTGCAGAGTGTCGTCCCCCACCAGTTCCTTACAATTCCTATGCATATTGTGAAAGGATTTACCAGATTTTCGTGTGCTAAAATTCTGTGGAAAAATCAATTAGTTGTCCAAATACTTATTAAGATTTCAAAGACCTTCTGAAGTAGAATAGATTTTGCATTCACAAGAAAAAAAGGCACAAAGTTTCAAACACCTGCAATGCTGGCAAAAAAGCACACAGCCAATCTATTGATGGCTTATCCCATCAATAAAATAGAACAGCTTTTTGACAGTACATAAACACAAAAGGACATCACCATCTGGTATGCATGCCCTTTCACATTTAAGTGGCATCATTATGACACCATATTTAGTGCATCTGATAAAGTCCTAAAAAAGGGGAGAAAGCCTTCTTAGTAGGTTTTATCTGGAAGCCTATAGGTGGTACGATTCCTGGCTAAAATAAAAGAGGGTCACCCTATAACTTCTTTTAGACCCCAAACCATCCGCCCCAAACTAGAACTGACCTTCTAATTATTTCTGCCATTCCGGGAGTGTAGCACTGCCATGGATGAGGCTTCATTTTAATATTGATGGGAACAAGCTGTTAATAAAAAGGGACACCTTACTCACAGCCGTAATTCACCCCTGGTACGATGGGGGATGACATTGTCTGATAATCTCGCCCCTTCCTGTTCTTGTCATAATCTTTTGACACAGTTTTTACCGTGTCTGATAATCTTCCCAGTTATCCATGGGCACAGAGAATTTTGGCCAAAATTATAAGCACAAGAAAGAATCCCAGCTCTGGACTCATGCAGTGCTGTGGGGGAGAAGCTGAATTTACTGGGCCCAATATGGAGAAGACTAGGTGTTAGGGGTTGCGGCACATGATACCACAATGTTGAGTGTGAGGGGTTGGAGCCAGAAGGTTATAAAGCTCTGACTTCCCTCTCTGCCTCCTCTTTTGATGTTGGCGATGAACCTACCCATCCCCCTCTTGTGCAGTGTAAGCTTTGCTGGTTGCTTCAGGGCTGGGTAGGAAGTTTTCTCCCTCCCCACCTTTTTTTTTCCTTTTGGCCTACCCTGCACTCTATCTTGGGGACTTGGCAACTGATTTGTGTCTATAAATAGGTGGTCACTTACCGATAGTGGGGAAGAAAACTAAGATTACAGTGAACACCTCTGATGCATACTTGGTGAAACACAGGTCTCTGAACCCCCCACTTTAGGTCATGGGACACAGGGGAGTGATTCCCTGGGTTTGGCTTGTATCAGAAAGCTAGTGAGGGAGCAACCCATATATTGGGTTGTCCTCAGGGATCAGGCTGAAACAGGCATGGTTCCCCACCCCACCTCTTTAGACTGAAGGATCAGAATTCCTTGCCACTTGTCAGCTAATCTGGATTCTGTCTGGGCTCACCTGCCATCACCTTCTGGCCACCTGAGTACCCAAGTCATGATGGTGGTTGAACCAGATAGTCAGAGTGAACATCAATATTCCACTTAAGAATTCTTAAGTAATGCAATTTCAGGATATTTACATGGGAACTAAGCAGGCTCCTTTTTACAGAGGATATATTCCTGGACTTACCACAGATACACAAAACCACAGATAATAGTGAACCACCATAGAATACCATAGAATTGCGCTGGAGGACCTAGAAATTGCCTAGAGAGGATGCCTCTCTAGGAATCTGGTGTGACTCTATGGTCAACTTCTAGCAGAAGTTGGAGTCATGCTGGAAGAGCCGCACTGGAAGACCTCTGAATTCCTAGAGAGACCACCTCCAGTGCAACTCTATGGTCCTCCGGATGTCTAGAGAGACCTTTCCCCTTTAATTACAGATAAGTGAAACTGCAGGTATTGGTCCAGTGTAAATGGGGGGGGGGCAACCTGTATTTATGATATGCATTCATAGTTATAGGAACATGAGATTCCACTTAGGGTGTAACACAGATATGGTTATGTTTGGGCACTCAACTCAACTTCATTATGTTACATTGCATGTAAGGCATCTTATATTCAGTACATTAAATGATATGGCCATCAAGATGTTATTGTATAGACATTTCATAAAGGCTTTCTGTGTACAGAATCCTGTTTCTTGTATCATAGTCATAGCCATTGTAACCAGACCTTTAATATTACATTCATTCTTATCTGTTGAGGAATTACACATCTCTAAATGCTTCTGTGTCTAAGCAGGTATTCAAGTGTTAATCTCCTTGAGCATTGTAAAATCTTAACAGCATTTGTTACCACATAAACATATACCTGTACTTAGCCTACCCTTACCAGTATCAGCATTTTCCAGCATATTGGGCAGCATGCCGGGATAAATTATCAATTTATCAGTCTAAGAAACAGTGCAGGCTGTTATCAAATAGCTGTCTTCGAGTGATGGAGGCTTGCAGAGCAGCCTGATGAGAGTATTCTTCAATTTCTTTTTATTCTCTTCTTATGTCCACTCTGCTTGTCACCTGTTGAGTCAAAACAAAGGTGTTCATTACCTCTAGGTTATGTCTATCCAATCAAAACAAATCTCTGTATCTATAACTGCACCTGTAGTACAGTAGGAATCTTTACCATGTCTGAGCTAGTGTACCTATCAGGTTTATCTTTCCTCAAATCTACTGTTGTCTTCTCTTCTTGAGTGTAATCATGCAAGTGTTTTGCTTATCTTATTTACATTTCAAAGTATCTGGCACTGAAGCTGATGTTTTACTGATGATACACATGCATTCTCTCTCAGCTATAACTGCCTGCATTAATTATCATGCCATATATCTCACACACTATAGGTTATACTAGGTTACATTTTGTACTTTAAAATTATATGCCCAAATCACAAAGTTGACAACTGAATAATCTGGCCTGTAGCAAGGCCTGTAGTAGTGTTTGCCCAGGGGAAGCTGAGGAGGGGCTGCTCCATCACCAGGTTGCTTCCCCTCTTGTACCTCACAGGGTTTAATAGAGTTAAATAGGTTAACAGGTTCATAAAGTGGCCCTTATTCAACCCAGTCTTTACTGTCTGGTGTCCTTATTCCCATGATGGGTTAGCAAATGAGGCTAACTAGACCATGCTTAAGCATATTTCTCTATAAACCTGTTGTCTAGATCTTTCCGAGAAGGCTGGATAGTCAATCAATCAAATTTATTTGTTGGGGCCAATTGGGAGCAGAACAAGCAAAATTCTAAACAACAAGTTGCACATCCAGTTTCCTCTATAGAACAACAGAAAGTGAGTGCTTATGGAGTTAAACTTAGAGAGGTTTGAGACTGTCTTGAAAAACTAACAGTCCCGGAATTCCTTGTGCACAACTGAATGGACAAAGCAGAGAGAGGGACTGAAGGCATACTGGGAACAAGTATGACTGCTTGGATTTACAATCCCATGACTAAATATATCCTGTGCCCTCATGCACACCCCCGCACAGCCATGCCTAGCTATAATAGGCAGATAATGGGATGTTCCAAATGGGATGGGATCGTGGTATGTGTGTATGGGAGTGGGTCCATGCTGTAAGCTTGTTTTCAAGCCCTCAAAACTTAAGTTTAGGCTCCCCGTGGTAGAAGAGGGGTAAGAGGTAAACAAAACTATTATGCTGCAACTTCTGAACATTGTTCTAGAGGCCTTTTGGTTATAGTGGGAGCCCATGGATTTGGCTATAGTTTCCCATTGCAGTAGGAGGTTTGAAAGAGTCAATAGAATGCAGCTTCTAAAGAATGCAACTGAACTGTGTTTAGTTTCCTCTGGTGACACCAAAATGACTTTTCCTACCAACTGCGCTCAGAGTTTGGAGCATTATGTTTGAAGATTAATTTGATAATATTGTTAAAAATGAAGATGGGGAATAATTTGTTGCCACTAACACTAATAATTGAAATAACTGAACTAGTTGAATTATTGATAATATTAAAAATATTAGTTTTCACAATAGATCATGGGATTTATAGAGAATGGCATGGAAGGTGCCACTGCTGATCCCTGGGTGCACATTTTGTTATTTGCTCCTTTTGTTATTCTGAAAGTATCTTGCCCCAACCTGGACTGGGAAGGGGGATTCTAAACATGGGATCTCATTGAAAAACATGTTACGTTTGTCTTTCATCTGCATCTCTCTTGCTTCAGTGTGTTGAAACAAGTGTGGTTCACCATCACATCATTTAGTCTGAGAGACTGAAGGTATTTGGCCATTTATAAGCTAACCTGTATCTGTTTGGAGGTCCGTCTCATCACCTTCTGGTTAACTGAGCTTCCAATTCATGAACATATGTAGTCCAAACAGACAGATTTAGCAACTCTACACTTGAGCACTATTACTGGAATTTCAGGATATTTCACATGGAAGAATGAGCCGGCAGTTTGGTTATCTCGGACTATTTTATTAATATAAAAAAAGTAGTACACACATATACATACTCCTTGGGGAAGAACATAGAGTTCTATTTGTTTAGGTACATTCTTATCACATTACATTATGGACTTTTTCGGACAATGTAAAAATAATGGAAGCAGCATCGCCAGGTTACGACGCTGCAGCGCTAGAGGGCGTCAGTTTCGTATGACGCTCCTTCCCAGCGGTACTGTTGCAGTACCGCTGGGATATTTGAACGTGATATTTTTGCTTTCTACCGTCATATTTTACTCACGCTCAGCGATCGTGAGTAAAATATGACTGTAAAAGCAAAAATATAACGGTCAAATGTCCCAGCGGTACTGCAACAGTACCGCTGGAAAATATGACTGTAAAAGCAAAAATATAATGGTCAAATGTCCCAGTGGTACTTCAACAGTACCGCTGGGAAGGAGCGTCGTACGAAACTGGTGCCCTCTTGCGCTGCAGCGTCGCAATCTGGTGACGCTGCTTCCGTTATTTTTACATTGTCCGAAAAAGTCCTATATGTAATGAATCAAACACCTCACATCATATTCATCTTAGGAAACTTTACTAACAGGCAGACATAGAAACTTACATTTACAAGAAATCAAGCATCACATTCATCTGTTTCATCTCTAACAGTTATCTGTGGAGAAAACATACATTTACACAGTCATCTCACAACAGAAGCATCTGGTATACCTTTGTAACTGGCATTGCACGACCATGCAATATCTAATAGCCTATTTAATATTTGGAGGGGAGGTTCTTTCTCTTTCACTCCCCAGTATCTGAAGAGTATTTGTCAGCCTTCACCAGACAGGAACAACAACAGCAGCAAAATAAGCTGTCAGAGACAGCTTGGAGTGGTATAATTGGAGTCTACCATAAATAGCCTATCTTTCATGTCTCTGGAGGTAGCATTTATACTCTCTTCCTTATCTACACATCTGCTTACCAGTGGTGTTTGTTAACTGGCCTTCTGTTATCAGCCAATTAGCAATACATTTTACTGGCCTTTTATACATGGTCAGTAATTATCCAATCATGTAAGAATGCAACTAGCCATTTGTACAAGGTCACTAAGTATCCATCACCTACAAGTGTAATTGACCACCATTATTCTGCTACCTGCCATCAGAGCCCTGGTGGTGCTGTGGTTAAATGCCAGTACTAGTCACCATGTTGCAAATTCAATTCCAGAGGGCTCCAAGGTTCACTCAGCCTTCCATCCTTTCATAGGTCAGTAAAATGAGTACCCAGCTTGTGGGGGCAATTAGCTAACACACATTGGAAACCACTTAATGCGGTGTAGATGTATAAATTGCTATTGCTTAAAAAACAATTTATAAGCTGCTCTGATAGCCTTTGTGGTGTATAAATACCTTAAATTAATATAAATAAATAAAATATAAATAAATAATATCATGTATGACTCAGTTTGATTATAAACTACTATAACTATTAAGTACACCTCTATTTTTAAATATATATATATGTATTTAATATACATACACACATACATACTGTAGTGCTGGGCTTTTATCAAGGGCATCATTCTCTGGCTACACTACCTCTTTATTATTTCCTTTGCTAGACTTTTCCTTGTACAGCTTTATTTTGAGTTAGCTTCAGTAAATACCCAGAACGATAAAGTAAACCTATGCTTTCTCACTGGCTGACATGCAGATATTTGGCTTTTTAATCTCTGAAGACACTTGAGCTCTATATCACAATATACTGGTATTTGCTCATTTCAGAGCCTTAAATTTATAAGATATACACAGAATAAATCATATAACAATTTTCACTCATCTCTCCCCACACACACTCCTGATGCCTTGTGGGGGCAGGTGGGTGGGGAGCTGAAAGAGGTTCATGGAAAGCTGTATCCTTCCAGATTTCACTGTGAGCTCCCACCCTGACACTGGAGACTTTCTCCCCACATGAAGCTACTTCAAAAATTGCATAGTTCTGGAAGATATCAATTCTCCCTTGTAAGAGTGAATAGTTTAACACAGCACATCCCTAACTGCAGCTCAACCTAATAATACACAATACTGTATATAACACAATAAATGTAATAGTGTATATTGTACAGTAATATATAGCACAATATAAACCAGAATAATATCAACTGAAGAGGAAAACTGGAGACAGTTACAGTGTATCCTCCCACCCACCTGAGAAAAACTCCAGAACTTTCATACTGGGCAATGGGGAGAAAGCCTGTCTTTCAGGCCCTCAAAGCCTTCTGAAAGGGCCCTGGATGCTTTAGTGCCTTCTACTGAGCAAACACATTCTACACACACACACTGCATTCCTCTGTTTGAGGCTAGGACTCATTTCTTTTTCTTTCCATTTTTCAATTGCTTCCCCAGTGTGGATGGATTAGCCTGCCTAGCAACATATGTCTTAATCTTCCTTCTTCTGACACCTCCTTATGGAACTGGGGGAAGAAGAACCAAGCCTCCCTGATGAATTCTAATGATCTAAAATCAATTAACTCATTAAAGTATAGGATTAGCCTCAGCTTAATCAGGAAATCTAGTGGGTTAAGTGATTTTAAAGACAGCTAATGAGTTAATAATTTAGTGAGTTAATTAACTTGTTATTTCCAAGACACGAGTCTTCCTAGCCTTGAAGTTTTGGTGAAGATATTCACATTTTAACATGAAACATCAAGTCTTAAATTAGATTGATAAACTAGGGGGCATTCACACCATTAAAAAAAACTCAAATTCCTCTCAAATCTGGCCTAATGCCACATGATGTGTGCCCTTTCCCCCAAATCTTGTGTGATACCCCCCTTAATCTGGGTTTTAGAAAACCACTGTTTTCTCTGGAGTTTGCTTGAAACTCTGGAAAAACTGCCATGTGATCAATCCATCCACTCTGGATCCGGAGGAGCGGAGAGAACTGAGGAAGAACAAATGCTGCCTGAGGTGCCACCATTTTCTCCCCTCCTCAGTGCCACTTCTCATTCCAAGGGCAAACCCCCAGTGGTAGTGACTCTTTGAGGTCAGGACACCTGGCGAGCCTCACCATTGTGAGGCTAGCCATCCATTCTGCTTTCAGAGAAAGTGGCTACTGCTTGGAATTTTGCTTTTCCGGTGCACAATTGCTTGCACAAGCTTGATGAAAGCAAAGCACCTAACCCTACTATGTTGTTTTTTTTTTTTTTAAAGTACGTAGATCTATATATTTGGCCACCAAAATGGAAATCATAAGAAAAGTGGGGACTGGTGAAAAAAGAAATAATTCCTGGATTCTTTTTTAAGAAGCTTTCAAGTGGTCTCTAGAAAGTTCAACATGTATTTGTTTACTTATGCCAGGTTTACCTAACCTGGTTGTTTAATTTCACATGCATATAGTGTTCATTTTTAATGTTAAGGTAGTGTTCACCTACCTGGGAAGCATTATTTCCTTAGATGCCAAGATAGACAAAGAGATGGATCACAGATTAGCAAAGGCATATAGCGCATTTGGAAGACTTTACAAAAGAGTCTGGAGTAATAAACACCTCAGGCGAAGCACAAAAATCAATGTGTATAGAGCCACTGTACTGTCTATTCTCCTTTATGGGTCATGTATTGCCACCACTTACGACTCCTTGAACGCTTTCATCAGTGCTGTGTACGCACAATCCTAAATATACGCTGGACTGACTATGTGACAAATGTTGCTGTCCTTGAGCAAGCAGGGATCACCAGCACTGAGGCCATGATATTGAGAACACAGCTGCGCTGGGCAGGGCACGTTTCTAGGATGGAGGACCATCGTCTCCCAAAAATAGTACTCTACGGTGAACTCCCCACGGGTCAGCGTAAGAGGGGCGCTCCAAAAAAAGTGATACAAGGACTCCCTGAAACAACATCTCAGGCTCAGCCAAATTGATCACCAACAGTGGTCCAGCCTAGCCTCACATCGGGAGTCATGGAGACGCACTATCCACAATGCTGCAGCCTTATTTGAGAACTCACAGTGAACAAGTCTTGAAGAGAAACGACAATGCAGAAAGAATCACAACCCAGAAACTTCACCCAAGGAGACCTTCTGCTGTGCTTTCTGCGACCGGACTTGTTTATCTCGGATTGGCCTTTTTAGTCATCAGCATGCTTGCAGAAAGCACGGGATGAGTCCTCCCTGAATCTTCATTTGCGAAGAAAAGCCAGAGAGAGAGAGTGTTCATTTTGAATAAAAAATGTGTCGGAGTATTTAGAACTACTCTTTCTTTTTCTTTTTCTTTTTGGTGGTGTAGGAACTTGTCTCTGTCCTTTCCATTTTATTTTGTCCCTCAGGCACCAAATTCTCTGTTAAAGAAGTGATGCCCGAGAACACATCTACTTTGTTAACTGAGATATACTCATAGAAGTTTTTTTTTCCATGTCTAGCAATCTCATGCTCCCTTTCAAAATATCTGTGAAATACTTGCTTTGAAGAGAGAAGAACAATCTTGTCATCATCTTCATATTTGGGAAATCATTAACGCAGTTGAACGCACATGTGGGACTTCAACATGTACTGGGGTCCCACACCTTTGGAGCAGGCAGAAGTCCTCTCTTTCTATAGGGCATTTACCAGTTTGGATCAATACTAGTCGCACTATGGCACAAATATGAAGAACACATTTCAGAAATTTAGAATTGATATTTGGTTTCCAAATTTTGTTGTTACAAATCAAAATAGCTCTATAAAAATGAGTTAAATCATTTTAGACAAGTCTTCAGAGATCTGCATGGAAATCACGTCTGACATCAAACTGCTATTGAGTGTTTTAATCTATCAGACCCAATAGTCCCAGCAAGCAGACTGATGAAAAGTTTTTTTTTTAATTCCCCATATAAAATGACACAATACTTTGAGCTCTCTCTAGACTCATTTCTAATATAGTTTCAAAGGATTTTTTTTCTTTTAAAAAAATCTCTCTACAGAATGAAAACTTAAGTAAGAAGCTTTTCCTTGTACGTTAATATATTTTATAAAAACATAAATCCTTCCCTTTGAGATTACTTATCAGAAATTCAAGGGGTTTTTTTTTATCACTCTTTCCTTTTAGCTACATTTTTTTAAAAAAAACACTGAGTTATTCAGCAGTACCAACAGTGCAGTGAAGCCATTTTAATTGTAAATTCCCTAAGTACTACTATGAACACTGACAGCATGAATCCAGTTTAGTTTGGTTATTTATTTATGTGTTTAAGATAGATCAGATATATTAATTAAGAATAAAAATGCTTGGGCTGTTGTTTTAGACACTTGCCTTTTTGCATGCAGTACACACTATGATACGCCTTACTGTTGCTTATATCTATGGATGCTCAGTAAAACAATTGCCTCATAGAAACTATACAGCTTAACTTAGTTTGCCTGAGATAATAGTAAAAGCTATTATATCCTGTTTCTGTACAACATGGTTTTATATTCCATAGCTAACAATCAGACATGGCAAATACCTTATATCAAATGGACTTGGTTAGTTGATCTTTAAAGAAAACTTGATATACCTTCTCCCTTATAAGTTCTTAAGTCTTTGAGACCATCTGAGGTGCACCTCCTGATGGTGTTATGTGTTTCTAAGTCTGCTCAGTTGTCATTTGGAGCAGGACACTTAGTACGTCTATGGTAGAATATTCTTCCTATAGAAAATAGCTATAGACACATATTAAATGCATATTTATTCATGCAAGACTCCCTACTTATAGACTATAAAAAGAGTGTGTGTAACTGTATGTATTGTTTATATTTAATTATCTGTTGATAAACACCCTTCTGAAATGCTGAGATGCTTAGAACTGGAATATGTTCCATTTAAATTGAAGTTGGTTTATTAAGTCATCCCTTAAAAATCAGGGAGGGGAGTAGAAGACAGCAAAGGAAGTTACTATATTTTTATTTTTAAAGATTAATTCCTTATAAGACTATATTATCTCAAAATAAAACATATGATTACATGGAGTAATTGCAGATCTAACAAAATAGAATAATTAGCCAAAAGCAATATCTCTTGTCTTTCCCTACTCCAGTTCCATCCACTTCCCCTTCTTCCTTTCTCTCAGCTGCAGTCTCCAGTGATTTTTGTGGGGTGTGTGTGCTTTTTTTAGCAGACATGAGGCACTGTAGCTGGAAAGAGGTGACAGGAAACCTTGTCACATAGCTGCAATTCCCTTGCAGTTCTCTGCGTATCTCCCATTATTTGTAAACTAGTCTTGAAAGAAGCGTGTATTGAACAACAGTCTTCTGTGCCACACTCATTTTGAAACGAAGGACTTTTTTAGACAGTGCTTACCGCGCCACAAGCTTCCGTGAGAGGTACGGCGCTGTCGTGTGGCAGGGTGTCCGTTTTGGATGCTGCTGTCCCTCTCACAAAATCATCCATGTCACTTCCATGTATAATTGAAGGCAGCCGCGCCATGTTGTACTCACGGAAATTGCCCGTGAGTAAAATATGGTGTGGTTGCCTTCAATCATACACGGAAGTGACATGGACAATTTTGCAAAAGGGATGGCGGCATCCAAAACGTACCCCTGCTGCGCGACAGCACTGTACCTCTCGAGGAAGCTTGTGGTGCGGTAAGCACTATCTGAAAAGTCCTAAGAATATTGATACTGTCTTGTTGATTAAAAAATAAAACATCAATTACTCCCACGGGACATGCTCAGCCAGTCATGGGCATCAATAGTAGCTCTTAGGACCCAATTATGATTGCAATTTTACTACCTGTCCTGTTTCTCTGAAAGAAAACTGAGTGGGCCAATGGAAAGTTTACAGGTTATGGATATAAATCCTTAACTGTTTCATGCTTACATGCAAGGATAAATAATTGTGGTACTTTTCTCCATGCTGTCCAAGAAAACAAATATCTCCCTGCAGTATTATCTCCATGTTTAAATGTTCCAAAGGGTTGCAGAGAAAATCATGGGATTTTTTTGGGGGGGGCACAAAACCCTCTGTTTTCTGCACAGAAAACAGTGTCTTCTACATAGGAAATCCAATTTCTGCACAGCAAACATGTCTTTGAACAACCCCCACCCCCAATGTTTTCCTCCACAGAATAATTTCTCCATATTATTTTCGGTCATTGAGGGCCCAGGGGGAAATTGTGCAAAATTCTCATTGATCTATGATTTTCCTGACAGGGTTTTCTGACTGTCATGAACCCCATTCTTCAATCTGGGAAAGTATAAATAAGAATGTTCTTTCCCTCACTAGCTTCTACAATGTAACATATATGGCAATTTATGTAGGAGTATGAATGTTCACATGGAAAAAAAGAAACAAGCAGGAGGGATGGAGGCAGGTAAGTGACAAATGTGGAGAGTGGTGATAACCAGGAAGTAGCCTCTTAAAACCCTTCCCACTTAAAATGTGACCAGGATCGATATGGGTGCAAAAGAGAAAAAAATGCAACTGTATAACAATGGCTTGAGCCTTGTGATACATATATGGAATTATTTATGTCACTCTGCAGAGTAGCTTGTAAAAACTGCTTATTCTTGTAAATAACTTTACAAATGTGACTAGAAAGTGTTTGTACATTTCAGTTTGTATTTGTTTGATAGTATTTCTAATGCAATAAGTAGCATGTCCTCTGAGGCAGCCTTCAGGTTCTACATTTGTCTAGTGCCAGAACAATAATAAAATCCCTGATGCGACATAATTAATTTTAGTTGCTGTTGTTGTTATCATTCTGGCACAGTTCCCATCTGGTATCAGTTTTATGGTGATCTGAGAAAGTTTTTTCTTAGAGGACTGGTGCACATGTGCCTATATGTGCATGCATGTTGATGAGCTGAAATGGTGGTTATCATTCTAATATACATGACATGAGGGAAAAAAAGTGGAAATAATGTGCCTTTACTGCATTGCTTCCAGCACAATGGGGAGGTAAATTATCACCTTTCAGGCAATACATGAGCCCCCAATACTGATAGTCAATCTGCATAGGAAATAATAATAAATAGTTACCCTGAAAAATTAATAGAAAATATCTTAGATTCCAATAGATAAATCAGGCAATTGTGGTGGAGGGAGATGCATTGGAGTCTTGTAAATTCTTGCCCTCTCTGTCTCTTATAGACAGAACAATATAAAACAGCAATAATGCTTTTATGTCTCCTATGAAATTCAGTAATGAGAACATTAATACCAGTTGAGGCACTTCAAACATATTGACAGAAACTGCCAGCATGATTTTAAAAACCCAGAGTTGTCTGATTTTCATGGCTTTCTAATGGAACATGTGTCATTCATTTAAATGAAGCTCTACTAGAGTATGGTACTTTGATGAGGAAACAGAAATGAACCTGTAAAAAGACCTGCAATATTCACTCATTAAAGAAACTGATGTCCAATTTGATATTGGCAAATGTTTTCTTTTTCCCCTTTTATGTTTATCAAAACGATATAGCTCAGATATTAACAGTGTGAAGGTTATTCTTATTTTAATAATGGAAAGTATCTATGCATTTGAGTTTATTGTACTGGCCAAAGGCCATGACAAATACTGTATATTGAAATACACAAAGGATATGCAAAATACACAAAGTTCAGCACAATGCTAGTACAGATGGTAACAGATTATGCTACTGACAAAAATATAAGAGAAGTTCAAAATAACAGCAAGAAACTAAAATTAATATTCTTTCTCCAATAAATAAATAAATAAATAAATAAATAAATAAATGTTATTTTCATCTCTTTATCCAGGAGCTTTTTTAAGCTTCAAGGATGAGATGAGAGAATTTGCCTCATTACGTTAGTGTGGGAACATTAGTGTGTTTTGTATCTGATTAATTCCAAATTGGTTTTTATATTTGCATGAGCTTTCATGGATATAAACCCACCTCTTCAGATGCAGTACAGAGTGATAATAGATATGTAATTCTGATGTGTGTGTTTGCTCATTTTTCCTTCCTCCTGCTCCATTTTTTGGGGGGGAGGGGAGATGTGATCCTTACATTGTAAGCCTGCAATCAGGAACTGTCTTGCATTTTGACTGAACTGTAAGTCACCGTGAATCCTTGTGGCTGAAGGATTTCTTTACTTTAAGTAAAGAATTGTCACCTCACTCTCCCATTAAGATGAACAACCTCGGCTTTGAACAGACAGACAAAGACAGGAGAGTTTTTTGAATCAGCATGAGTTTGGAAGCTTCTTAGAGGGGAAAGAAGCTGGAGATAATTTGGGGTTAGAAAAATGGCAGGTGGGGAACTGATGAAGTAACCCTCTTGCCTACTGCTTTTCTGCTCCCATTCTCCCTCTTCTCAAAATGGCCAGATAATCATATAACTGAGATCCCACATGAAAAGAGTTAGGATTTCAGCATGTGTATAAACTTTCATGACATCCAATCACCAAAAGCTGCTTGACAAACACCTTGCTGTTTGCGGAAAGAATAATCACACACACACACACACACACTCATTTTGTATCTGTGCTAAGGTCCATTAAGGATGGGTTTTCGGGTTCTAGAAGTGACTGTTTGGAGGCTGTCATCATGACACATGAATCTTTATAACCAGTAAAGTATGAAAAAGTGAAGTGTGATGGGAGAAATGCAGTCCAGTACAGATTTCAGGAAGTACTGATATTCAGGAAGAGTCAAGCATGTTCTAACTCTTGCATTGCAATAAATGGACTGAATGATGGTTAATATATGCATCCATTTTCAGATGTTAAAAATGACTTCTTTTTTACAGAGAAAGAATTGTGATGCTTTGGCACGGGAGATATTGCTTCCAAAGTATATAAATTTCAGTTTTGATCCAATGAAATATTTACTTATAGAAAAGTTATCTGTGGCTGTACCACATTCCTTCAAATCAGAGTACATACATGTTGAATGTAATATGTTTCTAATTTTCTCACTTAAAAACTACCTTTTTTGTCTTTTACAGTGAAAAAGGCAATTGAGTTGAAGTCAAGAGGAGTCAAGATGCTGCCTAATAAAGATAGCAACCACAAGAATTCTGTCTGTAAGTCCATAACACTTATTCTCTTAAGGATTTCTTTGATTGTTACATACAAATAACAAAGATGAGTGGATTTATGACCAAGTATTTAGTGAAGGGGAACATACAAGGCCAGGTATGTTATTAGTCAGTGTGAGGCAGCTGCCTCAAGGAGCTGAAAAGAAAGCAAATTGACAATTATTTAATTCATGTTATTGTATTTCTCCTGACAAAGGAAGATTCATGGGCTTTGTCTGCCTCAATTACATATGTAACTTGACCATCCTTAGCAACTATGCACCTTGACTTGCATTCAAGTGAAACGTAAAACTGATTTATTAATTAAAATACATACCATATTCTACCCTACAACATGAGACCTAATGTAACATGTAAAACTACAATATCTTAGAGTGGGTTCTGCTTTTGAAAAACAAGAGGTAGAAACAATAGGAGTGCTTCCAGATAAGGCTTTTATTGTTCAGTCACGTTGTCACAGTTCTGGAATGTAATGTGTGTGTGTATGTGATATCTGGAATTTTTTTTTTTTAAACCCTCATGCTTCCAACCTTTTTCCATAACAGAGAAAATTCATTAAAGAGCGGGGAAATGGAATAGCCACACAATGTGCTTTGATTAGTTGTGCCAGGAATCATCAACTGGAAATATCATTGGGCACAATCACTGGACATGGAGAGAGAGATTATAAACCAGTGCTGTGGTTTGCATCAGGAAATCATAATCCCTAAAACTCTGGTCCTAGTTATAAATCTGGCCACATTCTAGATTAATTGTAGCTAGTGTGACACTATAGGAAGGGCTATGTAGAGCAAGTTACAGAAGTCCAGACATGGTGAATGGAACTAAGATGCATGTCACCATTGCCATATATGCACTTTCTTGAAATGGGTATAGCTGATGCACCAACCTTAGGCAAGGACAGTCCTGGCTATAACTGACACAATTTACATATTCAACTTGCTTTGTTTCCAGTTATGTTACTGGCACTAGCCAATAGGCTCCATTTGACCCCAGAACTGTGGAAAGGACTTTGGCAAGTGGTTGGAACAGAACAGGAAAAAATGTTTCATTATATTAGGGAATGGAATGGTGCCATAGCAAAACTCCTACAACCTCACTCTTTTGGTAAATGGTACACAGCATGAGAAAACATTTATTCGATGCCCGTGTGGTCTCTTCCAACTCTACAATTCTATGATTCTATGATTCTATTATCTCATCCTTTCCATTGTATGAAATCCCAAGGATCTGGGATAATGCTAAAGGTAAATGAGTATCACCTTTATATAATTTTTGAGGAGCAAATATTTTTTAATGTCTGGACTATATAGAATCTGGCTCATTTTCTAAGTATATAGATTTGGTAACCATCATTTCTAGGCTTGAGGCTCTAGGATTCCTCCCCTCCCAGAGGATAAGTATTGCAGAAAAACAAACAGATTGAAGTTGCTTTTCTGTACTTTCCTTGGAGTAAGCCCCATTGAATTCTAGGTGGATACACTTTGAAATGTGTTGTATGACCAACTGGTATGTGCATTTGAAGCTGCAGCTTCCAAATGTGGCAGCTTGTGCCTATGATTTTTTGTTTTTCAGTGTAGCTTGTAGGATGCTGGCTTTAATTATGGAAAGTGAATAAATGACATGCTATTAACAATATTTATGACACAATCTGCTGTGGATTTCAAAAGCATTTTATTATATTTTGTTAAAGAGGGATGATACTATTATGCATCACACCATCCAAATGAATTATTAATGCCAACAATCAGCTAATGAAGATAAACCTTGTATTAATTCCTAATCCCAATTTCCAATTTCTTTTTAAAAATTCCATTACATATTTTCTAGCATTTTGCTTATTCTTCCTTTGTTTTACAGTGGTCTGTACTTCAAACGTTAAATGCATTGGGGGTTTGTCAACATAGTGAAAATACCCCTCACAGAATTTGCTCAGAAAATGAGCTGTCTTATCCCATATTGTCTCATTGTATTGTGAAGGAGGGGAGCCAGCTATTTGATAGGTATTGCTTCCTCATACAAGGGGAAGCACAAACCTGATTGGCTGGACAAGTGCAGGGGGAGGGGCTGGGTTACAGGGCAATTGCCCGCTGCCACCATTTTTTTTTTACCACAGCGATCAGGGATGGGGAAGGGAGGTGGGTGGCTTTCATTACCACCCACCCTATCCGCCACTGCCACAGGGACTGGGGAAGGTAGGAGGGTGGCTGCCATCCTCTCCCCCTTTCCCAGTCCCCCCGTACTACAGTGCCATTGTCCCACCACTGAGGAGAACAAAGGAAGGGAGGAGAGCCCTCCTCCTCTCCCTTCCCCATTTCTCCTCCGTGTTTCCCCATGGCTACCCCACCACAGTGGAAAGCAAAGGAAAGGAGGGGGGCTTGCTCATCCTCCTTTCCCTTCACCATTTCTCTCCCCCCCACCATCACCATCCTGCCCCCCCCCCACAAACCAGAGCTGTCATTTAGCATGCAAAGTTTACAGGGACTGCTGAGCAAAAACAAAACAAAACAAAAAACATCATCAAGACAAGTCGCAGCTGCTGCAACTTGCTTTTTCTGCAGGGCACTATGTTTTTTGGGGGGAGGGGGCTCATGTATACAAGCCCTTGGATAGCAATGCTATCTGTGTGAAAGTGTGCAGGGAGGAAGAGGAAGATTAGGCACAGCCTTAATGGAAAAGGTATGTTTGAAGGAAGGATTTAAAGAAGAGGACTGGTGCTATATAAGGTGACCGTGCAGTCCATCTGATGGATAAGATTCTGCAGCTCTGTGTATCATTTAATCATGATTTAAAAATCTCTGTATTCTGACGTGTAGGAAGAGTACATTATCTGTTGTACATGTATAAAGGGAATTTAGTTTAGGAATTGACTTCTTTCATGCTAACATAGTGTATTGTATTTGCTTGTTGTATTCTTATGTTTCAGTTTTGAAAGTATAAGACAGGGACAGGCAAATGTGTGTTTGTGTGCAGAATGACTGCATTAGATCCCTCATACAATATGGGTTGTACCTGCTTCTGCCATGAAACCTGATTAGTTATTGCCTTGCTGAGTTTTGTTGGTGAAGTATCATCTCCTCCCACCCCCCACAAACAACCCCCACCACACAGCCTGACTTTAAAATATCCTTTACCCCATAGACATGCATGACTTCATTTCTCCTCTACCTTAATAGTAGCGGGGGGTGGGGTCTGTAAAAGTAAAGAGTCCACATATTTTCCATAGCCTACAAAGGGAAACATCTTTCAAATGCCCTGTTCTTTTGTGCTCCATGTTTACTTTTATAGTGTTGATGTTCCGTTTAGTCCTAGAGATGGAGAAAAATGAGTTATTTTTAAGGCGATGTTTTTTGCCATGTAGAGTCAAAGAACAAATGGCTTTACAGATGCAGTATTGATCTGCTGTAACACATTTAGATGAATTGATGGCACATGCTGTGTTACTCAGCAGTTGATGCCAAAATAGCTAATTCTAGGACAGGGTAGCCCAGCTGATTCAATGTTGGATGCATGAGGGAAATGATGGAAAAGCTATTATTTACTTTGGTTAACCATTTGGGGGAAATTACTACTAATGCAATGAATTTGGGTAGAAAAAGCTCAGAGTGAGTGTTACAATATAATTTTGCCTTAAAGCATAAATATCATCTTGTTTTATTTTGATTGTATTTGGAACAATCTGGGATGGGTATATCTCAGAATGATGCTGCTGGACTGCAATTCCAATCAGCATATCCAATAGTGAATTGTGAGGGCAGTTGCAGTTGAACAATATCTGGAGGGGGCACAAGTTTCCCAGCCCTGTTTTTCAGCATTTAAGGGGAACCTCCCCACCCATATTTCAAAAGTCTCTCATTCCTTCCCCAGCCTGCAGTATCCCCACCACTTTGCCCATAGAGGTGAAGCAAAGTCGCCCAGTCAGTTAGAAGTGACTGGCAGTTTTGCCCCTGTCACACATGGGACCTGAACTGGTGAGCTTGTTGGAATCCATGGCAGGTTACCGATTCTTGACATAGCTAAAAACTATCATCATCATCATCATCATCATCATCTTTTATTTCCATAGCGCCATCAATGTACATGGTGCTTTACAAGAAAAAGAATATCAGTTCTCTGCCCTCAAGGGTGTGTCTTTTTGTGCTTTTTGTAAGAATTCTCATAAAAAGTTCAGACTCAGAAAATCTGAACCTGGGGGAGCTTTTATGCTATTGCTACCTCCCATGTCTGCCAGTTTCTTCCCTACATATTTTTACAAACTGATAAGGTGAGAAGGGCTGAGTGAGGGCAGATTGGGGCAGCTAACTTCTGCACAATTTTTCTCCCTGTGTTTCCTGCTCATTGAAGGCTACTTACTACACATGCTTTGAATCTTCGGGTGCATCTATACTGTAGAAATAATGCAGTTTGACACCATTTTAAATGCTGTGGCCCCATCCTATGGAATCTTGGGATTTGTAGTTTTATGAGGTCTTTAGCCTTCTCGGCCAAACACTGCTAGTGCCTCACAAAACTACAGATCCCAGGATTCTGTAGGATGGAGCCATTGCAGTTAAAATGTTGTCAAACTGCATTATTTCTACAGTGTAGATGAACCCTTCTTTGCAGGTGGGCTCTCTAGGAATAGTACGATATAAAAAACAAAATTAAACAAAAATTCTTCATAGACCAGCACTGAGTAAGTGTGGCCTTGAGGCTCTATGTAGTTTTTTGTGCCCCTGACACAGGACTTTATCACACTACACTGTTATAGTGCTATTATTCCACTTTAGCAGCTATGGCTGCCTCCTGTGGAATTCTGGAGTTTGTAGTTTAGTGAGGCCTAAGAGCTCTCTGGCTGAGAATGCTAAATGCCCCTCCCTAAACTGCAAATCCCAGGATTCCACAGGAGGCAGCCATAGCAGTTACAATGGAATAATAGCACTATAACAATGTAGTGTGATAATCTCCACAAGCTCATAGCTTGGGAGTCCTCCTGGATTCAAGCCTGAACATGAAAATGCTGGTTTCTGCTGTGCCCAGGAGAGCAGTTATAGCAATAGCATTTATATTTCTGTACCACCTATCAGTGCAAAGCACTCCCTAAGTGGTTTACAGTGTGTGTTAGCTAATTGCCCCCAACAAGCTGGGTACTCATTTTACCAAGCTATGGAAGGCTGGAAGGCTGATGCAGCCTTGGAGCCCTCTATGATCTAACTCACAATGTTGTGACTGCAGTACTGGCATTTAACTACTGTGCCACCAGGGCCCCAGTTAAGGCTTGTATACCCACCAGCTGAGTCCATTCCTAGAGATGCTGGATCTGGCTGCAATGACATAGGCTCTAGTTACATCCCAGTTGGATTACTGTAACTTACTCTACGTAGAACACCCTTGGAGAATACTTGAAAACTTCAGTCCAAAGTAGCTAGTCCAAAAAAACAACAACCCTGAAGTCAGACTGTTGACTAGGCTAGTTAAAGGGGTCACATGACTCCTTTGTTACAATAGGTCCACTGGCTGCTGACACAATCAGAGTTCTGGTTATGACCTACAATACCCCATAAGGCCTGGGATATATCCGCCCATGTAGCTATAAGGCCTGTCTAAGCTCTGAGATCTTCAGTAGAGACCTGTCAGATGGCTTATCTACATGAGTCAGGATATGTATCCTGACTGCAGAGCTGTCCAAACAGGAACACACTGGTCCATTGCTGCAGCTGCCACCATTTTTTCTGTTGACTCAGAAGCCAGGAAGGGGGCCTGTAACATGTGACTGAGGCCTCCTGCATGTGTTTGCTTTGTTTTTGGCAACCCCTCAGCACATCCAGAGGGTTCTGAGGCAGAAATTAACTGTTGAACTAGCTCACTCCCCTTCAAGACAATTTGTCAAGCAAACAAAAAGATATAATTCCCAGAAACATCAAACCAGGCTCAGATATGTGCCAATATTTTCATTGTGAAGTGAGGAATGACTTAAAATAGCCACCAAGCTTATTTCTGGGAACTGTAATTTCATTATTCTTTGTGTGTAATAGTCAGGAGGAGTGAAAATAAGTGTCCTGTACTTTTCAGATAATTTTACATCAGCAATGCAAAGTTGCTCTTGTCTTCTGTTGTCTTCCCCAAGCATGCATTATTTACTCTGGATGCAAGTCACTATAGGAAGATAAAGGAAGGGGAGTATATTGGTAAATATTCAATCACGTATTATATCCCTGTCATAGATAAAAAAAGTCATGAGGGGGAAATAACTATTCCACTTATCAAATTGGGAATGAACATATTAAAATACATTTCCTGTCTCCCATGAACTACACATGTGTAGTGGTGATCTGGGGAACAGAAGACTTGCCAATGTGGCAATTATCCATTAGAAAGGGATTAAATTTGAATGTCCAATAGATGGCAATGAAGACTCAAAGTGTCATACCCTATCGTATCATACCCTATAGCATGCATTTTGAAGAGGTGCTTCCTCATGTGGCAAAAACAATCATTTATCATTTGTTTGTCATAGAACATGCTTTTCCTCGCCTGCATTTATCATGCATTGTTTTTGATTGGTCACTGGAAGCAAACAGATTTTCATTGGCAATCTAGTTGCTATGACACATATCTCCCATTGCTGGAGGGAAAATGTATTCATTTCAGGGAATATATGTTCCCATTTTTGACATCTATGTTCACCCTAAGTCAATAAAGTTTATTTGTTCAGTTCCGAATTGGACCTGTAGATAGCATGGTTGCTCCTTGCTTGGTCTTCTGTTTCCAAACTACTTACCTAAACTTTGTGGTATGTGGTTTCCAAGTTCCTCATCAAAAGAAATAAAAGGTATACTTTGTATGAGGTACGTTATTATTTTATTGCAATGGGTGAAAATTTAATATTAAAGACTCCATACTCATAACTACTTCTATAGGAATGACTTGATTCTCCTGAATGGTCATGGTAGAGGATTTTAATATTTAAAACTTCACAGCAGTTGAACAGAAGCCATTTTAAAATTTGTAGTTAAAGCTTTGTTGTAAAGGTTCAAGGTTTATTGATGGGTTAATTGCAGTGTAGGATAAACAACAGAATAACATTATTAAGATTGTATGCAGAACACATTTACAAACATGCCATTTTGTTTCAGACTCTCGTTAACCTAAATGTGGAATGTAAGCTATGTAAGGGTTTGATAAGAACATTGTTAAGTGCAGAAATGTTATTCATTGCCACTATTAATGTGCTGTAAAAAATGTGCTTGATCCTGCAGACACATTCATAGCTGAATAAAGTGCACGTTTAAGTCATTAAAGTACAGAATACACATTTTTGAGAAACATTTCAAATATGAAATACTAATCTATTTACATAAAGGAGGTTATTTTACTAAAATACTCCATTCATTCATTCACTCATTCAATAGTGTCTTTTCCTAATGTTGTACTGATTAGCATATATAACATTCATTTCAGCTTCACAAAGACATAAAAGCAACAAGAATAAGCCATTTTTAAAATTAATACTGGCTCTGGATAAAACACTTATTTTATTGGTGTCTATTAAACAGATATTTGCATAATCCCCTGTGTGTGGTAAAACACAGGGGCAGAGCAGCAACTGAACTCCAAATAACTTTAGTAAATCTGCACTAGTGGGTGGAATCCATATGGCTCATCCTGCTGATGGAATGGCTTCCATCAGTGGAACAGGGATGACTTCTCCTGTAGGCCTAAGTTAGTGGTTGAATAAAGGTGGAGTGGTGAAGCCACTCTGTATTTAATACAAATTTTAAAAGGGTTATGCGAGGTGGTAAGCTGCTAGCTGCAAGGTGAAACCTATGCCTCAAGGTGATAATCCCTGTGTCCCAAGTGCATCCCTTGGATAGCTTCCTTAAAGTTTGGACTGAAACCCACAGCAGATTCATCACTCCATTTATACTTAAACTTCCAGTCTCCACATTTTTATCAGCTTATCATAAGAACAGCTAAGAGCAGCCCATTTGTATACAGTTGGGCCCCACAATATGTCTGTAACCTTAGCGGCTCTACAAACCAAACATGTTGTTATGTAGAATACCTATGAAGATGCATCTGATGAAGCAGATTCAGTCTACAAAAGCTTATGCTACAACCTTCTTTGTCTCAGTCTCAAATGTGCTACAATATCCTTTTGGGTTTTCACGGCTGAGCGGGGATTCAAACCCTGTTGTCTAGAGTCCACCACTTAAACCACTATGCCATGCTAGCTCCTATATAACAAATATTAAAAGATATATTAAATAACACATTGCTCAGACTTTCAAAAATGCAGACTCCATTTTTGGAGTCCATTGTTCAGACTCTTCTAAATAGCAATAAGAGTGAAAGTCCATAAGGCATAAATCAATAATTGAAGGAAGGTAGACCATATGAGAACTTCACTGGCCAGTGAGGAAGCCCACAGGTTGAAATGCATCTGGCCTCTATTTGAATGAAGACCTGCCAGGACTTTTCCAAATAAGATATTGTTTAGCCCTTAAATAAATTAGCTAAACCCTACCTATCTACACTTTCATCGTAATATGTGCACTCTGGCTTTAACCCTGCATGAAATTAGGTTGAAAAATCACAGTCTTCCCAAAGAGTCTTGGAAAATATAGCCCTGTGAAGGAACTGTTCAGAAATCTATTTAAAAGGCCCTGTCCAGTTTCCCAAGCTTTGGCTATTTTTTGTCTAGCAGCAGATAATAGGAAGTCCATAAAGTGTCTATGTTTTAGATGGTTAATAGAAGTGGTATAAATAGTCAGCAACATGAAAGCAGGACAGTAATGTATCTGCTGCTTGGTAATAAGTCCAATTTGGTGAAGTATATCCTCCCAAAACCTTTTAACCATTGGACATTCTAACCAGATATGCTGGTAAGTGCACAAGGCTACACAGGACCAATGGTTGTCAGAAAAGCTATCAGACAATATCAGACCTTACTTCAATTAACACACTAAAGACGCATTTATAGAAAAATGGCTCCCCTTTATTCAATTTCTTAACAATACTACATCATCTATCATAATGCCATCGACTCATCATAATTTGTGGAATGAAGTTCTTCACATGCCTTGATTCAGCTTCATGATGAGGTTGTCTCCTTCTTTGCACTATTGGCAGTATGGTTGTTCTTTTTGATCTTTCATGCTACCTGTTATTTCAGAAAACTAATAAAAAGTTAATATTAAAAAAAAGCCCTTCCCTCTTCCAGACCTATATTCCATATGCAGGGTCATCTGTTGAGATCTCAGTATATAAAAATGCTAAAGCACACATCATTCACCACTAGCTCAATGTGAAGTTAATACCATAATTCTGTTTTGCAATAGAACAGCTTTTGATAGTGGGAAAAATAACAGCAGCATTATGCTTTCACAGTTGCATAATGCTTTAATGAAACAAGCGGGATAATTACCCTGATCTACTTTGTTCCATCATAAAATGTAATAATACAGATTTTCCCAAGTGTTAAAGATTTCAGCATTCTCAATGATGATACACATCCCTATGTAATAATATTATGCAGTGCTATTTTATTAAATTGTGGAAATTGCTTCATAAATCAGATTAGTAAATTACAGTATACTTGTTTCTGGAAAATAGGCCTTTGTCACTGCAGGAGCTAAAATATCCTTCAAAGTGCTATTCACAAATCTAGCTAGGAAGAGAATAGCTGTCTAAATGTATTTGGGAAGCAAAGGATCACTTGGAACTAGAAGGAAAAGAAGGGGCTTGCTTTTTCAGTTATTGATATTTACAATTTACGTAGGTGATAAACTAAATAATTCAAAAAAATCTATTGTTGTGTAAAACAATGTATAATGCTGAAAATTTTTTAGAGGATGGGGAAACTGAAAGGATACCTTAAAGTTTAGTTTTCTATTAAGTAGTCTTTAAAAAAAAAATAGATTATGGGATTTATTTATTTATTTATGGGGAAACCACTTTAGAACATGTATTGACTTCCTGGTATGGCAAATAAGCATTGATTTACTTTGTTCTGAATTTTTATCATCATAACAGCTGGGAAGAATAGACACTAAGTAAAAGTCTTACTGAGCACAGCAGGAAGAATATCACTCTTGCAGTGATTAAGTGTTCATCAGTTATCTCCTATACGTATAACCAATATGGTAGTCTGAAGATAAATCCTGGAGCTACAATATCCCTGTGATGTACTGAATAATAAGTTATGCTGTATTTCTTGCCTATTATTATTCAGGTATCTCAACTTAACCATGACAAAGTAGCAGGAAGGTCCCAAAATTTAGGGCCAGAGCAAACTATCATTGCATGTGGTTCCATCTGCAGCATCTCCACATTGGACTGCAACTGCAACTTGATTCCTGGAGAGCTTCTGCCAGTCATTTTAGACAGTTCTGAGCTAGGCAAACTGATAGTTTGACTGGGTATAAGACAGATTCTTATAAGGTCAAAGCAACATGCTTGGGAGTCTCATGTAGCCTCTCATTCCGTTACTTAGAAAACAAAGCTTGCTAAGCTTCAGAGTTGGAGCAAACAGCACCATGCAAACTGGTGACTCATGTCATCAACATAGCTATAACACTTTCAACATACAAATCTTCTCATTAATTTCTCAGTGACTCTGACAAACTTTGTTATTTGAATTTTGCAGATGAGGAACAGCAGTTAAGAGAGGCAGTTTTCAAGCCTGAGCATGGACTTGGTCAGGATGACCATGTCCAAGTCTAATTCTCAGCCTATTGGAAGATTCAGTGACATCTCACATAAAAATCTAGGCATACTGTTGATGCCTATCAGAAGAGCAGGGGCTAAATACCCCATCTTGCTCCTGTCTCAAAGCCATGCAGTCCATATGATGCAGGGCATTTCCCTGTTCTGCCCCCAGGTGGTCCTCACCATCCCCAGGGCAAATGTGGGGCTGAGACAGAGGGAAGGTGAGGTAGGGCCCAATAGACCATTTTTTTTAAAAAAAAAACACCACTCAATTTCTCTGTTACCGGCAGCAACAACTGGATTGAGTCCTGCATGTTCACATGAGCCCTTCCAGCAGTCCAGCACTCACTGCTGCTGACATCTCCCTGGCTCTCCCAGAAGGCAGGAAGGCTAGTCACATGCAGGGGGGCTTCAGTCACATGTCCTGGGCCCCATTCTTACCTTCTGAGATAGCAAAGTAAATGGTGGTGGCTGCAGGGCCATGCCTGTTTGGACTCGAGTCCATTCAGTTCAGGTAACAGGGGAAGAACAGGCCGGCTCTGCAGCCAGGATATGCTAGTAGGTAACTGGCATATCCTGGCTCACATAGATGAGCCCCATGTTATCTTTACTGTAACTTTCAACACCAGTCTCTACCTTTAAGCAGAAGGACTGTGGAAATCTAGGCTGGCTGTGATACATGTATATTAATGCATGTAACAACTTACAACCTGGGTTGCACTGCATGTCAGGAGCACAAGTGCTTGCCTGCTCCTTTTCCCCACAGGCAGCATTTTCCAAGTAGAGGATCTCCCTGGTTTCTATTAAGAAATGAGGACTGTGTACACAGAACAACTTCTGCAGAACATTTGTTCACTGAACAATGGATTACTGATTTTATAGAACAGTAATATAGTTCATACAGCAGCCATGTTTGAAAAAATAACTGTAGAAAGAACTTCATTTTGTGTTTGTGATTTCAAAACAAAACACCAAAATCACATTAGAGTCCCACCTAGATATCTCATAGAACTCTTTCTGCCTTTCACATTGTTGTAGCTTTAAAAATTG
The DNA here is from genome assembly GCA_030847615.1 of Gambelia wislizenii. Classification (NCBI taxonomy): domain Eukaryota; kingdom Metazoa; phylum Chordata; class Lepidosauria; order Squamata; family Crotaphytidae; genus Gambelia; species Gambelia wislizenii. Next base: position 180,587,738 of record JAUMIR010000001.1, read on the forward strand.
TGCTTCAGAGATCTTGGGAAGGCTAACAAACTTTTTTTTTTTAAAAAATGTGTGGTATTTAATCAATGTGGTTATTAGTTATAATAGTATATATTATTAGTTAGTAATTTTCTTCATATCTCCTGCTTGCCCTTGCCTGTTGAACTGTAATTTAGCTTGTATCCACTCCCTCTGTACACTTTTGCTACACTTCTCTTCTGTTAACCTTGAACCATTTATTAGTAGTTGGCAGCTTAGAAGGTATAGCAGTCAAGGGGTTATATCTGCAAATGTGCATTTAGAACCAAAATTAGCATAACTTTAAGTGTATTGGGCTGTTTCTTGTGATGCTCTTCCATGAAAAGAATTCTTCTGTTTGCTAAATATTTAGATCTAGCAGAGATCTCCTCTAATGGAAAAGGAGGGGGAGCCATTACTTATTCACTGTTAGCCACACTCACTTTCCATTCTGTTCTGGCATTGTCACCCCATTCTTTGAAGCAGATTTTTTGGGAAACAGAGAAGGTTGCAAGGCAAAGGGAGAAGTGGAGGCTGGAGTGTTTTAGTTTAAACTGTTTTAGTTTAGTAATGTACTATTGTGTATTAGCTTTAGTTTAGTTTTAATCTTAGTTATATTTGTGTGTCTGTGTCTGTGTCTGTGTACCTTAATATTTGTATACCTTTTTCTTTTTGGTGCTTACTGCACTCAAAAAAAAAAAAAAGTGGCAAGGCAGCAAGAACATTCCATCCTCCCTGCTGCCTTACTGCATGATGATGCCATTCTTCCAGCTTTCTTTTGTTGGGGTCCTGTGGGGGACTGAACTAAAACCGTGTCTTTTTGCTAATGGTTTTTTTCTGGTTAGCAAAAAGGCACAGTTTTACCTCAGTCCATCATGGGACTGGAATGAAAAAATGATGATGCCATGCAGTAAGCCAGCACTGCTGCCTTGCCACTTTTCTTTATGGTAAGTCCATTTGTTTCTGTTCTTCTTTCTACTTTGTTTTTGAATTACTCTTGACTGGGTTAAAATTAAGGAATAAATATTTTTTTTAAAAAAAAGGAGGCTGGAGGACTAGTTATAGGTGAGCAAGCTACTTGAGAGGTGACATCATAGCCATGTTTAAATATTTGAAGGGATGTCATACTGAGGATGGGGCAAGCTTGTTTTCTGCTGCTCCAGAGACTAGGACACGGAGCAGTGGGTTCAAACTACAGGAAAAGAGATTCCACCTAAATATTGGGAAGACCTTCCTGACAGTAAGAGCTGTTTGGAAGTTAAATACGCTGCTTCGGAGTGTGGCGGAATCTCCTTCTTTGCACGTTTTTAAACAGAGGCTGGATGGCCATCTGTCAGGAATGATTTGATTGTGTATTCCTGCATGGCAGGGGGTTGTGGTCTCTTCCAAGTCTATGATTCTATGATTCTAAGTTAATTTCCACCAACTCAATTGCATACACTTAATTCTGGATCCAACCCATTATTGCTGGACATTCTAAGATGTAAGTCATTGTTCAGGAGGTAAGAGGCATGTGGTCTTTCCAGCACAGTGTCAGGTGAGCAAGCCCAGCAAGGGTAGGAAGTTGTGATACAGAATAATAATAATAATAATAATAATAAAAAAAAAATTTATTTATATCCCGCCCCTCTGCAAGCAATCGGGGCGGCTTACAATGATAAAATGGTAGACAGTATAAAACAACCCAAAATCCCTCCCTCCCCTTAAAACATTATTAAATTAATGCAAGTTAAAATCAATACAAGTTAAAATCAATATGTGGTACCATATGCTAAATATCCTTTTAAGCAGGCAGCATCTGTTAGGAGATCCAAAAGGAACCTCCAGAGGGGGTTCCAGAGGCCGGGGTTAGCTATTCCGGAAAAGCCTGCCCGAAGAGAACCGTCTTGACAGCCTTTTTAAAGCTGTCTAATGATGTCAATAGGCGGATCTCGTCGGGCAGGCCGTTCCACAATTTGGGGGCGACAGCCGAGAAAGCCCTCTGGGAGGTAGTCGCCAGCCTAGGTCTTTGTGACTGCAACAAATTCCTCCCAGAGGACCGGAGAGCGCGGGGAGGATTATAAGGGAGAAGGCGGTCCCTGAGATAGCTTGGGCCCAAGCCATTTAGGGCTTTAAAGGTGATAACCAACACCTTGTACTGGGCCCGGAAGCTGATAGGCAGCCAGTGGAGGGACCTCAGAACCGGAGTAATGTGGTCCCTCCTAGATGTTCCAGAAACTAACCTTGCTGCCATATTTTGTACCAGCTGTAATTTCCGAACTAGGCACAAGGGTAGCCCCATGTAGAGAGCATTACAGAAATCCAGACGTGAGGTTACCAGCGTGTGCACAATGGTCTCAAGATCCCTTACTTCCAAAAAAGGGCGCAGCTGGCGTATCAGCCGAAGCTGATAACAAGCGCTCCTGACTGTCGCATTTACCTGATTTGTCATCAGGAGCGACGAGTCAAGGAGCACCCCTAGGCTGCGAACACAGTCACTGGAGGAGAGTGTGACCCCATCCAGGACTGGAGATTGCAACTCGATTCTTGGTTTCGGGGCCGCTACCGTGAGCACCTCCGTCTTGTCAGGATTCAGTCTCAATCTGTTTTTCCTCATCCAGCCCATTACTGCCCGAAGACATTCATTGAGAGAAGAGATGCCGTCAGAATTCAAGGCCGACGAACGAGATACGGAGAAATAGATCTGAGTGTCATCAGCGTACTGATAACACCCAGCTCCATAACTCCGAATAATCTTACCCAGCGGCTTCATATAGATGTTAAATAACATCGGGGACAGAATAGCACCCTGTGGTACTCCACAGGTGAGCTCCCTTTTACTGGAGCTACTGTCCCCGAGCAGCACTCTCTGGGTCCTGCCTGAGAGGAAGGACCGGAACCACTGCAAAGCAGTGCCTCCGATGCCTAACTCCCCCAGGCGATCCAGAAGAATGCTGTGATCTATCGTATCAAAAGCCGCTGAGAGGTCTAGGAGCACCAACAGGATCACATTACCCCTGTCAATGCTCAGACGCAGATCGTCGGTCAAAGCAACCATGGCAGTCTCAACCCCAAAGCCTGTCCTGAAGCCAGTTTGAAATGGGTCTAGGAAACAAGGTTAGTTCAGATAAAAAAAAAGTTTCTTCTCCCTTCCCCCGTCCTCCTTTCCCTTTTTGAAACAAAGGAAGGGAAAATAAAGAAGATGCATAAGCAACAGCCACTAAGTTATAGCTTATCATTAGATAAAGAACCATGAAGAACACTGTAGGAAGGTATATTCATATTTCTGAAATCTCTTTGTGAAAGAAAATCCCATATTATGTCTCATGTTTAAAAGGTATTCCATCATCTCTCATTAGATTTTGAAAGCAATGCCTGCTTATCTCTCTCTGCTCCTAATCACTTGGAGGAACAGGTGCTACTTGGCTAAATAGCTGATACCTGTTGCGATAATGAGAGACATTCTACAAGTGTATAGGTTCAAGCCAAATTGACTGCAGATTGGCAACTGGCTTGAGAACAGCATTGATCAAGATAAGGCATGCGTTTTTAAGTCCATGTTGTCTGACAAGAAAGATGGCTATGAAAGCTTATGGTAGAGCAGCTAGGCCAAAATCATATAACTGCATGAAGAAGAAACACTTAGATTTATGCTGATGGAGCTCAGTTTCTAGTTTGCAGGTTGTTTATACTCACAAGGAAATAACTTTTTATTTAAATTGGAAGACTATTTTAATTAAAAAAATAAAGCATACTGTATTTTTAAAACCACCCATCTTAACAAGAAGACATAAAACTATCAACAGTCTATACTTCAGTATATATCTGATATCATGGTGGCCCAGTCACAGTCCAAAAACAATGAAGGGTTGCAGTATTAGCCCTATTCAGTTGTCATAAAAAAGAATAAAAGCAATATGTGCAGGGGAGGAGTGTAATGTCAAGTAGTGCTGTCCCAATATTGCATGCATTGAAATTAGCTCCTCACTCTAGCTTTCATTCACTGAGGAGATTATCAGACAGGAATGGAAAAAGTGTTCCTGTCCCACAATCTCCTCTCCCACCCCTCTCCCAGCTCTGTCCTGGCACAATAACTAAAAGTTTCAGACCTACCTTTCGAGTGTCTTCAGGGAAGCCCAGGACTGAATGGAGCTCTAATGGATCTCCTTTCACTTCCTGGAGTGAAATCCCGACCGTTCTTGCGAGAAGATGAGAGTACAGTAAATTCAAAAATAAAAAGCAAAATACAAGACAAAAACTGACACCAAGCACAAAAACACACTTTAAAACTTCCAAGTAAACCAGGGAAGTTTTTAAAAAGTGTCACTTACCTTGATGTCCCGATCTCACCAGGAAGTGTTCTGAGAGGGACCTCCTACTGACGATGCGATCTTGCCAGCGGAACAGGACACCTTTTCATACGAATGAACATGCATTACAGAAACAGAATGGGGGATATATTTATGGCTTCTCCCATCAATAAAAATCAGTGCTGGTGGAACAGCAGCAGAATGGGTGCATTACGATTGGGGAACAACGTCATCTGAAAAGGAATCCCTTTAGCGATCTCATGCTGTCGTGATAACGCCGTATTTAGTGTATCTGATATTCTTCACAGTCTTGATGTCTCCAAAGATTAGACATTCATTAATAGAGCTGTATCTATAGGGGCTTCCACATGATTGAAAATTTAGCATATTGTGAAATTGTAACACAGTGTCCAGTTTTTAGCTTGGTTACAGGAAGTGTGCTTCACCAAGCTTAAATTCACTTATTCTTCATAGTCACACCATTTGCTCTCAGTCTTACAGAGGACCTTATCCTGAAGGATCAAAACAGTTAGTTCTCAGTAATCTGTAACTAGACCAGTTTGGTTTTCCATGCAGAGTGGCACTTGACAACGCCTACACCAGGGGTGGTCAAAGTGCCACCTGTGGGTTGCATGTGGTTCCCAAGGATGTTTCTGCGTCCCTCAGACCCTTCCAAGGGTCAATTCTTCATTTTGTTTAAAGAAATTACACTCCAATACCCTGTCACATCCCTTCCCCAGGCAATTTTAAGCTCAAGAGAAGACTTTTAAAACCAGAAAGGGGACAGGAAGTGAGCTCTTTGTGTTTTCCTGTTGTAAAAAAAGTCCTGTCTTAGGCCTAAAATAGCTGACGAGGAGAAAAACATGGCATGGAAAAACACATGCACCCCATGAAGGGTGGTTGGAGACATATGGGGCAAAGACATATATATATTTTTGTTCATAATTCTTTATGTAACTTGTTGCAAATTCCCCAAAAGTAACTCATTACTGTTAATATTATGCAGGGTTTTGTGCTGTTGCTTTCCCATTGTTTTTCAGGGGGGGGGGAAACTAAAGAGTAAAATAATTGCCTTCATTTTTGGAGGGGGAACTCTCAAAATGCTCCACTAACCTTCGTCCCCCTCCCTCAAACAGATGCAGTGATGAGTAAAAGTTATTTGTCACACACACACACACTCCTTGTATGTTACCAGTCCTTGTATTTATTTAAAAAATGAAGCAAGAAGGAAACAAGAAATTTCTGGAAGGAAGTATCCAGTTCTTCAAGAGAAAGAGATGGTGCTGTGAGAGAACCTCGAGGAAAGGGCAGCATACCAGAAAAATTCTGGAATATTTTAGAGTCTCTGCAGCAGGATTTTTAATTTATTTTTTATTTATTTCTTTATTTAATGTATATGCCACCTTTCTTCCAGAAGAGACCCAAGGATGCTTGAGAGTGTTGAGTTCTGTGGATTTTTAAAGAAATGTTTTAAGGAATGGAGTAGTCTCAAGGGTAATTAAAGAGGTCAGGCTAAGAGCACAAAAGAGGAAGTGATTTAGGGGAAAACTTTGTTGTTGTCGTGTGCCTTAAAGTCATTTCTTACTTACGACAACCCTAAGGCAAACCTATCACAGGGTTTTCTTGGCAGAATTTGCCTTCCTCTGAGGCTGAGAGAGTGTGACTTACCCAAGGTCACCCAGTGAGTTTTCATGGAGGAGTGGTTGAACTTTGGTCTCCAGAGTAATCTCCTCTGGCTTTTTGTCGCAAACGAAGATTCAGGAAGGACTCATCCCACGCTTTCTGCAAGCGCGCTGATGACTAAAAAGGCCAATCTGATATAGACAAGTCCGGTTGCAGAAAGCACAGCAGAAGGTCTCCTTGGGTGATGTTTCCGGGTTGTGATTCTTTCTGCGTTGTCGTTTCTCTTCAAGACTTGTTCGGCATGAGTTCTCAAATAAAGCTGCAGCATTGTGGATAGTGTGTCTCCATGCTTCCCGATGTGAGGCCAGGGTGGACCATTGTTGGTAATCCATTTGGCCAAGGCTGAGATGTTGTTTCAGGGAGTCCGTGTATCGCTTTTTTGGGAGCGTCCCTCTTATGCTGACCTGTGGCGAGTTCACCGTAGAGTACTATTTTGGGAAGGCGATGGTCCTCCATCCTAGAAATGTGCCCTGCCCAGCACAGCTGTGTTCTCAATATCATGGCCTCAATGCTGGTGATCCCTGCTTGCTCAAGGACAGCAACATTCGTCACATAGGAGATTTTCACACGCCTAAAATACCCCCCCCCCCGAAGAAATCGGGAGAGAAATATTTCTGTCCTGGAAGCAGCGCTGCAGTTCGCACACCCAGTCCCCTCTCCCGATATGCCGTCGTTGTCACGCTGGGTTATTTCTTCCCTCTTCCAGAATATTTTATTAACGGTGTACTAATATTGTATTAGAAAAAATGTTGGTATCTGTAGGGGCAAATGTTTGTTTAAATTATATAAGAGGTACCATGATAGCCATGTTTAAATATTTGAAAGAATGTCATATTGAAGCAGGAATAAGCTTATTTTCTGCTGTTCCAAAGACATGGAGCAATGAATTCAAACTACAGGGGGGAAAAAATCTGTCTGACATTAGGAAGAACTTTCTGATGGTAAGAGCTGTTCGACAGTGGAATGTGCTGCCTTGGAGTGTGGTAGAGTTTCCTTCTTTGGGGGTTTTACACAGAGACTTGGTGGCCATCTGTTGGGAATGTTTTGATTGTGTATTCCTGCATGGCAGAGGGTTAGACTGGATGGTGCTTGTGGTCTCTTCCAACGGTATAATTCTATAGTCCTGCAATATGGAATCTAACAGATGGTCAGTCTTGAATGCTTTTACTGTTGCTAAAATATTTGTACAGTAGCACCCCTGCATCTGCTTTTTTGTCATCCGCTGATTCAGTTATCTGTTGATGGTGACAGCGGGGTGGGTGGATGGGGGAGGGAGGGAAGAGGAGTAGTTTTTTGCCTCCTTTCTCCATTTGTCCCCAGGATTGTTCCCGTGGCAGGAATGGTGACATGGGGGCAAAAGGAGGGGAGTAGTAGTTCTTGCCTCCCTTCTCCCTTTGCCCCTGGGATCGCCCCCCAGGATCACTCCCATGGTAAGAATGGCAATGGGGGCATTCGCTATTTTCCGTGGATTTCATTATCTGCGGGGGCCCTGGAACGAATCCCCCATGGATATGGGGGGTCTTACTATACTTCAAAATTCAATAGAACAAACATTTACTATCTGTTGTCCAGGAAGGTAAACAGAATTCTCAAATTTTCCAATCTTGATATGTTGAGATAGCTTATAAGAAAAAACTGTCAAACACTGTGAGATTTCTTATTTTATCATATTTTATTTTATTTTTGCATTTGAGGGCATTTTGGTGAAACTCCAAAAAAGGTGTGTGTGTGTGTGTGTGTGTGTGTGTGTGTAGAAGCAGCGTTCACCCTAAGTGGCAAGTACACTTTTCTTTCATTCTTACATGGCAATGGTATTTTTGCATAATAGCACTATATATATATATATATATATATATATATATATATCTGGCTTTTCTTCGCAAACGAAGATTCAGGAAGGACTCATCCCGCGCTTTCTGCAAGCGCGCTGATGACTAAAAAGGCCAATCCGAGATAAACAGGTCCGGTTGCAAAAAGCACAGCAGAAGATCTCCTTGGGTGATGTTTTTGGGTTGTGATTCTTTCTGCGTTGTCGTTTCTCTTCAAGACTTGTTCGTCGTGAGTTCTCAAATAAGGCTGCAGCATTGTGGATAGTGCGTCTCCATGCCTCCCGATGTGAGGCCAGGGCGGACCACTGTTCGTGATCAACTTGGCCAAGCCTGAGATGTTGTTTCAGGGAGTCTTTGTATCGCTTTTTTGGAGCGCCCCTCTTAGGCTGACCCGTGGCGAGTTCACCGTAGAGTAGTATTTTTGGGAGGCGATGGTCCTCCATCCTAGAAACGTGCCCTGCCCAGCGCAGCTGTGTTCTCAATATCATGGCCTCAATGCTGGTGATCCCTGCTTGCTCAAGGACAGCAACATTCGTCACATAGTCAGTCCAGTGTATATTTAGGATTGTGCGTAGACAGTGCTGATGAAAGCGCTCGAGGAGTCGTAGGTGGTGGCGATAGGTGACCCATGTTTCAGATCCATAAAGGAGGATAGACAGTACGATGGCTCTATACACACTGATTTTTGTGCTTTGCCTCAGGTGTTTATTGCTCCAGACTCTTTTGTGAAGTCTTCCAAATGCACTATATGCCTTTGCTAATCTGTGATCGATCTCTTTGTCAATCTTGGCATCTGAGGAGGTGATGCTTCCCAGGTAGGTGAACTGCTGAACAGACTTGAGCACAGATTTGCCGACGGCAATGTGGGGATGGTGCTGTTCGTCCTGTGGTGCAGGCTGGTAAAGAACTTCTGTTTTCTTCAGGTTGACTTCTAGCACAAACAGCTCTGCAGCTGTTGCAAAGCAGGATGTTAGGCGCTGCAGAGCTGCTTCTGTGTGGGCAACAAGGGCAGCATCATCGGCGAAGAGCAGCTCACGGACTAGATAGTTTAGAGTCTTAGTGTGAGCCCTCAGACGGCTTAAGTTAAACAAGCTACCATCAGTACGGTAGCGTATATAGATGCCGTCGTCTTCTTCAAGCTCTGCCATAGCCCTTTGGAGCATCGTGCTAAAGAAGATTGTAAATAAAGTTGGTGCAAGAACACAACCTTGCTTCACTCCATTAGTTATTAGAAAGGGCTCCGAAAGAGCATCGCCATATCTGACTTGACCACGCTGTCCCTCGTGTAGCAAGATAATCATTTTAAGGAAATTGGGGGGACATCCTAGTCTTTCCAGGATCTGCCACAGACCTTTTCTACTTACAGTGTCAAAGGCTTGGGTGAGGTCGACAAATGTTACATAGAGACCCTTGTTCTGCTCCCTACATTTTTCTTGCAGTTGCCTAAGGGCAAATACCATGTCTGTAGTACTCCTATTGGCTCTGAAGCCACATTGGCTTTCATGGAGAAGTTCTTCTGCAATAGCAGGAACTAATCTGTTCAGGAGTATCCTTGCAAGGATTTTTCCAGCAATAGAGAGCAGTGTTATGCCTCGATAGTTTGAGCAATCGGATTTTGCTCCTTTTTTCTTGTACAGGGTGATGATGACTGCATCTCGGAGGTCTGATGGCAGTTCCCCTTTTTCCCAGCAATTCACAAGGAATTCGTGGAATTTTTCGTGGAGTGCATGACCTCCGTGTTTCCAAACTTCAGGTGGGATTCCATCAATCCCAGCTGCCTTGCCGTTTTTCATCTGCTGTATGGCCTTAAGGGTCTCTTCCAAAGTGGGAGCTATGTCCAATTCATTTTTCATTGGTTTTTGTATCATATGTTTGATAGCTGAGGCTTGGACTACTCGGTTGGTGCTAAAGAGACTTTGAAAATGTTCAGCCCAACGATTTAGGATGGAGGCTTTATCAGTAATTAATGTTTGACCATCTGTACTGTATAAGGAGCTTTGGACCTGATAAGTAGGTCCAAACACTGCTTTAAGAGCTTCATAAAATCCTCTATGATCACCCAGATCTGCACAGCGTTGTGTCTTTTCTGCTATATTGATCCACCACTTGTTCTGCATGTCTCGGAGTTTTTGTTGTAGTTTGCTACATGTGAGGCGGAAAGCTGCTTTTCTTACATGACAGGTTGGCTGGGCGAGGTATGCCTGGTGAGCAGCTCTCTTCCTTGCCAACAGCTCCTAGATCTCTTGGTTGTTTTCATCAAACCAGTCTTGATTTTTCTTGTGGGAGAACCCGAGGGATTCTTCTGCAGACTGGAGGATACTGTTTTTGATATGTTGCCAAAGCACTGTAGGAGAAGGATCTGTAGGATGATCTTCAAGTTTCATTTGTAGATTTGCCTGGAAGTTGTCTCTCATGGTAGTTTGTTGAAGATTGTTGACTTGGAGTCTCTTCTTTAAGATGCCACCCCTCTTAGGTTTGAACTTAAGATGAAGATTTAGTTTACATCTGAGGAGGCGATGATCTGTTTGGCATTCTGCACTGGGCATCACTCGTGTATGACGGACATCACGAATGTCTCTCTGACGGACTAGGACGTAGTCAATGAGGTGCCAATGTTTGGATCGGGGATGCATCCAGGTTGTCTTCAAGCTATCTTTCTGCTGAAAGATTGTGTTTGTAATAGTCAGCTGTTGTTCTGCACAGAACTCTAGCAGGAGGCGTCCGTTATCATTGCAATTTCCAACACCATGCTTGCCTAAGACACCTTTCCAGGCTTCGGAGTTCTTTCCTACTCTGGCATTGAAGTCACCAAGGATAATAATTTTATCTTCTACAGGGACTTTTTGTATGAGTTGGCGTAGGTCTGTGTAGAATTTGTCTTTCTCTACAGGGTCGGCTTGCATAGTTGGGGCATATATACTAAAGAGAACAACATGTGGGAGGCGTAAGGAAATAATGCGATCAGAGTGTCCTGTTGGCAAGGTTTCGAGTGTGGAGGCAATGGAGTTTTTAATCATAAAGCCTACTCCTGAAAGATGTTTTTTGTTTTTGGGTTTGCCAGACCAGTAAAGTGTATAGCCGGCGCCATGTTCTTTAAGGCTGCCTTCCTCATGGAAGCGAACTTCACTAAGTGCAGCGATGTCAATATTAAGCCGTGATAGTTCAAGGGCTATTAGGGCAGAACGACGCTCAGGCCGTCCACTATCTTCAGAGTCTTGCATGGTTCTGATGTTCCAGCATGCAAGTGTCAGTTTATTTACACCTTTGGAGGCCGGTGTGTGCCTTTGTTTCTCTGCCTTGGTTTGACCGCATCAGAAGATTCCCGTTGGCCACGGCCCCTCTCCATATGGAGCAAGCAGTGCTCTCCTTAAAAAAGGCTGCTTGGTCGTTCAGGATGCTGCCGAACAAGACTGTCATCTCCCGGGTCAGGCTTGAGCGACCAATGTCCTGAACCGCCTGCATGCAGGGTTGGGGCTACGGCTTCCAGTGCATCTTTACACCTGCTGGTTTCGTCCCTCACCAGTCACTACAGGGCTTTTTTGGAAATGGATTTGTCCTTCGAGCCTGTGCAATGGATTTTTCTGGTGGAGCGCAGCGTGCACAGAACTGGCCTCACCCTTTAAACCAGAGATTCATCTGCCGTGGCCTTGCAAGCATGGACGTGGCAGTGAGGTCCTCGGGCCGTAGGTTTGATTAGAGTTTCCTTCTCTTAGATGGTTGACCTTACAGGGTTGGACGAGCACCATCTGCCCGGGTTTGGGATTAGAGTTTTCCTTCTCCTAGGACGGTTGCCACAAGGCTAGAGAGCCCATCCTGCCCTTTGACGCTCTTTGTCAGACCCTTCGGTTTTGACCTGTCTGGCATGGGAGACCCTACCAGTGGCTATTATGCCACCGCCAGCATAGCTCAAAACATCATTAGGGTACGCAAGCCTCTCTCCCACGACAAGGGGGCGTCAATGGAGAGGATATATATATATATATATATATATATATATGATTTTTAAAAAATCAAAGAGGGGCAAATTGACATAGCAAAGATTTACATTCTGATATGAGATTTTGGAACGGTGCAGTTGGAGTAGCCATTACTGTGTTCAGTGGATCTGTGAGTAAGCTGAACAAGTCATCTCCTTATATTCTTTGACTGTTTGGTAGTACTGCAGTTGAGAAGGCAGACTGTTCCTTTCTAAGTTCAGGAACTCCTTTTTGGATCCGTCCAGGTTTAAATGTATGAAATATTGCCTTGGGAGGCAAATGAATGATGCAACACTTTTAAATTGTAAATATCTGTAATATTATGTAATTGCTGAAAAGGTAAACTTTTCTAAACCAGAAATCTTTCTTTTTGACTAGTGTTTTATTTGTCTGCCTTTTACGCAGCATAACTAGGACATTTCTTCCACATGTCCAGGATGGTTTACAAATCATTCTAAGGTCAGAACTGAGTGCTGTCTGTTCAGTTGCTGGCCTAAAAAGGGCTTGTCCTTTCCCTTCCTTACAAATGTAAGGAAGGGAAAGGACAAGCCCTTTTTAGGCCAGCGACTGATCAAATGATCAGGAACTTTCAAAAGCTTTAGTGTTAAATTTAAGTTACTCTCTTGAGACTGGAGGTTGGAGCAGCCTATTGATATGCTCTTTATCATGACTGGGCCTAGGAATATGGTTACACATGCAAAAAGAAAAAGTGGTCCGTATCTCTTTGATATGAAAATCATACTAGCCAAAAATACAGAAGTAAATCTTGGGTTAAAATAAATCTCTCCAAGCCTTTCCCCTAAAATAGAAATGAAGGGGCTACAGGGATCCGGTTCACTAGGTTTCATAGGGGTATTTCTGATTTTGTTTTATATCCTTCATGAATACCTAAGGATATGTAGGTGACAAAGGAAAGACAATGAACACTAAAAGCAATATATGATTTTTAATCCTGTATGATCTGAAACTCATATGACTGGAAAGAACAGCTTATTTGTCCCTGAAATAAGTCATTTGTTCAGATCTCTGTGCTTTCTGTTCTCCATAGAATACAGATGAGGGCATGTCCAAAGTCTTTGTCTGGATTGGAAATCTGATCAAAGCATTTTCAGCACCCTGTAAACCCTGGAAGGTGGGTGCAATTATCCCCATCCCCTTTAGACTTGTCATTAATCTGTTTCAGGTTTATAATTAATACTCCTTTATACTCGCAAATTGAAAATCCACAGTCTAGTACTCTTTTATTGTGCTATAGCTTTAACTGAAGGGTTACTCTGAAATCGTGGTGTATGAGTAGATTGGTGGTGATACACCTGTTCACATTAACTGTTGGGAAACGTGAGGAGTTTGCTCTTGCACATTCCAGTTCAGACTGACCTGATCCTTCCTTCTATGGTGAAATGCAGTTTTTGGCCCAGCAACTAGGACTAAAATGTTTTAAAAGTCAAAATACCTATTTAGAGAGAAATTAGATTTTAAAATACACATTTAAATAGGTATTTACATGCACATTTACATACATGTTTTTTTTTGGGGGGGGGGAACCTAAATTTATGTAGAAATGGGACAGAATGGCCTTATGCAGGAAAACTGAAGAGACTGAGCCATCTGTAATTCTGTGCTTATGTATTCACACCTATGTGCATTTGACCACAGTCCCTTTCTCATATAATAGATACAATGTGATCCTTGGAAGCAAAGAGGCATCAATACTTAGATAAAGTGCTTAGTGAGAGGGAATTCTAGAGGGCATGCTGCCCTTTTGTTTTGCCTCTCTGTTTCTTTCTCTGATCTATGTATTCAAGACTTTTTGCTTCCTTCCTGCCTGCTGAGGTCACTTCCCCCTTCTTCCAAAATTTATTTAGTCCTTTGCCTGGGAAGGTAGCATCCTTGAGACTTCTGCCTATGGAATATGGTCAGGACAGCTTACATCCACACATGAGAGTCATGTTTAGGGGCTCTTCTACTGAAATTGAGGTAATTTTTTGTCTGTCTCTTTTCCTATCCCAAGATGGATTTCCTGAAAAAAATGAGTGTAAGTCCCCCCCCTTTTTTTAACCTCGCTAGAGCATCCTGAGTATTTTCTCTTGTTTTCTACCACAAGCTCTTATTGCACTAGCTATGCTATACGCCACTTGATATAGATATCAAACAATCCTATAGTGAGGGCATTAAATGAAAAAGAAGTAGGATTTCTGGTTCATACTTACCCCCCACCCCATATCACATCTGTTTTCCTGGCCCCACTCTCTGACTTCTACACATTGAAACAGATTATGAAATTGTGGGCTATTTTTGCAGGACAGGGTGGCTTCCAACTGAGTGGAGGAACCTCCATGGGTATAGCTGGCTTCACCTTCAGAACTTCACTCTGGCCTGATCCACAGTACACAAACCGTCCTGTTTGAAACTGGAATTATTTGCCATGGCTCCTTCCTATGGAATCCTGGGATTTGTAGTTTGGTGAGCACCAGCACTGCTTGGCAGAGAAGGATAAAGACCTTGTAAACCTACAGATCCAAGGATTCCATGGGAAGGAGCTGCAGTGTGTGTGGATGTGTTGACCTGAAGCCTTTAGCCCAGATGTTTGCTTTGCTTTACCATGTTAAGGGGGGTTGGTGATAATTTGTGGTATGGGTAGGAGATGGCTTGGCAGTCTAAATGATGCTTATATTTTCTCCCACCCTTCCCCATTTAAAACACCCATTAAAATGTGGGATCTGTTTGAACAGCCAGCCACCATCCCTTCCTAAACTCATAATCCCACAATGGAAGGTGTATGGTTTCATGATATGGATTATTTTCTCAGTGGAATTATTGGGAGCAATGGATCTCAGGGCTGCAGCAGGAAGAGGTTTCCCAAGCCCCTGGCCTAAATTTCCCTATTCATCTGTTGTTCCACAAGGACAAACTTTCTAAATATGGAAATAGAGTACAGATCTGTAGGCCTCTACAGGGATAGGTGTTGCGAGCAAGCATCCTGGATTTTTCCATCAGCAAAATAGAGCCTCTTTAAGTAGGTATAATAGAATAGGAAAAGGGAAGACAAATCTGACCTTTCAGATATGTTTTCCCTTCAAGAACACTACCCAGCATAGTTAGTGGTGAGAAATGATGGGAGCTGCAGTCCAGAAGCATCTGGAAGGAGTCTGCTGGCCATCCACCACAGATACAGTGTGTGGTGGTCTTATAGGTAGCAACGTGCAAATATACATAATGGTAGAGTTCTGGTAATGGTGTTTTCCATGTGTAGGCTCAGATATAGTTCAAGCATATCCAATATATGAAAATAATGTGTGTGTGCATGTGTGTAGAATCCATACCTATTAAAAAAAAATTCTGCCAACTGTCCCCAGCCTAAGGAGTTGTATATACCCCTCCTGTAATCCACAGTTCTAATTTCTAGCACACATATTCTATTCTGCGTTGGTGCTGATAAACATTCTGGATCTTCCATATATATAATTCTATCTGATCTAATTTCTGCTGGGGGCCATATTACCCAGAAGGGGTGAAGGAAACCCAGAAATTATTTTGGCTGCACAACATCTTTTGTAAGCAAGCCCAGAAATCTGTGTTCAAAATGCTTCAAAGTGAATATGACAAGCTCCCCACTCCCCATGGCTACAGTAAATCTGGATATATAGAGAGAGAGTTGCAAAGGAGCTAAAACCCATCACATCTACTGACTTGCTGCAGAGAAATCCATCTGTGTGGTTATGATATAGCTTGTTAGTTTTGCTGCTTGCCTTTGCAGCCTTCCATAGAGTAGATAATGTTAAATTAATTCTGAACTCTCCAGGATTAGCTACTATATACACACATCATTGTGTAAGCAAAAATGTGAGAGACAAACAAGAATTATTAGTGGTGGAGAGAATCAGACATACATAACAAAAGGCCTGTCCACACTGGTTGAAAGACCCAAGCATTTCCAGGACTCCCCCCCTACACATTGTTTATTATGTATGTATTTATTTATTTTATATCCCACGTTTCTCCCATAAAGGACCCAGAGTGGCTTCTAATAGTACCTGCATATCACTGCTCCCACATCCAAGCATTCCTTGAGATATCTTGGGTTTTCTGTTTTCAAAGTGCCTTCCCCCTCCCCCCAGACTTCAGATCCACATGAATATTTTGTTTTTCATTCACCACCACCGTCATCACTACTTCTTCTTCTTCTTCCTGGAAGCAAGCTTTTGAAGCTCTGTTCCTTTGTGAAACCATGAGCCCCTTTATTAGGCAGAGATTATTGGATCTTTCAAGAAGTCTCTGTATAGCTGCATCTGGAAACAGATTTTAGGTGCTGTATAGGTAAAACGAGCCAATTATAGTGTGAAAGAGAAGTTTTACCTTTGTTGGAGGTAGACACCTTAGAGAGTTTAGTCCCAGTCCATATTTCCCTCTTGGCTAGGATTCTCCTTGTTGCGGCAAAATCAGGTATCTTCAAATTTAGGAAACACATTCAGGGGTAGCTGTGTTGGCCATGCAGCAAAACAAAATCCAGATTCCAGAAAAGAGTAATGCCTTTATTGGCCAACCAAAATGCAAAACACATGATGAAAGCTTTCAAAAATCTACTTGCTTCTTCGTCAGGCCAAAGATATTCAAATATAAAGAAAGAAAAGTGATTGTGTTGAGGTTGGCCAATAAAGATATTGCTTTTTTGTGAATTCTGGATTTTGTTTTGCTGCATGGCCAACATGGCTACCCAGAAGGTGTTTCTTCCTAAAGGCTTTGTCGGTGAACATATTTTCTTTGATCCCCATGATCTCTTTGTTTCCTCCATGTCCCCTCTCTCTCGCTCACTCTCCCTCCTTCCCTCCAGTCCTTCTCCCTCTGAAATGTTAGTGCAAACCTCTTGGGAACTCACTGCCTCATGAAAGCTCTGACACAGCAGAAACTGTCAGGATTGGTCCCAGACGTGACCTTTTGTTGCAAAGTTCTGTTGTATCACTTTGTGACTAATTGTGTGTGCATTCTTTTGTACTTGCTAAAGAGTTTATAGTCTAACTGGGAAAAGGGAGTCTGTGCTCTGTGTATGTAATAGTTTGATAAAGCTGGCACCTGGACTCAGCTATGGAAAAACTGGGCTCAGCCTAAGGCTGATGGGAACTAAGTGTGGGGATGATGGATAGGCAATGATTATATAGCCTGCCAGATTTTGTAGATTATAGAATGATTTTAGTTTACTGCTTGTTGTTTAGGTTTCATTCTGAGCAATGAACTTGTAGGGTTCGCTCTTTGGATTACTGTGACAATAAAGTTTTGTGTGTTTGACTCTGAAATTGCTGGTCACTGAGTCTGAAGAAGCCAGTATATGATGGAAGCAGATGGCCAGTAAATTGATCTATTTCGTTCCAAAAAATAGAGGGTTAAAATAAACCAAACTGGAGAGCTGGTTCAAAAAGCTTCTGATCATATTGGGAGTTGACAGAAAATATTCCAGGATAAGTTAAATGTCATCTGGATCACCAAATAAATACGTAAGGAAAGGACAAGGACAAAACCTGGGACTTTCTGTTTTTTCCGGTCCATCTGGATGTGCTCAGACGGAGACTGTTCAGAAAACCCTTGGTTATCTGAGATTATCTAAAAGATTTTTATGAATATCTTGATACCATGGGGTGGGTTGGTAGAAACCTACACAAAAATAAAGAGAGGTTCTACAATAGTCCCAGTGCCATGTCAGGGTTTTATTCTGCTTTCTTGGGAACCGTGATTAAATCCTGATTAAGCAGGGAGGCAGTTCTCATGGTCAAGTAACCTCAGGTTCTCATAGCCTGCATAAGAGTTAACATTAAATGGAGAACATGACCATAAGACCTTCTCCTGGTTAGAATCTTGAGTGAAATGATCATTGAAACAAGATTTGTGACATGTTCAATATTTCAAAAGACAAATGTTGGTTTATAGTTTGTGTATGTAGAAAGGTTGTTGTTGTTGTTTTTTTTTTACTATGTAAGTTATCTGCCTCTAAAAATAAGGTCTCACATTGCATTAAAATGAGTGCTTTTGACACGACGGTGGCTTCCCATTGAAATATAAATTACTATTTGCAAAGAGTAGAAGGCCCAAACAAATTTCTAGCAGTAATGTGATAAGAAAAATAAATGTATTTTTTCTTATTATTGTTTGTTAAGCTCCTTCCTTTGGATTTGACAGAGAAGAAGAAATATCCAGCAGGTTTTTATTTTTATTTTTATTTTTATTTCTTTAAGATTCATTTCTCCATCTCCCACCCTGGAATCTCTCCACAATAAAGTTTAAGACTGTCATATTCTTACTTTGTTATTCTTTAGAGTATATGCTTTAATGTCTTCTAGAAATAAACTTCACTAACTGGCAGCTTGTTGATTTTCTGTATTACTGTTTACTTGCACCTGGCTGTGGCACAGATATTCCTTTTCTTTTGATACTTAAACCCTATGCACATCTACTTAGAAGTAAGTTCTATTGTTTCCTGTGGGATTTTCTCATTCTCAAGATAATTAGAATTGCAGTCTTAATTGTTCTATTGTAGGGATGAATTCAGGCTGACTCACTGCTGTGCATGGGTCCTAAGACAGATATAATTTATTGGGATCTCTTATGGATACTGACTGTGGATTTACACAAGTGCATATGATCAAGCAAAGATGGACAAAGATCTCACTTTTTACAGGGATTAGCATGAACACACATGCTAATAGGCATATACCTGATAATTTAGAAAGCTTCTGAAGTGGTACTGATTGATCAGCATATGTGGGCAGGAATTTGAAGTGTGGAAAAGGAACCCAGAGGACACAGAGAGACAATATTCGATTTAAAAGGCTTACCTTGCAAGATTTCACCCCATCAATATTGTTTCATGTGTCCATGCAATCACAGCAACTTTTCACATCAGTGATTCACATTCACTTGCATTCTCATAGAACAGCTGCAAGCTTTCATGGGTGAAATGAAACTCTGTAGGAAGCAGGAGAGCATCCATATTGGATCCACAACTGAAATTATGATATTGACAATGATTCCCCCCAATATTATGCAGTCTGATTTAGATAGATTCTATGCAGGCATCTTGAATTTAATTTTTAAGATGTAAGTATCCTCTGGTTGGAAAAAAAATTGAGGCTGTTATAAATGAATGTGATGGATTATGGCAAGGTTATAGGAGCAGTGTGGACAGACATTTCCAGCTCTATATTATTTCATTTACAGTTGTCCCTTCATATTTGCTGGGGTATGGTTCCAGGGCCCCCCGTTGATACCAAAATTCATGAATACTCAAGTTCCATTATATGCAATGGCATAGCAAAATGGTGTCTGTAGATTTTCCTTGGTTTTTTCCTCTGTGAGGCTGTGTTCTGGAAGAGTTTATTTCTGATGTTTCACCAGCATCTGTGGCTGGCATCTTCAGGGAATGGGTGAGTAGGAGTGTGTGTGTGTGGGGGGGTTATATACTGTGAACTCCTGTTGGAGAGGATATGTAAATTTGTGTATTTGAATGGCTAGGTTCTGGGTGGAGATATGCAAGGAGGATTAGTGTCTGTTTGGCTAATGGTTGGCTAAAGTTCCATTATCTGCTGGAAATCCCCCTGTCCCAAGGTGGAGTTCACTTTCAAGTGTTGAGTTTTGGTGTTTTTCAGGACTGGCAGCCAGATTTTGATTACTCTTAGGATTTCTTCTTTCCTGTTGAAGTTGTCCAGGTGTTTGTGGATTTCAATAGCTTCTCTGTGCATTCTGACATGATAGTTGTTGGCCTGGTCCAGAATTTAAGTGTTTTTAAATAGCATTTTGTGTCCAGGTTGGTTTATAGCATGTTCTGCTACTGCTGATTTTTCTGGTTGGACCAGTCTGCAGTGTCTCTCATGCTCCTTGATTTGTGTTTGCACACTGTGTTTAGTGGTCCCTATATAAACTTGTCCACAGCTGCATGGTATATGGTAAACTCTTGCAGCTGTGAGAGTGTCTCTTTTGTTCTTTGCTGAGCGTAGCATTTCTTGGATTTTCTTCCTTGGTCTGTAAATCATTTGGAGGTTGTGTTTCCTCATCAGTTTCCCTATTCTGTCTGTGACTCCTTTGATGTATGGAAAAAAATACCTTCCCTTTGGGTGGCTGTTTTGCTTCTTCATTCCTGTGTTTTTTTCTGGGTCTGGCTGCTCTTGTGATGTCTGATCTGGAGTAACCATTAGCCTGTAGGGCCCAGTTTAGGTGCTTCAGTTTGTCCTCCAGGTAGTGGGGTTCGCAGAGCCTTTTTGCGCAGTCTACCAATGTTTTTTATTGTGCTTCTTTTTTCTCCTGGCTGAAACCTGGAGACAGACTGATCAGCTTTGATGTTGTCTCCTTGTTCACCAAAGTCCCCATAATTGAAACCATGGCACCCATCCAACAAATATTTCTAGAGGACATCACAGCCTTATTTAAACATTGCCTCACCACAAGCTACTTCCAGTGGAATAACGAATTCTACAGACAGATAGTTGAGGTAGCTATGGGTAGCCCTCTGATCCCCGTGATAGCAAACTTTTACATGGAACATTTTGAAAAGCAAGCCCTGGAAACAGCACCAAAAAGGCCTGCAACATGGTTCCGATATGTGGATGACACTTTTACCATTTGGAGGCACAAAGAAAATTTGGTGTCATTTCTGAAGATTCTCTGAAGATGCCAGCCACAGATGCAGGCAAAACATCAGAAGTAAAGTCTTCCAGAGCACAACATCACAGCCCGGAAAAAAAAACAGAAGGAAACTCGATGGATGCTGGCCTTGAAAGCCTTCGACTTCAAAATGGTGTCCCTTATATAAGATGGCATAATCAAGGTTTGCTTTTTTGGATTATTATTTTTAAAGAATATTTTCAAGCTGTGAATACTTAAATCTGTGGATACAAAATCCATGGATATGGAGGGACAATTGTATTTCAAAATATATGTATCCCACCTATTTTGTAATATGTTCTAGGCAGCTCATGTTAAAAAAAGGTAACAATTAAAACATTCCTCTATACCACAAAACACAAAACAACAGTGAAAGAAGACAAAAACCCTAAGATGCAATAATAAAAATATTTACATTTTCAAAACAGTAATTAAAATTACTCATTGAAGGTCTTGCTTTAAAAAGAAAGGCGACATTAGGGAGATTAATGACAACATGACATGGCCTTCCCTTGGAAGGGAGTTCCAAAGCTTGAACATATCCATCTAAATGTTGTTTAGCTAGTCCTAACCAAACACATCTGCACAGTGACTGGGATATACAAGAGGGCTTTTCAGTATGATAATTGGTGAGCAGACATAAAGGAGATGGTGGTACTTCAGATACTGCTCCTAAACATTTAGGGTTTTAACAGTCACCACTAACACTTTGATCTGGAACCAGAAACAAATTAGAAGTTAGTGCAGGTGTTTCACCAAGGGAGTTCCATGCTTTGCATATACATTTGTCCCTCCAGATCCACGGATTTGGTATCCATGGATTTAAGTATTCGCGGCTTGAAAATATTCTTAAAAAATAATAATCCAAAAAGCAAACCTTGGTTTTGCCATCTTATATAAGGAATACCATTTTGCTATGCCATTGCATATAATGGGACTTGAGTATTCACAGATTTTGGTATCCAGAGGGGGTCCTGGAACCACACCCTAGCGGATACCAAGGGCCCACTGTACAGCTTTGTATATGCAGGAGTGCAAATGCACTATAGAATGCATTGCAATGATCTAAAGGTGGTGTAACTAACAGGCATGTGTCTGCCAAATCTGCACTTTCTAAAAATGGGCCTATTTGGTGCACCAGTATTACATAGTTGGAAGGGCACTTTTGGCACCCACCAAGGCTGTTTCAGTCTCAAAACCAGGTCTAAAGCCAGACAGAAATAGATCTAGATCATCAAGAAATACTGGAGATGAGAAGCTTCCACAGTACAATGGAACAAAGGAGATACCTTTCCCCCAGCAATGGTTTTACTAGCTCCTCTTTTAAGTATCTAAGAAATACTCCTTCCCATAATGAGACATTTGCAAATTCCGCCACCTGCTCAGTCCATCCATCTTTAAACACTCTTATTAGGCAAGAATAACCAGAGTCAAGTACATCTCCAAAAATCTTGTCTACATGCACAGGACAATTGAAACAATTGAAACATGTCCTGGTTTAGCTGGATGCTAACAAAAAAGTGACAATAGTAAGAATATGAAAGCCTCCCAGCTTCATTTTTAATTTTGTTTCCTGGAATCCTGTCGTAGTCCCATATTTGCTTGTGAGAATTTGTTTTGTTTCGCTTCTCCCCTGTGTGGAAATAACACGCGTAACTGGGAATTATTCGTTTTCCTGCTGTAAGGGTTTTAAAACATTTTCCCCATTAGTTTATTGATCATTTACTTTAAAACATTGTTCTCCACATTGGCTATTCCTTCTATGTTTAAAGTTTTCCACTTGAATTGGTGAGTCAACTGAAGCAGGCAAGACAGCATTTATTGATTAGGGAGATTAACGATGTCTCATATGATGAAATATAACAATTGCATTGTTCTGTAATTTTCGCATACACAACACCCATTTACATCATTAAGAAAAAAACTGTTTATTGAAATTGATTATCTACCTATAAGACAAACCAAACCAAATGTACACTTTCCACTGTACTAAGATCTGTTCAGTGGCAGTTGGCAGTAAGATTTATTAATTAAAATCTCTATACTTATATAAAGGTCTTACAGAGGAACAAAAGTCCTATTTTGCAATGTTGACAGTTAAAGACGTTCCCTAAAGGACAGATTGATCTTAATTTCCCCCCCCCCAAATAAACTGACTCTCAATTAGTAGTTTTTATTGCACTGAAAATCTTGCAGAGGTAACTATGTCTGGTTTTGATTTGAAGGAATCCTACCGTATTCGACCAATTTAAAGACTTATATATTTATTAATTTATTAAAATATTTCTATCCTACCTTATATCATGAAATCATGACTGGACACTGTTATACATTATTTTAAAGTCCTGCAACGTGTGGCTCCATGTCTCAGTACTCCAGTGCAAAGAAAGGATGGAAAGAATATTCAAAAATATTTGAAAAAAGGTTGGAAAATGGATTTCTCAAGTGTTAGGAAACCCTTAAAAGGAGAATCCTTTGCAATTCAGGACTTATTCTGAATTTTAAAAAATGCTCATGGTTTGCAGAAAGTAAGTTTCCTTCAAGTTTCTGTGCAGAAAATGCTGTTTTGTGGGCAGGAAACGTGACAAGAAGTCCTGATTTGGGAATAGCCTTTGAATCCAGTGCAGTTTTCAGGAACTTTCTCACAGCATGGAAAAATATCATAAAATTATTTGTCCTTGTCTGTAAAATTTTTTAAAAGTATGAAAATTTACATCCTTAGCACTAAGATGAACTATCCCTTTGCTTGCTAGTGTTATTCTTTTGGCCCAGAAAATATGAATCCACTCAGCAGCCAGGCTTAATTGGGCAGAACTGGGGGCAAATTTTATTCATACAGCAAGCATTCTGTTATGGTGAGATAACGCAATAGTTCTAGCCTTCAGTGGATTCCTCTGTCATCTGCCTCTTGTATTGAGCCCTTATACCATTCCATTCTAACTAGCATACCATGATTAACGCTGGAACATACAATTCCACAGCTCTCCATCTATGCACATATATGAATTAATGCTCGTGGACATCTACGGCCCTTTCACACTACACAGTTATAGCACTATGATTCCACTTTGACCGCCATAGTTTCATCCTTTGGAATCCTGGGATAGGCAATTTTGGGAGGGACATTTAGAATTCTCAGGCAGGAAGCTCCAGTGCCTCAACAAACTACAAACTTTGTGATTTCATAGGATACAGCCATGACAGTTAAAGTAGAATTATAACACTATGGTTCAGCAGTGTGAAAAGGCCCTGGTATGGCATCACAGAAAGTTTGGAAGTTCACATAGCATGGTTCTATGAGGCCATGAAAACACTGTCATATCACAAACATTATGCATGGAAGATAATTGTAGTTAAGCATTTGATACTTTAAAAAAAAGTTCCTTGAAGCAAGAAAAATGCTGAATGTTGGCTTCAATCAAATGTTCAATCAAAGGCATCAATAAAATTTTTAGCATTCACTCATGCATTCAATCTCAGTGCATAAGATGGAAAACTCTATTAATTCAAAATTATGTATCTACCACAGGTTCATTTTAAATGTTCATCAACTCTTTTCAATATTGAAATGCAATTTATTTTAAACTTAAGATGCCTTAGAATAATCAAGAAACTGTAATGTAACATCAAAAATCATATGCTTAATTTTGGCTAGTAACAATATTTCATTTTCATCGCCCTCATCTGGAACATCTGGTTTTCTTATAGACGCTAGTATTTATATATGCCACTTGTTTCTTTGCAGAAAGACATGATATTCACTGTCAAGTCTTGCCTAGCTTACAAAGTTGTCAAACTGAACTAGGACACCTGCCATTTGAAATAAAATCAATGTCCACAGTGAACAAACGTTTGTGTGTTTGTCTGTTTCTCAGTTTGGCTTGTTGTCTGAGCGCATTATGTGACAATGACATTTTAGAGAGTGATTTTTTGCTCTGCTTCCTCCCCGCCCTTTCAGTTAAGTAAATGCATCATCATCATCAATACATTTATTGTGCTAGCCAATGGCCATAATGAAGAGCTTTAAAGTATACAAAACATTCAAGATATAAAGTTCAAAATGGACCCTATTATTATTATCATCATCATCATCATCATTATTATTTATACCCCACTCTTCAGCCACAAGGCTATCAGAGCAGCTTACAAATTGTTTTAAGCAATAGCAATTTATACATCTACACTGAATTAAGCAGTTTCCAATGTGTGTTAGCTAATTGCCCCCACAAGCTGGGTACTCATTTTACTGACCTACGAAAGGATGGAACGCTGAATTAACCTTGGAGCCCTCTGGAATCGAACTTGCAATATTTTTACATGAAGCAGCCAAAGTTGTTACCAAGCTAATATAAAGGCTAAACATTATATTAGTAAATGCATTCAGTAATCTATATAAGAATGAATATTACCAGCCCTTTCTTGGAACAAATAGATTTGTCCAGAAAAAGAGGCCATCAGCTGGGTTCAGAAATATAAGACTGAACTGGTTATTACATTACATACTTATAAGAACATAAGAAGAGTCTTACTGGATGAGAGCAATGTCCAGCTTTGCATTCCTACAATGACCAATCATTCAGCTGTCTATAGGAAGCCCACAAGCAGGACAGGAGCACAAGAATGCCTGCTTACATTCTTCAGCAGCTAGTATTCAGAAGCAATATAACAGATATTGGGATAACTGATATGTGACTATTATGGCTCATAGTCATTGATCACTTTACCCTCCAGTAATTTGTGTAGTGTTAGTGTTAGGATAGATAGTTTTATTTTTGTATTAGTAAGAAAAGAGGAAAACAGTGTTTTCTCTGTGTGTTATTGTTATGGCCTTTTGTGGTCAGGTGTATTTTTCAGTAGAATGCTTTTATTCCAATAAAAAAAAATTCCTAATCCCCAAAATTCTAGTAATTTGTCTACTCTCCTTTTTAGGAAAGTTGGCAGCCATCATTACCTGCTGTGGAAGTGAATTCCTTGGTTTAACTACAGTGTGTGAATGAAATTCTTATTTTTGTCTATCCTGAATCTTTAACCATTCACCTTCACTTCATTTGATGATCTGAGTTCTAGTATTATGGAAGAGGGAGAAAAAACATTTCTCTCTTCAGTTTCTGCATAATTTTATAGAGCTCCATCATATTCATTTTCACTTTTTATCTAAGCTAAAAAGCTCTAAATTATGTAATACTTCCTCACAGGGGAGTTCTTCGCACTCCTTGATCATGATGAGTGTCCCCCTCTCTTTCTAGATCAATAATATCTTTTTTGAGCAGAGGTGGCCAGAACTGTACACAATCCTCCAAATGCATTTACACTACAGATTTATTTAAAGGCATTATGATACTGCTGTCTTAATTTCTGTCACTTTTCTGACAATTCTCAACATGGAATTTGCTTCAGAGTGTCAGAGCATGCGGGACTGAACTAACCATCACAACCCCAAGATCCAATAGGTTAGGGTTTTGTTTGTTTGTTTGTTTTTTGCCATCATGAGCAACACTTTAATATTCCTTACACTATTTTACCATTTTAATTTCTCTTCCCTCAGTTTCAAGAGATCCTTCTGGAATGTCCTGCCACCTTTATTTTTTAACTACCGTAAAATGCATATGTGACATCAGAACACATGACCACCTCACTGTAAATCCACAAATTCAAAACAAATTAAAAAGCACTGGTTTCGTTGTAGATGCATGGGAAAACCCTTTATTGTCAGACATATCGTATGTACAGTTTGCTTCTTGTTCTTTAATCAGTTGTTTCTATTGCTGCTACTGTTGTTGTGTGCCTTCAAATCATTTCCAACTTATGGTGATTCTAAGGTGACCCTATGATGGGGTTTTCTTGGCAAGACTTGTTCAGAGTGGGTTTAAGGCTCAGAGTGTATGACTTGCCCAAGATCATCTAATGGGTCTCAATGGCTGAGTGGGGGATTCAAACCCTGGTCTCCCAGAGTCCTAATCTAACACTCAAAGCACTATAACATTGTTGTTGTTGTTGTTTGCCTTCAAGTCGTTTCTGGCTTATGGTGACCCTCAGGTTTTCATGGGATTTTCTGAGGGTGAGAGTGTATGACTTACCAAGGTCACCAAGTAGGTTTTCATGGCTAGTGCAGATTTGAACCCTGGTCTTCAGAGTCATAGCCCAATGCTCAAATCACTATTTCATGTCGGCTCTCTTTTCTTAAAACATATCTTTATTAACATTCAACAAATTTTAAATACACTATATAAAGACAAGACAAATGAAATACATCAACATAAAAAAGAATACAAAACAGACAAAAGAGATAAACTAAAATTGCTATCTGAATATCTAATCATTTTACCTACCACTAGAATGACGCTTTAAAATAACTTTCCAGTCTCCCTGACTGAGCAATTTTAATTATAACCATTTCCCTCTCTCTAGTTATCACTTATTACTAGATCTCTATTTATTCTTATCAGTTCTCCTATTATAAATAAAACCCATAATTACCCCATCACCATTACATTGTCTTACATAGTCAGTAAAAGGTCCCCATATTTTAAAGTACTTTTCTATCTAATTTCCTTTCAATAAATTTGTAGGTTTATCTAATTCTGCCATATCAAATTCTTTGATAAGCCATTCTGAAACTTTGGGAATTTTATGTCTTCCAGTTTTTTGCATATAACAATCTTGTGGCTGTAATTACATAACTTATTAAAATTCTATATTCCCTTTCTTCTTTATTTTCTAAATTTATCATATTTAATAAAAATAATTCTTGCCTGAATGCTATATTTATTTTCAATATTTTTGGTATTATTTCTCTAACCTTTAACTAGTATCTATGAGTTTTCTGACATTCCCACAATAAGTGACAGAAGGATCCAATATACTTTTTACATTTTCAACATTTGTCATTCATATTTTTTATATATTTTTGCCAATTTACCCAGAGTCATATACCATTTGTACATCATTTTCTAGAAGTTTTCTTGCAGATCATAATGTGTAAATTTTAGGCCTCTTTTCCAAGTTTTTTCCCATTGTTCTAAATAGATATTATGCCCTACATATTTAGCCCAACTGCTCATGCAATCCTTAATTTGCACATCTGCTGTATTATAATTTAACAGTAGTTTATATATTTTGATATTAAATGTTTCTCTGTACATAATATTCTCTCCAATTATGTTTGTCCTTCTTCAAAATTATATTTTTTATAGTCCTCCTTAAATCTTCCTCTTAATTGGGTTTAAGCTAGCCAATGCATTTCTAAACCTTCTTTTTAAAACTGTTCTAATTCTTTCAAGTTCCATAGTGCTTGTTTCTTTTCTAATAGATCTTTATAAGTTACCCATCTACTGTTGTATCCTGTTTCTCTTCTATAGAAAGCCTCTTGTGGGGAAAACCAGTTGGGGATTTTTAAACCAAATCTATCTTCATATTTATCCCTAATTCTTATTAAATTCCTTTTCATAATAGGGTTTTTTAAAATTCTTTGTTCATTTTAACTTTTCCATACCATACATATGCATGCCAACTGAATTTCAGTTTGTTACCTTCCAATTCCAACAATCTAACAAGATCCATTCTCTTAGTCCAATTAAGCAAGAAGCCTCAAAATACAGTTTAAAATCTAGGAGTCCTAAACCTTCCCTATTTTTGGCATCAGTTAGTAATTTCCATTTTATTCTTGGTTTTTTTCCCCGCCCATAAAAATTTAGATTTTTTTTTTGCCAATTACTAAATGGATTGGGTGAGGAGATGACTGATAATGTTTGGAAGAGATCCATAAGTTTAGGTAATACATTCATTTTAAATTATTGACATTCTTCCTAGTAATGAAAAATTCAATTTTTGCCATTTATCCAGATCTTTTTCTATTTTCTCCATAACTTCATATAATTGTTTTCATCTAGTTGCTGATTTTATAGTCAAATTTACACCTAAATATTTAACTTTTAAAACATTTTCAAAGCCTGTATTTTTCCCTTTAATCTCAAACCTTTCCTGGGTTGACGTATTTTCTGTTAAAATATAGTCGTATCTTTGTTTATTTTAAGGCCCACCAGCTTCCCATGGTTATTTATTTTCTCTATCATCAGTTCTAAGTCTTCTAACAGTTTTTACAGTATTATTACTATATCATCCACAGACACTTTCAACTTAAATTCTTCCTTTCTTACTTTCACATCTCTTATTTTTTTATCTGATCTTAAATCGCTATTCAAAAATTCTAATACTAACTTGAATAATAATGGAGATAATTGACATCCTTGTCTAGGTCCTCTCTTTTTTATCATTTCTGTAGTGTTACAATTAATGATTAATTTAGCATTTTGAGTATTATAAATTGCCTGAATCCAATTAATAAAATTATCTGCAAAGTTCATGTTCTGCATTTGTTAACATAAATGTCTAATTTAGATTGTCAATAAAGCTTCTTTAGTTTCATTATGGTAATTCAAGTACTCTATAATATCAATTACTGTTCTAATATTATTTCTAATTTGTCTATTTGGTAAAAACCCATTTTGGCCCCCATGGATATATTCATTAAGATTTTTTAAAAAACTAATAGCCAGAGTTGTAGCAAAGATTTTATAGTCCTTGTTTAATAATAGTTTTTTTTTTAATTTGCAGAGGATCCCATTCTTCTTTGGGGATCATAAAAATATTTGCTTCTTTCCAAGTATTCGGAATTTGATGAGTATGAAGGATGTCATTCATAACTAACTGAAGTGGCTTTACTAATTCAGTAATTTCTTTTATTGTAGGCTGCAGTCAACCCATCTGGGCCTGGTGTCTTCCCTTTCTTAGAATTTCTAATTGTTTCTAAAAAATTTCTATTGTAATTTCAGCATTTAATTTCTCTTTGTTCTGATAACTTCAGACTCACTTGTTTTTGAATATATTCATTTATTTGCTCTTCTGATACTTCATGTTTTCTTTATATTTTATTAATCTCCTTTTCTTACAACCCTATTACCATCTTTTAATTTTGTAGTCATTCTCTTTGTTTTTTCCTTTTTAAATCTATAAGCTAACCATCTTCCTGGTTTGTTCCCAAATTCAACGTTTCTTTGCTTTACAAAGTCTAGTTTCTTCTTCAATTCATCTGTCATAAGTATTGTTGTTTTTGCAATATTTTTAATTGTTTTTTTAATCTGTTTATTTCTTGGGGATATTATTAATTCTTGGTCTTTTAATTTAATTTCATCTAAATTAGTTTTGTTTTTTCCCTGTTTCATTTTTCCCCATTCTATATTTCTTGAATAAAAAACCCTCTTACAACTGCCTTGCTAGCATCCCACACCATTGTATTTTTTGCTCCCTTGTCCATATTTAATTCAAAGCAATCCTTAAGAATGTTTTTGCTTTCTTCTACTATATGTTCTCTGTTCAACCATAAGTCATTTAGTTGCCATCTGAAGGTATGAGGTTCTCTTTTCCAAGATACAATTACTGGTGGTCTGAAAGAGTTTTCCGCATATTTCTATTCTGTTTACTTTATTTAATAAATTCTTAGATAAACAAAGCATATCTATTCTTGACCAAGATTTATGGGAATCTGGATAAAAGTTATATCCTATTTTTCCCTCTTCTTTAGCACTCCAAATATTAGTTAATCGTAATTATTCTGTTTAAAAAAATATTTTGATAATTTACCTTGATTGCTTTTTATCTTTTTACTTGATTGTCTTCCTAATTGTGGCTCCACAACTCTGTTAAAATCTCCAAAAAATCAAGCAATTCATGCAGGCTCTCTTTTAACAAGTTACCAATCCATAAGGAAAAAAATCTATCATTTAGGGACTGCCAAGTTTGCTCAGGAGTCTTTAATAAGAGATTTTATGTAAAAATGCACAATGGCAACCAGCTTGCTGATGCTGTCAGAGAACTCTAAAACTTTGAAAGGTCAAGACTTTACAGAAACCATTTTTATTCTGCAACAAGACATTGGCTTCTATGTGGTTGATAAGTTTTGCCTTAGTAATAATAATTTCTGCTGAATTACCCAGAAGATACTACTCACAGAACACAAGGAGAATACAGCCTGTCTTAATTGCATTCCACATATTCAGAAGGAGGGGGGCCAAAACCATCAAAAACTGCAAATGCCTCCACTATTCAGACATTATCCAAAATGGATGAATTTACAGCTCAACCATTTCTGTTTTGAAAGGTTGACATTTAATTAGTTTTATCAACTATAGTTGGTCCCATTATCTCATTTAGGCTTGTTCTTTTGTTGTATTCCTAGTGTAACTGTAATGTAGTATATGGTAACTCTTGTAATACAGGCCAGCAATGTGTTGAGATTATTATCCTAGAATGTGGGAAAAAATAGCCTATTTTATAGAGAAGATTGGTAAGTAGAATATTACATTCTTGCCAGCCTCTGTTCACAGATATCCCCTGGGAAGTCTATACAAAGCCTTTATTCTAACTTAAACTTGTCCAGGATTATTCCATCCTGGTATGGAGATGCATGCCTGTATGACTCCTAGTTAGCTCCCCATAAAATAGTTCAAACCCTTGAGGTACAAAAATGATCCTTTTTGATTTATCAGGTTAAGAAGCTTGAAATGAGGGAAACTGCATAAAATCCAGGTTTCTGCTGAAAAAGGTTGACATGCACTGAACCATGAAGAGTGATTTGGAATGGTTACTAGAAAATATAATGGATTGTATGTGGTTTGATCTGGAGTAACCATATGAATTTTGGATTGTGAAACTTTGTTTAGGTGTCAGTGTTAATTGAATGAGAAGTAGTTTGGGTATGATCTTTATATTCCTGGGAAAGAATAATGCCTCAGTCAGGTAGATTTAGCATATTTAATTACAGTCTTTTAGTGGACTTCATTGTTTTCAACTCCCAGCAGGTAAACAGTGTTGCCCTAAATGCTCAGTGGTTGTAAACATGCACTAAATATTGACATTAATTTGGGGAATTAGCGTACTTGCCTTGACAATGCAGGAGGGGGATAAAAGCAGCATCTTGTGACCAACTATACCAGTACTATTGGGGAGACATAAGCTAGATAGAATAACAATAATCTTTCTTTGGAAAAACAACAATAATCACATTCATAGAAACATTTAGGCATGAAATATTCATGCAAAACTAGCAAATGAAATGGGAGAGATTGAGATAGAGGAATAGTGAGGGAATTTTCCAGTGGGTGATACAACACATTTTCCTGAAGAGATGAGTTCATGGAGGAAACCAGCAAGGTGGGGGTCCCAATCTGGAGTGGCTACACAGACGGACAGAGTATCCACAGGAAGGAGATATGTGTGTCTTTGAATGGAGTTTTTGGAAGGATTTTTATAGTAAATATTTACCTTCTAGGGATGTGATTTTGAGTAGAAGACAATATCTTGTGGTGTTGCTCGGAGAATGGAAAAAAACCAGTCTGCACATGTTAATAGTATTTTGATGGTAGAATACTTTGTGAATGAAAGAGAAGAAGCAACTTTCTTTGTTTGGGTGAGGAAAACGAATGAGGGTAGTTTACAAGTTTCGAGTTGCCAGCCTGGGCAAATAGGATTTGCCATGCATACATGCCTCCAGTTGCCTTGCGAATTACATTTCATTTATAATTTAGGTGGCCTCTCTTTAAGTGCATTCTTGACTAAGCAATGCTTGGCCTTGGATTTTTCCTAGCTCCCCAGTTTATGTTAATGGCCGCACTACGTAGAAGACCACATTTGACCTAATTATTTAATATTGCCAATTATTAATATAGATATGGGGCTGGGGGTGCCAGGGTAGTTAACAACAGCAAGGATATTCAAGCAGATAGTATGTGAAAATCAGATGAATAACTATGAATATAGAGGATGGGGATATTTTGTGATGCAAACAAATTAGTGGTGACTGATGTGTCCCATGTCAATGGGTCAGTGAATTGACTACAGGTTATAATCTGAATTTTAAAGGTGCTGCCTATCCTGTTTCAGAGTAGCAAGTACCATGGAGGGGACAGCTATGGTTCAAGAGAATAAATAATGGAAAATACAAATTAGACCAGTATCAAACATAAAAGCAGAAATAGTCAATGCAGGCCAGGGTTTGAATGCAAAAAGTAGTTAAAAGAAGGGTATAAAGCTAAGCAAGGAGTAACTGAAGAAAATAGTCCAAGAAACAAACCAAAAGACAGGAAACAAGAGTGTATAGAATGTCACATGATGATGCTTTACAGCAAAGAAATTGTCCAGGAACGAGCCAGTAATGAGACACAGCCCACAAATAACTTGCTTACAGTTTATTAAGGAACACACAGCTATACATAAACAAAGGTTTTCAGGTAGAGTTCCTAAGCATCAAATCCAAAACACAAGAGGAAGTGAATAGTTCAGTTTTTCAATCAGATAATCAAGGGTCAAAGCTAGCAGAGTGTCCAATAATAAATCCAAGGGTTGAAATCCAAACAAGGCAACAGGAGTCTGCAAGAGCAGAGATTTCCCACCAAAGTTGTCAGATAACTTCCAACAAATTCCACAGAGCAGCTGGTACTCATTTATAGCTGGCAGAGTTTACACAGGTGTTCTCTGATGGCTTGGTGTTTTTCATAAATACACTGCGAGTGTCACACTTCCTCCTTTTTGTGCCTGCATTCTTGGAAGGTAGGTAAGAGTAGGTTTAGGTTATCGACTATGTCCCCCTCTGCTACATCTGTGGGGACAGGAAGCTCTGCTGATAAATCTACTCCCTGCTGTATATCCTGCTCTAAAACTCTATCCTCCTCTTGTTCATCTTCAGAGTCAGAGCAGGGCCTGACAGATATGGCCTTGGCTGTATAAGTAGCTGTAAATCAGTACAGCTGGCCTGATTATCTCAGTGTTTCCTTTAAAACATGCCAGCTTGTGTCCTCTTCTATTGTTGCTGCTGCTTTAGTCTCTTTTTGTCAGAAAGGTGCAGTATCTCTGACTCATGCTCTTCAAGATCTACATGGGATGGTCTAGGCTCTACTTCTCAGGCAACAGCAGTCAGCCTCCTCTGGCTCTGATTGGAGCCTGTTCCTTGGGGCTCTCCTCTTCCCTTTCCACATTACAGGATGCCACCTATAATGTCTAAGGTACAGGATGCCATGTCTAAGGTAAGACATGACACTATCCAAGATGCTGTCTCTGGGTGGTAGAGTCCAGTACATTGGATATCTCATTTGAAATTCAAACTAAATGCCAGAGCAGATTTATCAAGCATACTGATATGGAAGACACCATCTGCCACTGAAGTGCAACTGCACTTCCAGTCCTGTTACTGTATATTCTGGCGTATAAAACTGCTTTTTAACACTTGAAAATCTCCTCAAAACTGGGGGGGTCGTCTTATATGCCCAGCAGATCTTTTCCCCTGCTGTGAGAATGACTGCCTTGTCTTTGAAGTGTAAAAATTCCCTGGGCAGTTTCCCCAGCAGATCCTTCCCCTTGCTGTGAGAATGACTGCTTTGCCTTTGAAGTGTTAAATTCCCCTCCATTTAGCTCAGGAGAGAAGAGAAGCAGTCTTTAAAAGGACAGTAAGTTTTGTCTATGGTGAAATTCTCTTATCTGAATAAAAGCTTCTGGCAGAGTTAAATCATTCTTTAATTGCAAGGTATTTATTATGGGATTGTATTTTGGTAAACGTGCCAGGAAGATTCCCATTTGCATAGCTTTGGGGATTTCCTCTCCAGGAGTTTGCAAGTGGCTGTAAAATCATGAATGTGCTCATTCAGAAATGTGGGATTTGATAGCTTCATATTAACCAACTTAATTATTAATGGAACTTTACTTTCCAAAGATTGAACACCACAGAGATTTTTCAAAGTATCCCATGCTTTTTTAGCTGTTCTCGGTCCTTTAATTTCACAGACTATTCCATCATCTACAGCCACTGAGCTGGCTGGCTGGTGGGGGGCAGGATTTCCAGCTGGATGGCTGGCTGGATGGGGGGGGCAAACTCTATATTTTGACTTAAAAATGGGGGGGCATCTTATATGCCCAGTCGGAATATACGCTAAGTTAAAATAGCGTGATGAGTGCTCCTCGTCTATATTTCTCTGAGAGATGCTGCCACCACTCATTTTTAAAGAGCTGTTGTATCCTGGATATGTGAGAAGCCAGGGTTGTACTCTAATGGAGAAGGATAAAGTATTTTAGATAACTTGCTACCCAGGTTAGCTAGGTCAGCACATTGAATGAAGCAAACCCTCAGACAAAGAATTAATAAACTCCAATTTCTAGTTCAATACATACAGTAGAGAACCAAGCAGACAGAAGTTCAGAAATAGTTGATTTTAAAATAAAGTGAGCAGATAAAATATTTACTAACTAAACTTATTATGATTCTAAGAAATTTGCCAAAGTAGCTTTCAGGGGAAGGACATTCTGGGACCTTTCTGACATAGGAACTAACTAGTTGAAATGAGTTACAGTAAGGCATCAAATAGTTTACCCATTTCTAATGGAAAGGGGCAACTTAATTCAATTTTTAAAAATTTGATTGATTTGAACTGGAATTTCAACATTAACTTTAATTAATTTCAATGTTAAAGGATTTTATACCAACAAGTAGTAAGAATAATTTAGAAAGGATTAGTATTCTTTGTTTCTATATAATCCTTCTGTTTTCTGCACCATGTCCAGCCTCCTCATCTGTCCCAAGAAACTGAATTTTAAAGCTCTTAACCTTGGGTCTTTGCTGGGATTTATGTAGGAACCACCAAGCTAAAGAAGGGGATGAGAGCAGCAAGATGAGTTTGTAACAGATGAAGAAGGGGAAAGCAAGAGAATGGATTAAGGTTGGGTCGGTGAGAAATGGGGTTTTCAAAAATTAATACTGCTGTTTCTTTTCTCCCAATCTCAGAACAAGGAAAAGTGGGAGGATATTTTTCAGCATCATTCAAGTAAAATCTTTTAATGTAGGTGTTTAACTTAAATTTCTTCACAAACTTTTAAAAGGTTTTCTACTATTCTAATATATATGCAGTTGAATTAGATTTTAGCTTATTAAACACATCAACCTTATGCATTCGATTTGTCATTCTCCATTTAGTTGGGAGCAATAGGCAGCCTAAGTGGAGATGTTTCTATTCCCTGCTCCTGAGAAGGAAGCAGATATAGGCTGTATCTGCACTGCAGAAATAATCCAGTTTGACACCAGTTTAATGGCCATGGCTCAATGCTATGGAATTCTGGGATTTGTAGTTTGTTCTGACACCAGGGATTTCTGACAGAGAAGGCTAAATATCTCACAAAACTACAGACCCCAGAATTCCATAGCATTAAGCCATGGTAGCTAAAGCAGTGTTAGACTGGATTATTTATACAGTGCAAATGCAGTCATAGAGCTGAGAAGGAACAAGTGGCTGATAATAAATCCTTGCCATTCTGTAGTCAAGTCTTAGTTCTTTCTTGCCTATTGGGCTGTACCACTATCAGGAAACAAGCAAACAAGCAAGCAAGCAAGCAAGCTGAGATGCAGAGCTCTTTCTGGACTCTTTTATTAATCATGTATCCTTTCTGGCATAGGTGCTGAGGATAATTGCTAACACTTTATTTTCACGTATCTTTTGATATACATTTCTGGTTGCCACATTTCTCTTGTGCTTTTGACTAAGCAGAAAAAGGAAAATTCATCACTGTTTGCAGCCTGCAGAAACATACACCTGCTGAATTTATTTTCTTTCTCTCTTTAACCATACATTTGCTTGAGGCACAAAAGTTCTGACAGAAGAAAGAAGTTGGCATGACAAGTGTTATTTAATACAGAGTGCATCCACAACATTAAACTCCACATGATCAGCAGTAATCTTGTTTTCACGTGTTGCTTTTCTTACTTGTCTTCAAGTTAGTGAGTCATCTTGTGAAAAGAATTATTTTGTTTCAAGATACCATGAAGCCAGGGTCTTGACAACACTGCTGTAGAAAAGATGACATAAAGAAGAAGTTTTTCTTGATTCTGGAGATTATCAGACACCCTTAATATGGTGTTACATGAACTCCAGGAGATCGCCAAAGGGCTTACCTTTTGGACGATGTTGTCCTCGTCCTGTTATGCTCCCGTACTAGCCCTGTTTTGCCCTCATTTCTTATTATTCACGGCACTGTGAATAGATCGCCCTTCCGTTCCTATCATGGAATGACAGGGGAGCAAAAAGGTGTCCCGTTATGCTGGTGCAATGCCAGTGGCAGTGGGAGGTCTGTTCCAGAACACTTTGGGTGTGACCGGGACATCCAGGTAAGTGACACCCCCTCCCCGGTTACTTGGGGTTTTTAAAGTGTGTTTTTCTGCTTGCTATCATTTTTTAAAGTTTATTTTTCTTTTTAAGTTTGAATTTCCTGTGCTCATCCTCTCGCAAGAACAGCTCAGGATTTCAAACAAGGAAGTGAATGCAGCTCCGGAGAGCTGCATTCACTCTGGGTGTGTGTGTGTGTGTGCCGAGGATATCGGACAGATTCACGATTAAGGTTAAGTGCAAAACTTTTCATTCTTGTGCCAGGACAGGGTCAGGAGGGGGGCAGGAGAGTAGTTAGCGAGACAGGTACACTATTTTTTGTCCCTGTCCGATAATCTCCTCTGACTCACCTGTTCAGAATTAAAGTGATTCTGGAGAAGAAAGTTGCACCCTCCAGTAGAATGTTTTGTGGGTAGGAGTGTTATTTCCCCTGCCTTTAAAACTCCTACTTGCAAAAGGCAGGCGCTCATCAAATAAATCTCTTCCCAGCATAAAAATGCAATGATGAGGAAAGCTCCACCTGTTGGTTTTCTGTCTTACAAGCAAGAAGCCCTTTTGCAGGGGTGGGGGACATCCTGCACCATCCTCCTAGTTGCAAAAGTGAGTTTGAGTGCAGAAATTCAGGACTCTCTCTCTTCATAACCTGGACATGTCATAGAAAAACAAGTGTGAGTCGTGAGGGATTTTGAATGGGGGGGGGATAAACAATTGATTCTAGGTATCCCCTGCATCCCTTTCAGTTTGGTCAATTCAGTCTGCCATAGTTCAGTATCAGTCTCAACGAATCTGTATTGGTTTCACTCAGTGTCTTAGGCTGTGTCTGCACTGCAGATACAATCCACTTTAACAACACTTTTAACTGCCATGGCTCTATGCGATGAAATTATGAGATCTGTAGTTTTGTAAGATATGTAACCTTCTCTGTCAGAGAGCTCTGGTGCCATGAAAAGCTATAACGTCCAGGATTCCATAGCATTGAGCCATGGCAGCTAAAGTGGTGTCTGACTGGATAATTTCTGCAATGCAGATGCAGCCAGACTCTATAACCTTTAATAGTCTTAGGCTGTTTAAGAATACAGCCTTATATCCATTTACCTGGGAATAATCTTTATTGAAATAAATAGGACCTACTTATGACTGAACATGTCCTTGATTGTGCTGTAAGTTTCAGTGAAGCCAGTAAAATGGAAATAGTTCAACTATTCAAGATTGCAGTTTAGCTCTCAGACTCTTTTAACAACATCACCCATGATATTCTTCCAAGCTAACTGTCTGGGGTAGGGCTTGGAGTAAATTTTCTGTAGTGATAAATACCCCAAAGAAACAGCCTAAATACCCCAAGTGAACCAGATCTTCTCTGATCTTGGAATCTAAGCAGGATCAGCCCTGGCCAGTACTTGGATAGGAGACCACCAACAAATATTGGCTACATTTTAGAGGGAGGAACTGGCAAAATCACCTCTGAGTATTTCTTGCCTAAGAAATCCCTATGAAATTCATGGAGTCACCATAAGTTGATAGGTGACTTGAAGGCACGCACGCACATGCACACACACACACACAGTGGATTTGGTATTTTTTAGCCCTGATACCCCCTCTCCCCTTTTCTCTGGGGCACCCCTTATACTAATTGACATTATTTAATAATTTGGTCAAACATGCAAGTCTTCCGTCCAGTGTGCCCATTAACATAAACTGGGGAACTAAAAAAACTCCCAAAGAAACAGTTGATTAAGTCAGGTATGCTCTCCAGGAGATGCCAAGCCTAAGTCCCAAAGAATTGTTAATTTGCAAATCAACTGAAGGCAACAACTTGTCAATGCCCCAGGCTAATCCCATTTTCCAAAGCTGGCACAACCAAAACCTTCCTCTATTGTATTTTTTTTTATTGTGATTTTAGATCAGTTGGTTTTAATTTATAATTGTTTAATATTTTTTTATGAGGGAGCGTGGGGTGGGGGGTGTTTGGGGATTTTATCTGTATTGTATTTTAATTTTTGTAAACCGCCCCGATTGTTTTAACAGAGGGGCGGGGTATAAATAAATTTTATTATTATTATTATTATTCCCTTTTCCTCATGTAAACAAGGGAAGTTCCTTCCTCTCTTTGACCTGCAAAATATAAACCCATCAAAACACTATTAGCATATATTAGCATATCTGGAATGTCTTTGTTGCTGTCTTAGCAACAGCTTAAGGTATTATCTTCCACTCAAAATTTCATCCCCAGAAGACAAATATTTCCTATACCCCCCCAATCCTCTTCAGTGTCCTGCAGTTCCCTGGCTCCTACATCTATGCTGCCAGTTTGCTGACTGATCCTCAGAGAGCAACTCTGAGACCCCCGCCTTGCTGGTTTCTTCCACAACCTCATCTCTTCAGGAAAAATTGTATTACCCGCTCAAATTCCCGTCTCTATCCCTTTATTTCAGTCTCTCCCACATTATTTTGCTAGTCTTGCGTGAATACTTGAAGCTTGAATGTGTGCATGAATGTGGTTATTATTTTTCCTAATAAAGGTTATTGTTACTCTATCTAGCTTGTGTCTTCTCCATAGTACTGGTATAGCTGGTCACAAGGTCCTGCCGTTACCCCCCTCCCACTGTATAGACTAAATGAGTACATTACTGTTGCTATTTTGAGGGTTCTCACGACCCCAGAGCAATTAGGGTAACATGGGTTGGGAAGGTCCTTTTAGACATTAGGCATTGGCCTGTAGGGTTCATCAGGGCAGGGTCTTGCTATTTCACATGTACATGAAACCACTTGGAGAGGTTGTTCAAAGATTTGCCATTGAGTGCTACCACTATGTTGATGGTACCCATGTCTATTTCTCCTTTCTTCCAAAATCTGAGGAAGTTGTTCTGTTTGTTAACCATGTGGGGTATCAGTAATGGACTGGATGAAGATGAACAGATTAACACTTAATCTGCACTAGACACTCCTGATTAGTTGAAAGGCACACCAGAGAATCAGGATACAGTCTCTGCTGGATGGGCTTTACACTTCTGCGGTAGAGACAGATTCAGTTTGAGTGTAATCCTGGATTCATCCTTGAACCTGAGTTCTCAGTTTTCTGTAGTATCTGGATGTGCACTTGGTCTACTTTATTTAGTGCTCCAACTATATAGATACCTGACTGGGCCATGGTGACACTTGCCTTTGTTGTGTCCCCTTTGGATTACTGTGACATTTTCTATGTGAGTCTCCCTTTTAAGAGTGTTTTGAAACTTCACCTACTCCAAAGCAGAGTGATCAGGTGGTTTGAATGTGGCTACTTACAGAGAGCATGAATGTCCCTCTGAACAACAATTCCATTCGCTACTGGTCCACATGTAGGCACTATGGGAAGTGCTGAGTATGATCCATCAACTTCTGTGTTATGACCTATACATCCCTATATAACCCATCTATATGAAAGGCCATACTCTCCCATATGAACCTGCCCAGACTTTATGGTCTGCATGTTCTTCTTGCCAAGGCAAGGGTTGTGGGGATACATATGCTGAAAATTATGTATAACAACACAATCTGTTTTAGGAAAGAAGTAACACTAGGGGCTAGCAATTAGGCACTTACACAAGTCTTTAGGCACTTACACAAGTCTTCTTCTTCTTCTTCTTCTTCTTCTTCTTCTTCTTCTGATTTTGCATGTTCTCTTAGGTATTCATCTATATAGTGCTGTATTCCCCCCCCATGTGTTCCCCCCCCCCGTACATGTATTTAGGGGTTTCTTTGTCAACTGAACTTTCTGCTCATTTAATTGACCATGATGCCTTTGAAAGAGACAGGGAGAATTTATAGCTTTTATTGATTGACGTTATTTATTGATTTTAGGGCCTGTTTGTCACCCTGTTTTCCCTCCCTTAATGATACAAATGCAAATCCATCCACTTCATCCCATTCTAAACCTATCACAGCTTGGTTGGAGTGAGGGGATATAGCCATAATTTGCACCTAATCTCATTTCAAATGTCACATTCTGTCTTCAGTAATCTACTTGGGCTTTTAAAAAATCATTCTGACTGATGGAAACATTTCAACTCAATACCATTGGTTGTTCTGAAGGGGGGAAGAACTTTAGCCGCCTTCAGAAAAATATTTTCCAAAATCATCTAAATACTGGTGTATTTGGTTAGTTTGTGAGCTAGAACTACTTTTGATGTCAACATCTCTGTTGATAGCAAAACAACACATGCTCCACTGAAAATTATATGTGTATTAGAAATAAGTTTGGTCTGAAATTGTTTTACACTTTGTGTACTATTTGTTAATTACATTTTTTATGTACCTTGTTCTCCAAAAGTTTCAGAGCAATGTCCAAACTTCTACACATATTTTTTAGCATCATAACATAATTTTAGCAACTTTTCCTCTAAAGCAGTGATTCCCACACTCTAGTCCTCCAGGTGTTTTAGACATCAACTCCCAGAAACCTCAGCCATTTTGGCCAATGATCAGGGATTCTGGGAGCTGATTTGGGAAACACTGCTCTAAAGGGAACCATTGGATATACATGTGTGTATGTGTCTGTCTGTGTGTCTGTAACGATATCTGTTTATTTGTTTTGAGATTTTGATAACCCACTGGTTCTCATTATTAAATACAAGCACAATTAAAAATATTTAGAAATGAGCATGGTCTCAATATATGTCTATTAATGGAGGATAGGCATTTTCAGTAAAATCAAGTTAAACCCTTAACATTATTCTGATAGTTTTAATATTTAGAAATGTATACCAAGGCTGTGATGACAGCAGTCATGCCTAGTCCCAAGTCTGCTGGTGTTCAATGTGGCAAGAAAAAGACAATAGTGATAGAAGGGATATTTTAAAATATCTGATTTTTTTTTAAAAAAACAGGCTTCCTGATTGTCTAAAACCCAATGGTTATAATCCTGAACAGATGAGGATGTTCACAGTTCAGGCCCTATTCTCTGTGTGGAGGAGGAGCATTTGGGGTGTTTTGTTTTTTGTGTGCAGAAAATAGCAAGCTTCTGTCATAGAAAATCCAATCTATTGAGCTAAATTCAGTTGGTGTAGTATGGAGGCATGGAGGAATCATGATGGTGGAGTTTCTGTGTGAACCCCCCTCCTTTTTTGCAGAAAGAATCCCAGACTGCAAATAGTCCTTAATTGCTACACAGTTTTCAATGAATTTCTCACAGTGGGGAGAAAATGGTAAAATTATTGCCTACAAGAGTGAAACTTCTAAAGATTTGCATCCCTAGACACCAGTTGTTTGATAACATTTTAGAATGAGTCATTGCTTGCTCTGCTGATGATGACCTAAATGAAAACCAGTTGGGCTCCTTTTTTGGTGTTTTGACATGCTCATATATTTATGTGTGGAGGCAACATTATGGATATGACTATAAACTTTGGAAAAGGTTATCATGTGCATGAGACTGTTTTGGATGTGGGCTGACACCAGGGCAGCCAAGATTTCTCTTCAGCTATAGTCATCTAAGAGTACTATGCCATGATGTAATGTTCTTCTTTAAAGGCATTTTGGGGGAGTTATGATGCCACACATCTAACAGAGGAGCCACTACCATTTTCCCATAACAAGAAAATCATTTTAGAAATGGGTGAGGGTGTGAAAAAAAAGGTTAATGTTCCCCATGTTTACAAGAATAAACCCCCACCACTCAAGAGATGTAAGGATATTGCCAACCTACCGTCATATATTACAGAGGTTGTTTGCACACATTCACTGCCTACAAAAGATCTTGCAAAGGTGGGGAAACACTTTTGGTCTTCCGTGTGCCTCTCTGCTTGCCTCTCTTGCTCTCTCTATCAGAGTCATAGCTCCAAGACCAAGCAATCTATAGACCTGAATAGCATGCACCTGGTGGTTAATTGTTTTTAATATAATTAATCACTGTTTACTGACCTGTATTGAAAATTCTAGAATGCCATTTTCAGTTCCCAGGTGGCTGATATTAGTTGGCTGGTGGCTGGGCAGCTCATATAAATGCAGTTGGTACAGTCTGAAGATGTAGGAAATAGTCTAGTAAGGGAGGACTTAGAGTTCGAGTGCTCTTGCTGTGGGACAGGTCTCCTTCATAGGCACGGAGTGGACAGACCTCTGGCTTAGGGTTGGTCTATGACAGCAGGTGTGTCTGTGGGTCTCAGAAGCTGTGCCGTCTTTCAGGTGAGGTGGGCACAGTGGCCAGCATTGTGCTGGTGACATATACATACAACTTGGGGTATTGAGCACCTCCTGCAAGCCCCCACCCTGCTGTGCAACAACAACTGGAGGACTGCCAAGCTTCTTCTCCCTGGACACTGGTCAGCTGCTGGTTTGCTAAGGGAGGAAAGAACAGTCTTACACTGAGGGTGGAAACTGCTCCTCCATCCCTTCCTCCCTTGGCACTTAAGAGCAGCTGGAATGAGCCTGCGTGAATCCACAGCACCAATCAATGCCAGGGAGAAAAGCAGCAGCCAGCATACACACACCATGGTGTTACATTCAGTGGGAAACAGGAAAACTGAGGAAGCAGCTTCTGCTATCTCAACCACCTCTGCTGCCTCCTGTAAGAATGATGCCAGTGTAATTAAGGTCTTGGCCAATGTGTTTAACTCTGACAGCAGTGTAACTTTGCTTGAGGTCTTTGCTGCTTCAAAATGAAACCAGGCATTGTTGCTAGTTTCAGATAAGAAAAAGGAGTTTTGTTTGAATGGAGGAGAAGTTCCCAGCAGAGTGTGTCGCAGAACAGCAACCCCACATGTACACTACATGCAGGAATGGGTGTGAAATGAAACAGCTGGATTAAATTTTCTCCCCTGTTTGAATAAACATGAGGAATAACACTTTTTGCTTTTTATGACACCCCCCTCCCGCTTCTGAAACTGTTTGAAGTATATTCAGCTTTTATGACCTAAGAGTTCGTTCTTTTTATATCCTCTACAGTGAGTCAAGGTGGTGATGCAGTTGCATCAGACTCATGCCCCGATCCAGGAATTCCTGAAAATGGGAAAAGGTCTGGCTTGGATTTTAGGTAAGAGTTTTATATGGATTTATGTTTCATCATGTATATTATAAGGAATTGTATGAAAAGGAGATAGAAGTCTGCAGTTCTATCCTGCATTTACAGTGGGGTCCTTAGTGTCTGCTGGGTTTTGGTTCAAGGAATCCCTGTGGGTGCCAAAATCTGTGGATGCTCAAGTCCCATTACAAACAATGGCATAGTAAAATGGTGTCCCTTATATAAAATGGCAAACAGCAAGGTT
The DNA here is from genome assembly GCA_030847615.1 of Gambelia wislizenii. Classification (NCBI taxonomy): domain Eukaryota; kingdom Metazoa; phylum Chordata; class Lepidosauria; order Squamata; family Crotaphytidae; genus Gambelia; species Gambelia wislizenii. The sequence continues at coordinate 180,631,590 of JAUMIR010000001.1, forward strand.
TGCTTTTTGGAATTTTTCAAGCCATGGGTAGTGGAATCCATGGATGCCAAATCCATGGATACAGAGGGCCAACTGTATGTGGTTTGTTATAATAATGGTTGAACAAGGTAGGGTAGGATTGCACATTTACAACACCCAAATTGAGAGATCATGTGTAGTAGCAGGCCTTGGCATGCAACAGCTCCCAGTCATTTCACTGTTAATGGTGCATGAAATTACCCACATAGAAACTGTAATTTGCTTATCAAGTTCAAAATCTTACAGTGTGTATGCCAATTGTTGGGCATGTGCACCAATAAAGTACAGCTTGGAAACTTAGTATGGTTTGACACTATGTGTCATGTTGAGTCATTGTGCTATGTCCCCATCTTTGGTCAGCTATTTTTTATATGGCCTACTGTTAATACTTGGCACTCATTATGAGTCCCTAGAGAGTAGCTGTGGCATGAATGGAGGAGGTACCAAACATATTTAACAAATAGGATTGGTTGATTGAAGGATTTCAGACAAACATTTACACTGATTGGTCTAGCCACATTAACTGAAGGCTATCATTGTAGTAACTGAAGTGAGATCATCCCACAAATGTGAGTATTGCAAACAGTGGGTTATCCTTCTTTAAGAATAAACAAGTGTTGAGCCAGCTTCAGAACATGAATGCAAATTGTGGAATTTAGATGCTTAGTCATGCAGACTATGCTGATCTCTAACTGTAAGTGTTTGAAAAGGCTAGGGAGCTCACCAGTGATCTCATAGGGCTATCAAAAGATGAAGTCCAGAAAGCCAGGCTGCAGTTGGGTCAGTTCATGGAGGCAGGAAAAAGGCTGCTCAAAGAAGCAGATAATTGAGATGGTCAGAACATACGCCCAGGTCAAGTAATAAATGAGATTCCTACTGTGTCATTAATCAGAAGGTAGGAGAGCATGTGTGTTTAGACTTCAAGTGACCCTTTCAGTTAGAGCAAACAGGGAATTTCAACTGTGCATTGTAGCATGAAAAGGGCTCTAGATAGGGCCACCTGTCATCTATGTATGGTGTAAGCTGGTTACCCCTTTGATATGCTGCAGCGATTTTGTATGCACAGTAGGTATGTGCATCCTTGACCCCTCCCTGCAAAAAGAATCTCAGCCCTTGAGACCAGCCACAAGATTCTTCACACTTTCTAACTTCATTAGAAAAAATCTCGAACGGACAAAATATGCACTTTCTGCTCCAAAACATGTATGAACATTCCACAATGAAATCCCAAAGTACAAACAACACTTTAAAACTGTTTTATTGATTGATTGATTGAGTGAATTTATATCCAGCCTTTCTCCCAAGACAGGATTCAGAAACCCTTAAATTTTTGCAGAGCAGGAATAAACAAAAACAAAACAACTTCAAAGAATTATTTATTTTTACTTACAGGAATGAAACAAGCAAATAGTAACACCTATAATGCCTAGATAGTTTTACTTCAACCATGACTTCCCAGAAGCCACTATTTTTTTTTATGTTGTGTTATTTATATCTTGTCCTTCTTCCATTGTTGAATCCAAAGCAACTGGTCCCCCCCCCCGCCTCTAAATGTCCCCCAAATCCATTGGTAGAAACACTTTCTAGTAACACAAGCGGTGGTGTCTAGTGGTTTCCATGTCAGTAGGACAATAAATGTGTTCCATGCTCTGAACTTTAAAGGAGACATCCCAGTGGCTGAATCTTATCCTGAAATAAGTTCAGCAGCTTGGATAGGTCCTTTGAAGTTGAGACCAAAACCTGGAGTAGATTCACTGTCTATCATAGGAACCACTGACCAACACTGAGCTTAATGTAGACGATATTCTTAATGTTGGGAAGAAGATGAGGCTGCCATTGATTGAATAAGGAAACCTTGCATCAGTTCATCTTCACTAGTGCCATAACATTGAGTACATTTCACTCAGGATGAATCCTGACATCATCATGCTATACGTTTCTCAATGAATTACACAGAGCAGTATACACTGGAATAATGTCAAGGCATAGTATAAGCTTCTCCAGACATTATCGGGGAGGATAGAAATTTTGTGTTTGGCTTCATGCATAGAACTGCCACGGTGTTTCAAACTACATTTAGTTTAATTGTGGAAGTCAGGATAATAGTAGGGGAACAATATGTTCACAGGTTTATACCCTTGTTTAACCGTAAAAAACCCAATATATTTTTTTAAAGAATTATGTTAAAATTGTTTTGGAGCTTTTAAAATATTAAGAAAAAAATCTGTCTCTCTTTCTTGTTGGAAATCCACATGATAAGGTGTGTAAAATTTGTTCTGACTGTGCTGATTCCTGTAAATTTAGGAAAGCTGCAATTATTTAGCTTTCCTGCCTGCATTGTGCCAATTTATTTTGCTGCAGTCACAATGGCTCTAAAGTAGATTTGACAGAGATGCAGTGTTCTTTAGACACTCTGCTAAGCAGGAAATGAGAACAGGCATTTTATCAAACCTCAGCTCTCTTCAAAAAGCTGGAAATCACTCCTCTTTCTGCAGGAGGAGAGGAAAAAGTAATTTAGAAAGACCAAAGAATTCTATCAACTAGAAAAGAGGACAGTTTCACAGACAGAGATGTTACCGACCTCTTCAATTGTTTTCTCTTTTGAGCTGTGTGTGCTGTGTTGGGCTACAGGGCAAAGTGAAATTATAAAACCCACATCCTGTTCATAGCCACTAAAGCAGTAACACGTCAGAGGAATCAACTGAACTGCAAAAGAAGAGAGACAGTTCAGTGTTGGTGCACATGGCTTGCATGCAGAAGGTCACAGGTTCAGTGCTGGCATCCCCAGTTAGATAGATCAGTTAGCAGATGACAGGAAGGACCTTCATCTGAAACCCTGGTGAGCCACTGCCAATTGGCTGTAGGCAGAAGATTCATACAGTAGAAAGAATTGCTAGTGTTTCACATGGCAGTAATTAAATGACAGAGGGCTCCTATGGGCTCAATGTACTCACCCCATAATGGAGACTGCTCTCTTCCTCTCTGCCTGAACCACTTTTTCACTGTCTCCTTCAAATCAGGCTCTACTAAGGGGGAATAATTCAGATTGCTGGCTTCCATCTCGGTGGAGCAATGAATCCACTGTGGTTTTAATACAAACTTCAAAATGAGCTACCCAAAATGCTATCCCCAAAATAACCCCCCTCATCAGCTGTCACTGGGTAATTTGGTAACTTATAACAATAAAAAAAAATCCAAGTTGCTTGCTTTTGGAGGGGACTGTTTTTTGAGTTTGCTTGTTTGTGGCTGCTTATTGCATTTCAGTATCAGTCCTGTTCTGCACTTGCTTTCTTCCTGGCAGAAGGCCTAGCTGGATCAGTGTCACAGGGTAATACCTACAATGAGCCCACACCACTTGGGAAGATAAGGCTAGCATATCTGCCCCATCCCATATCACCTAGCACTCCTATTTTTTGAGCCCTGTGTTTCAGTTGGAAAAAAAAATACTTTTCACATAGAAATTAGAAGAATCCGTTGCAAATTAAAATAAAGCTGCCATTGTAAACTTGCTTAATTAAAAGTTAACTCCACTATAAATGATAGGACTTATTTCAGAAGAAGTATGTTCACAATGAAACATATGTTTCCTTTCAGGAGTGCAACACATGGGGCAAAAACGAATTCTTGTTAGACTGACTAATTCAGTAGCCCACTGAATTATAGATATTGCTTTGTGTAATCTTTTATCTTATATATTACATGGATGCACTTATACTGCTGGTGTGTTTTCTTCTGTTGTTATATTACTTGCTAAAATTACAATAGTGTGTGTGTGTGCATAAACGAGGGAGGAGAATTAAATAACTGTAGTCAACTGCAAAAAAAAATTGACTATCTTATGTAGCCTTCTTAAAAATAGACATAACCTGAAGGTAATTACATTTCCAGAGTGAGCCATTGATTTTACTGAGGGATTTTGGAAAACAAATGGACTGAAGTCTAAATCCAATTAGTAGTCCCTGCTAGAGTAGACCCATAGAATCAACACATGTAAGTGATGATGTAACAAGTCCTCATTGTTTAAATGGATCTATTTGTCTTCTTGATTTCTTGTGACTGTCCCTATAATCTTCTCCCTCCCCGCTCCGGGGGCCAGGAAACCTGGGACTGTTCAGGAATAGCCTCTGCTCTGACTTTTTCATACCTCATTTTAAAAATAGGTTTTTGATGGATGAAACTGTTCTGAGGTAGCCTCGAGTATAAACTACTCCTGGGTTTCGTAAGATACAAAACAGCAAAGGAAGAAATGCTGTTTCTTCCACTCCTATACCTCCGAGGTGCCTTAAGAATCTAGGCTATAGGGCTAGCCTACAAATCATACATTACTGACTTTCGTTAAAGGTGTTTTTGAGTGATTTTAGTTTATGTTAGGATGAGAAGGAGTGAAAATAAATGAAAGCTTTTACTACAACAGCTTAACACGTACATTTATCAAAAGCAACACTATTTACGATTCCAGGGAGAATAAATAAACTTATAATTTTTAGTATTACTACATTACTAAATTAGTTAGTATTAGGAATACACACTGTTTAATATTAATTATCTTTCTATGTATCCACACAACATTTAAAAGTACAGTAGAACACTCGCATCTGTGGGGGATTGGTTCCGGGCCCCACCATGGATAGTGAAATCCATGGATGATAGCAAATGCCCTTGCTGCCACCACTAGACCCCTCCCCCGCAGAGAAAGGAGAAAGGAGGCAAGCTCCCTCCTCCCTTCCCTGCCCACCTGCTAGCTCTGCCATGCCGCTGGGACCCATGCCACCAAATTACTTACAGGGAAGGGAGGGGGAGACAAGTTCCCTCCTCCCCCCCCCCACCAGCTCTGCCATTCTGATGGAACCCATGACACCAGAACCATCCTGGGGAAGGGAGGAGGAAGCGAGGTTGCCTCCTTACTCCCTTCTCTGCAGGGGGGTTACCAGAAAGTGCCTTCTGCCCTCCCTCCCCCCACCAGCTCTGCTGTGCCACTGGAACCAGTGCTACCAATACTGTCTCAGGGAAGGGAGGGGGGAGGCAAGCTCACCTCCTCTCTCCCTCCCCCTGCCCATCCCCAACCAGCTCTGCCACGCCACCGTAACCCCCACAGAGAAGGGAGAAAGAAGGTGAGCTCGTGGCCTCCCTCCCTTCCCCCCACCCCCCTTTGCCATCACCATTGGGGATTAATTGAATCAGTGGATGGCAAATCAGCAGATGCTGGTGTGCTACTGTATTTAGAAGCTGTCCTATTTCGATTATATAATCAATATCTAGTTTTCTTGCATGTTTTGATTCAGTGGCTGAGGGTCCCAAATCCATGAAGTGTTCTGGGACAGTTTTTAACACAACCCAGAGAACTGAATTCTGCTATCCATTCCAGCCTAGTAGTTTTCTGAACTGGAGTCTACTACTACTGGAGCCTAGTAGCTCCAGTCTGGAGATGTACATTGTGCTTTGCCATGTCTGAATTATGTTAGTAAATGCTGAAGCTTATGGAAGGCTTGGGTGAGCTCAAATTTAGCAACAGACTATATAACCACTCTCTGGCCTGCTACCAACATTTATTTTAGAATACACTGTTTTTCAGAGGTTTTGCCTTCTGCCCTTCTCCCCCCTGGTGTCTAGTGAGAAACAGCTGAACATCACTGTCTTCAAAACTGTGGAAACAAAGGGTTAATTATTGTAGACAAGACTTTTTGCACCCTAAGAACAGCAAGTTATCCAGAAGTCTAAGGTCTCCCCTTTGCTTGCTACATAAAAGCAAGATACCCTCTGCAGATACCTGTCCAGCAGCACACTCCTTAATAGAAGCAGAAGTGGATGTACACACATGCCTGTATCTGTCAGTATGTGTCACTCACACCCACAAGAGTACACTTCTTAACTCCAAAAAGTAAACCCCGCCTCTGGACTCTGAGGTGTGGGATAATTCACACTGAGACTATCATCCAAATTAAACCTTGAAACAAATAAATTTTGAAATACCTTTTGGAAATATTATACTCACTTTTGAAATTAACATCCCAAACATACAGTGTCACTCTTCAGTAGGGATGTGATTCTTCACTATGGTCCCATCTACACAAAGGGTAAAAAATCCATAAAGGGGATAAAAAAATTAAAAAAGGCAGGTGTTCAAATGTGTATGATCTCTCTACATGGCTAAACTCCCCCCTAAACTCCATATGACCCCCTAGCTAGCTGGCGGCAACAAGAAATCTACCTGGCAGTTTTAAAATCTCCTGCCGCCTTTTTTTATTTATTTAAAAAGCTCCCTATGATGCAGATAGTCATTATTACATCTTTACAGCATAAAATGAAAATGAAAAATGTTAAAATCACCATATGAAGGACTTACCAGACCCTTGTGTAGCTGGGAATCCAACATGGCAGCCGCTGTCAATTCCCTGTTTGCTAGCCCTGCCCCCTCTGCTTGGCCAGCCAATCAGATTACATTGCCTCTTCTTATCTGTTTGAATGGGGGTGTACAAACGATCGCTTGTTCGATAATTGTACAGATTTTTCCATGAGATCCAGATGAAGCCCTGAATCCACTGCTCATGAACTTTAGGGTGAGTTTTGCCCCTGCCCTCTGAATGACTCGTGTGTGTTTGAACGGCCATGTTTACAGATCATCGATCTCTCGAACACCGTTCGGAATTTTTTTGTCATATAGACAGCACCTAAGTTTCTTTGCTTGAAGGAAGCAAAGACCTTCAATTAACAATTTTCTCCCTGCTGTGAGAAAGTCTTTGAAAACTGAGCAGTTTTCAAAGTAAGTTCACAATTCAAGATTATTCTGCACAAGTTTTGCATGTCGTAGCTTTACATAAAACAGTAAACAGTAAACCAGAAATATTATTTCTTGCACAGAAAATGCTGTTTTGTATGAAAAATAGTAGTGAAAAAGGTGCTGAAAAGCATGTATGTAAGCAGAAAACAATGAAGCAACAAGCTCCATGTGCTATTGGATGGTCGACTGTTTATTTTTGTTATAAAAAAAAAAACCTATGCGTTTTGGCCTGTATGTAAAAAGGCCTTCTTCAGCGGCTAAAAACAAAACACAAATACAACCTATTATAATTATTAAAAAGACAGGACAACATTACATTGCCTTATCCCATAAAACCATAATATTACATTTTTAACATAACAAAAACATATATACCATGCTGTAGAAAACACTGGAGTTGAAAACACTTTCCAAATTACAGGACTACAAATGTTGAAAGAACAGAGTCTACAGGTTTTTGTTTGTTATTAATACATATTCCAGATAGTCCTTGAAATGGAAGGACCAATGACATGTGTTGAAACCAGTCTATTATGTGTTGAAATCTGCTATGTGTTGAAATCAGTCTAACCAATTTTTTTTTTAAAAAATTAATTAGGTATTTATACCCTGTTCTTCAGTCACAAAGGCTATCAGGGAGTTTTTCCTTGTTTTTTTCCTGGGCTTTGAAGTCGTGTTCTGGAATAGTTTCTTTCTAAAGTTTCACCTGCATCTGTGGCTGGCATCTTCAGAGAATTGTTGGATAGGAGTGTGTGTGGAGTTTATATGCTGTGAACCCCTGTTGGGGAGGATATGCAAATTTGTATAATTGAATGGTTAGTTTCTGGGTATAGAAATGCAAGGAGGATTAGTGTCTCTTTGGCTAATGTTTGGTTCACGGCCCATTATCTGCTACATTTTCTGCTGCACCCTGTCCCTGGGTGGAATTCATTTGCAAGTGTTGAGTTTTAATTCTATTGTTTTTCAAAACTGGAAGCCAGATTTTGTTTACTTTTAGGGTTTCTTCTTTCCTGTTGAAGTTGTCCAGGTGTTTGTGGGTTTCAATAGCTTCTCTGCACATTCCGACATGATAGTTGTTGGCTTGGTCCAGAATTTCTGCATTTTTAAATAATATTTACATATAAATGGAAAGGAAAATCTATGGATGCCGGCCATGAAAGTCTTTGACTTCACGCTATCAGGGAGGCTTACAATTTGTTTTAAGCAATAGCAGTTTACACATCTACACTGCATTAAGCAGTTTCCAATGTGTGTTAGCTAATTGCCCCCACAAACCGGGTAAATATTCTGGTTAATTCACAATTCTTCTTGTCAGGGTTTCTCAACACTGTTTTCCAACTGTTTTTTTTTTAAGTATTTTCAGATATTCTTTCCATCCCTACTTTTCAGTGAAGAAGTATCCGTAAAAAATAAATATGGGTTTCAGTGCCACTAATTCACATTTTAGCAACGAGCATCATATAAAAACTTGCTGAGTCTGTCAGTACTGCATCTATTTCATTATCATTTATAGTCATAGTTCTTACAACTAGGATTTTACAAAAGGTCATTGGTTATCTTTTTTTTAAAAAGCCAGAAAAAAGGATCTCCATTATATATCATTAGAAAATTTCTATCCATGCTTGAATTTCAAGGATAATATTAAGAAACTACTCTCTCTATAAAAAGAAAACAAAAATGGTGCAGTGTTTTCTTCTGCAAGCACCACTATATAATTGTTTCCCCTGTTTTTTAAAGAATAAAACATTATTTTTGTTGTTTCATATTTTTGTTGTTTCTTTTAAATGAAATATTCTCTGGAGTGTAAGACGAAGGCAGTGGTTTGTTTTTGTAAGTTCAAGTAAAGATTCCAGAGAAAGCTATTGCACTTGTCAGGAGAATAATGACCATGGCTATTAGGCTGAATTGCAATACATGAGCACACACATTATTCAAAGGTTTTCTAAGTCTGGAAAAAGATATTTAGTGAATGAACTTGATGGAAAAGGGAGAGAGTTCATTTTAAAGTCAGCCTTAACCGCTGCTGCTTCAGTACTGACAAGTTCTTTGAAAAGGTCTCATAGTTTAAAATATAATAATGAATTTAGTCTATTTTCATGTCTTTTTTTTTAATGGCCTCTTTCCTGATTTTAGCATTTTACTTAAAAAAAATTAAAGCAATTTTCTGATATGTGCATAAGAGAGAATGTGTGTTTGTGTATTTCTTTGCCTTCCTTTCCCCCTTGTTCTTGTCACTTTACCTGGCAGATTGGCTCCCCATGGGATCGAATGTAATAATGCAATTTAAATTTCATGGTGCCCTGACAGCAAAACTACTCCTCAGCTCTTTCCCATTACATATATTGGTTCACATTTTGTATTTTCATGCTAGTGATAACAGTCTAATCCTAAATCCCAGCACTGTTATTTCCCACAGATAACCAAAATGCACATTTTTTTCTGTGGAGACTTTTGCGTTATCTCTCAGTTGCTCATGTACTAATAAAACTTAAACTAACCTTAACTGAACTGAGTGCATATTCATTCTGCTTACCTTCACCTCCTGCCTCTGTTTCTTTCCCTGTGTCAACTTTTAGCCTGGAAATTCATCAAGTCAGAGAAATGTGAAAAGTCCATTTGTGATTATACAAACAAAAATAATAGTCTTATTCCCACCCCACCCACCCTGGTTTACTTACATTTTTCAACGGCTAAATACCTGAAAGACCCAAAAGCAATTCCAAAGGGGCTTAGAAAAGAGTTAAAACAGTGTATAGCAACAGCTTTGAGGGTGAAATCCACAGTATATAAACCAAACAAAAAATGAATTACCAAAATTTTATGTATTTAATCTATTGCCAACAAGGCTAAAAACAGCAAAAACTGAAACATATGTCTAAGAAATAGACTTTTATTGGTGTCTTTATTTTATAAAGAGGGCGCTAACACCAAGAAAATTCTATATTCTGTAAGCCCCCTGTGATGTCCAGCCAGGACTGTTTGAATCTCCCCTGCATTTTCCTTCATTTTAGTTCAGGCCTTAGTATGTCTGAGCATAGGAATATTTCTTCGTAATAGAGTCATGGAAGGAGCTGAAGAATTCCCCTGCATTTTTCCAGGTTTGGTTTGTTCCTTCCTAACAAGCTCTGTTTTAGCTAGAAGTTTTTTAGTTTTTTGCTCAGTCTTTGCTGTGAGCTTGCAGGGAGCTGTTTTATTGGTGGCAAAGAGGCCCAGACAGCCGGGAAGGGCATTTCTTACACCATTTAGCCAAATTAGTTACAAACAACCAATAAGTCAAAGGAATCAGGAGCTGAAAGACCCTGCACCAGCTCCACTGAGTGAGGAGATCAAACCAAGTTCAAACCCAGAGAGATGACACCTTGAAGATTGCTGAAACTCAAACTGTAAAGTACCTTTTATTTCAAGCTTTTAGAGCTGGGGAGGAGAAAGCCCTTTACTTTTGTTCTTTAAAATAAACTTCCTCCTTTTTTGAACTTTATATTCAGCTTCAGAGCCTTTTGGGGTAAAAGAGTTTGATCTCACCAGGGTACTGGTGTTGCACACCCAAACCTGCCACCACTTTTAGTTGGGTGTGCTTTCAAACACCCCCTCAATTCTGATCTGAAATTACACAGAATATAGAGAATTTCAATTTATTAATGCTTGAATTAATTTGATTTAAAACATCAGTTTAATTTGTGGCTTGCCTAGGTGCATTGCAGCTGCCCCAAGCAAGGATAGGAATGGCCCCAGTCCCCTCCTTTTTCTCAGTAATACAACACAGGTCTCTCCCCCGCACACACACTCATATCTGCAGAACCAATATCTGTGGTTTTAGTTATCCATTGTGAAAAAATAGGGACAGATACAATAGTATCACACTGGAAAATGCCTATAGAGGTGTCCTCTCTAGGAATCGCTAGGTCTTCCAACACAACTCTATGGTATGTTTGTACCAGAAGTCCTTTATTTTAATAGGGTTTGCTATTATTCACGGTTTCACTTATAAATGGTAAGTCCAGGAACATATCCCCTGTAGATATGTGTGTGTGTGTGTGTGTGTGTGCATGCATGTGACCAGTATAACAAATTGGACATGCAACAAAGTCTAGAGTAGTCCTGTTTACTGTTACATTTAGCTAGGCAGCCAGCTTTCAAGCATGGCCTTTCCAGAACACTCCATTACATCCTCCTTCCTCTCCAGGTTTTCATTCTTCAGTGAGTAGTTTTTGGTGATTGGCCCATTGGAGCAATTGGAAGAATCCAGTGGGATATGAATATATATATTCCTCCAAAACTGCTGTGAATGCTATAATTTTGAGTATATCCAGAGATTCATTCCTTTACCAAGGGATGAATTACCACATGCAAACTAGAGGTTATTGTGGCCAGAGTGTACCATGGACACTTAACTCTTATATACATCTTTCCTACCAGTCTCTCTCTTACACACACACTCATCCCTGCTTTCCTTCATATAATCCATGCAGATCAGCTGAGAAGAGGGCATTTCCCCCTGCTCACTGCTCAAAAACACAAGGACCTTTCACATTACACAGAGTGATATCAGTCAACTTTAACTGCCCATGGAATCCTGGAGTTTGTAATTTGGTGAGGCATTAGAACTCTCTGGCTGAGAATGATAAATGCCCTTCCCTAAACTGCAAGATTTCATCAGATACAGTATGGAACTGAAATTCATCAGTTTCCCAACTGGAGTCAAATCTTGAGTTCTCAACCTCTTGAGAAAGTTAGGCAGGAGGAAGAATGGCACATGAAAAGCTTCCACAAATTGTGGGAACTTTCTTTTGTTCCTGGCCCAATATAAATTGCGCAGTTTCTGAGAACTACACAAATGTTTGAGAAACTACACAACTTTGCAGTCAAAACCTATACCCAGTCTTTTTTTCTTTTTTTTTTAACCATGCATAGGAAACTGCACAGATTCTGGAAGAAAAAAAAACAACCCTCACTTGCTTACATTGTTTTCACTATATCCTTGGGGAAATTGCAGAAAATGCAAAACTAAATTGCACACAACACCCCTATACAAACAATGTGGTGGAGTGTTCTACTTCATAGCTGCAGCCTTTGCCTGTTTGAAAACTGCACAACTTAAGTATTGCATAGCACGAAAAGAAACTCAGGCCATTTTAAGCTGCAGCCACCCATGGTTTTGTTGTGCAGCATTGCTGACATTGTGTAACATTTTTGTTGTACAACATTTTTCTTGTCCAACATTGCTGATTCCTATATAAAAGCCAGTAACGCTGCACAACAAAAATATTGCAGTGTTGTACAAGACCACATGACTTTTTTTTCTAACATTGCTATTTTTGTGCAACATATAGCCATGTGGTTTTGCTGTGCAACATTGCTGATTTTGCACAACATTTTTGTTGTGCAACATTGCTGTTTACTATGTTAAAAAAAAAGCAATCTTGCACAAATCGCACATAGCTGCCTGAAAGCAGTCCTTTCTATATCAAAAAGTTGCAGAGTTCTTAGGAGAAGGGGAAACTGCACAGTTTTCATAGAAAAGCTGTTTACTTTTCTGTCATTGCAGGAAAAATAATTCCTAAATATCTTGAAGTTATGGGAGTTAAAACTGCTTCTATGGAGACTTGGGGAAACTGAGATTTCCCTTGCCTATCATACAGCCATGGCAGTTAAAGTGGAATCATAGTGCTGTACGAGTGTAGTGTGAAAGAGCCACAGTCTTTCTGAATGGTGAACTCAGAAGGATTATCTACAGTTACTGATCAGAGCTAAGAGAACTTGCCAGCTATTTAATGTTCAGAAAGACTGGCGGGCTGGATAGAAGTCCCTGCTTCCATAAGATTTATGGTCTGCATAGGATAAGTTTGTGTTTAGTTCAGAAGTAGCCAACCTCTGCAAACCCAGAGCCCAGTTTGATCCCCTCGGACCCATAGTGGCTGCTTGGAGAAATGACAAAAATGTGTGACTTTTTCCCTTCTTATTTTCAAAAACCAGAAATGAGTGGAATACTAGAAGTGGTTTCCCTGTAGTTGCTGCATATCAAAGTGGTCTGTGGGGATTTTAAAAGTATAAAACAAAAGCCTAAACAACATACTTAGAAGCATTTTAGAAACTGCCTTCTACATATATACCTTTTTTTTCAGGAAGAAGATAATTTCACAAAAAATAGCATCAGAGTTCAGCACAGAGTATTAAAAAATATGGTGAAAATGGAGTAGTCATGTTCAAATACAAGACCATAGTTTAGCTTTGAATAAAATATTGAAGAAGAGTAAACTTCGTTCTTCTCTATTCCTGATTTTCTTTTTTTTAAAAAAAAAAATACACCAAACTCTTCCATACCCACATTTCAAATTGCTGGTTGTCAGTAGAGGGCTGCAGAAAATCATCACTCTACAGTCTACATCCCAGGCTCATTTTGTGAAAGGTCACCAAGATGTCCTCATTCTAGAGCTTTTCCTCCCAGGGGAGACTCTCCAGATATTGTCAGCCTGGAAACTGCAGTTCCACTGCTCAAATGTGCTGATGACTGATGTGTTGAATGAACACCTGGTGTTCTAATTCTTTATTAGACTTTTAAACTATAATTCATGGTAATCAACTTGGAGCTCTTCGGGGAAGTATTAGGGATCACCTACTGCTTTGTAAATTACGGTACTTAAGGGCGCAGAATAACATAAGCCTTTGAAACAATGAATTTTAGGGGAAGAGATATCCTATTTGATCTTCAGCTCTAATTACATGTTCTTACAAAACTGTAAGAATTTATAAGATTTGTGTCTATTATATTTTCACTCTTAACTATATAATTCCCTATTGCTCTTACCTTCTAGCATTGCAAAGAACAGTATAAAGAGCTGCTTGAGCATTCAGCAATATTGCTAGCTGTAATATTAGGACATCAAATAATTTGGAGCATTATTTTCTCAATAATGAGGGAATTGTTCTGCTTATGGTAATGTTTTTGATGTACTAAGTTCCATGTGATACACAATTTACTTCTTATTGCATATGTTAAAATATATTTGACATAATTTTCTGTTCTCCAAAGAAGAAGCCCAAGCTATCTAACAAACACGATTTTAAAGTGTCACAGACATTTTTAAAAAATCAAACCAGGAAGCAGCACAGCCTCCAAAGGCAGGCCCAAACAGGGCTCCTCTGCTCTGGAGATCTCCTGTGGATGGGGAAAGAAAATGTTTCCTGCATGCTACCTCAGCCTTGTGCTTGCTTGGTCCCCAGCTAGGGATGGAAAGAGTATCCAGGGTGTTTCTGTTCATTGTGTCCCTGATGAATTTTTAACTGCCTTTGAGTTGACCTTGACTCATGGTGACCGCATGAATGAGACATCTCTAAGACCCCTACACCGCCCTGTTCAGGTCTTGCAGTTTCAGGCCTGTGGCCTCTCTGATTGAGTGTATCCATCTTGTGTGTCATCTTCCTTCCTTTCTTTTTCCCTCCACCTTTCCTAGCATTATTGACTTTCCCAGTGAGTCATGTCTCCTCATGATGTGACAGCCTCAATTTGGTCATCTTGGCTTTTAGTGAGAGTTCTGTCTTGATCTGTTCTAAGACCCATTTGTTTGTCTTTTTGGCTGTCTACAGCATCCTCAGCACTCTTCTTCAACACCACATTTTGAATGAGTTGATTCTCTTTCTGTCGGCTTTCTTCACTGTCCAGCTCTCACATCCATACATGGTGATGGGAAAGACGATGGCTTTGATGATCCTGACTTCAGTGCTCAGTGTTATATCTTTGCATTGTATGATCTTGTCTAGTTCTTTCATATCTGTCCCCCCAGTCCTGATCTTTTTTTTTTTCTTTTTCTTTAATTTAAATGCAGCAATCTCATCTCTGGTCTATGATTGATCGAAGGAATGGGAAATCTTTCACTATTTTAATTTCCTCCTCATCTGTTTTGAATTTATGTAAATCTTCCATGGCCATTATTTTTGTTTTCTGAATGTTCAGTGTTAAACCTGGTTTTGCACTGTCTTCTTTGACTTTCTTTAGTGGTTACTCCAAGTCTGTGCCGTTTTCAGCTAGTATTGTGTGGATGAGGTGCCTTATCAAAAAAGATTTGACAGGTTGCCCCTGCAGGAAAAAAAAAAACTCCTTGAAACCAGTTCTTCCTCCAGAGCTTCCCCCTCCATGTGACATCGTAATTTGACACATGCTAAAGCATTGTGTATTACACAAAATGTTGGGGCTAGATTTTCACAAGATACCATGCTGTATTTGTGCAAAATAATATATTGTACAAAGCACAAAGATGCTTTGAATTTGCATTAATGCACAGCAATCCCCATTGTATCTTCTTGTCTAGACAAGCCCTAAGATAAGGCTGTATTAGGGTCACGACTTCTTTTTTTCCTGGTCGTTCTTCATTTTTATGGATATGTAACACGTATATGTATATTGAAAGGTACAAGCCAGTCCTCTTTATGTTTCAGTAGCTGTACCTACTGAATCTGGGCAGTATAGATTGGGTAGAATTTCAGTTCATTGTTTGCTGGCATTCAAAAATGTCATATTTAGGACAGAAAGAAGTCATGATATAAAAAATATGAATGCAGGAGAAAGCAAAACTAAGAGATTGTACCACCCGTGTGAGTGACAAGATTCAGCCTCAGTTTAAAACTGAATATGGAACATCCAAACACACACATTCACTTCTCCTGGTCTCAAATTGACATTTGATGGCATTTCCCTGTCCTTTCAAGAAAGTTTAGGGCATCTAAGGCAACTGCTCATCTGCATTCTTTATTGAAATGATATTGGCCTTCTTGCTATTGCAAATGGTATGATTTTCCCCATTTTTTGAAACAAATTTCCAGCAATATTTCAGTCACTCCCCCCGCCTCTCTCTCTCTCTCTCTCTCTCTGTATACACACACACGTGTCAAATTTGCTTCTCTAGGTACTGTTACAGGGAATAATTGTATCCTGTATGCCATATGTTTTATTCTGAGGCAAAAAATGGCTCATTATGAGAGAGATACAAAAATGCCAAGGCAAAAAGTTGACCAAGGGTTCATCTACATGAGGAGAAAAAATCCATACTTGTCCTGAATCTGGTGCTATAGGAACACACAACGTAAGACCCTTTTCACAGCAAAGTACTTCTTTTCACCTTTAATGCAATTTTTAAAAACTCAGTTCTTGCTCTGCAGTTTCCAGGAAAAAAAACAAACATCTTAACAGGGCTTTTGTATGTTTGGCCATCTGGATTGGGGTGGCATCGGATATTTGGATGGCAAACATCACCATTTTTTGTTAGATGTTAGTGCTGGTTGCCGGGGTCATTTAGCAGTAACAATCGAGGCCCATCACCCAGCTGAGCCTAGCCACAAAAATAAAATAAAATAAAATAAATGTCCTGTTCTCGTCAGGTACATCACCAATACCTTCCTAGCCAAGCACCTCCACAGCAGAGCCCTGCTGATGTGCATTCGCTTGCTCTGAGGTCAGAACGAGGTGCCCAGCCATGAGATCAATGGTGAGGGGGTCAATTGGGCTCCCCCTTCAGTGTTGATCACATGGCTGTGCACCTCATTCTGACCTCAGAACAAATGACTGTGTGCCAGTGGGGCTCTGGCGGGAAGGTGTTTGGTGACAAAGGCAGTGGTGGCAGGAGAAGGGGACCAGCAGCAACGAAGCAGTTTAGATTTGGGTTTTGGCCAGGGGACATGTGTGGACATTGATATGATGTCACATTGATATGATGTCACTTTAGCATAAACCAAGTAGGTGTGGTGCTAATGGGATGAATCTGAGGTGGCTCTGGGCCAGAATAGTTTGAATTCCATCTGGATTTTTGCCTCCAGTGCAGGCACCACCCAAGTGTGTGAAATATAAAATGTTGAGCTCCTGCAGTCCAGTAGGATTTAGGAGTACATACCTGCTGTGGAGACTGGCACATAAACCAATTGGGTCAATGGCTTTAAATTACAAGAAAAGATATTACACCTAAATATTAGGAAGAACTTTTTTACTCTAAAAGATGTTCAGCAGTAGAATAGACTGCCTCAGAGTGTGATTGAGGAGGTTTGCAGGTCTTTAAAAAGAGAATGTATGACCATTTTCCAGAAGTGCTTTAATTATATATTCCTGCATGACACAAGAAATGACTGAAAGGTACATGTGATCCCTGGGCCTCAAGTAGTGCACATTTACTGACTGTCTCCTCAGAAGTAAATCCCATTGAAACCAGTAAGGTTCATTTTCATGTAAGAGCACGCAGGATTGCTGTCTTAATGTGCTTGAATATATAGGGATACATTCAGAAAAATTAGTCAAACTTTCTTCCTGCTTAAATCAGTGAGGCTTGCGTTAGTCATGGTATCTATTTTTTCACATTGATTTCAGTGAAATGTAAGTAGAATCATAGAATTGTAGAGTTGGAAGAGACCACGAGGGCCATCCAGTCCAACCCCCTGCCACGCAGGAAATCACATTCAAAGCATCCCTGACAGATGGCCATCCAGCCTCTGTTTAAAGACCTCACAAGGAAGGAGACCCTACCAAGCTCCGAGGGAGTGCGTTCCACTTGCGAACAGCTCTTACTGTCAAAAAGTTCTTCCTAATGTTGAGGTGGAATCTCTGTTCCTGGAGCTTGCATCCATTGCTCCATGTTCCAGTCTCTGGAGCAGCAGAAAACAACGTGACACCCCTTCAAATACTTAAACAGAGCTATCATATCACCTCTTAACCATCTTTTTCCCAGGCTAAACGTACCCAGCTCCCAAGTCTCTCCTCATCAGGCATGGTTTCCAGACCTTTCACCATTTTAGTCGCCCTCCTCTGGACACGCTCCAATTTGTCAATATCCTTTTTGAATTGTGGTGTCCAGAACTGGACACAGTATTGTAGGTGAGGCCTGACCAAGGCAGAATAGAGTGGCACTATTACTTCCCTTGATCTAGACACTATACTTCTATTGATGCAGCACAAAATCGCATTGGCCTTTTTAGTTGCAGCATCACACTGTTGATTTATGTTCAATATGTGGCTACAAAGACTCCAAGATCCCTTTCACATGTAGTCTCATTCAGCCAGGTCTCCCCCATCCTACATCTTTGCATTTCATTTTTCTGCAATAAGTGCAGTACCTTACATTTCTCTGTATTGAATTTCATTTTGTTAGCTTTGGCCCAGCTCTCCAGTCTATCCAGGTCATTTTGGATTTTGATCCTGTCCTCTAGGGTGTTAGCTACTCCTAATTTGGTGTCATCTGAAAATTTGCCCCTAATTCCATCATTCAAGTCATTGATAAATATGTTGAATAGCACTGGGCCCAGGACAGAACCCTTTGGCACCCCACTGGTCATATCTTTCTAAGATGAAGAGGAGCCACTTGTCAAAGTCCTTACTGAAATCAAGGTATGTGATATCCACAGCGTTCCCTTCATCTACCAAGCTGGTAATTTTATCAAAAAAAAGAGATCAGAGTAGTCTGGCATGACTTGTTTCTCTGAAACCCACGTTGACTTTTTGTGATTATTTTTGTGATTTTTGTGATAATGTTCACAGACTCTCTGTTTAATGATCTGCTCTAGAATCTTCCCTGGTATTGATGTCAGACTAACTAGATGATAATTGTTGGGATCGTCTTTCTTTCCCTTTTTGAAAATGGGGACGTTTGCCCTCCTCCAGTCTGCTGGGACTTCTCCTGTTCTCCAGGAGTTCTCAAAGATTATTGCCAATGGCTCTGAGATTACATTTGCCAGCTCTTGGATGTAGTTCATCTGGTCCTGGAGATTTAAATTCATTTAGATTAAGAAGTTATTCCTGTACTACCTCTTTGCTTATTCTGTGCTGGATTTCCCCTATTGTGTCCTCTGTTCCATTATCCTCAGGTGGGTCACCCTTTTCCTTTTCTGAAAATACTGAGGCAAAGAAGATATTGAGTAATTCTGCCTTTTCTCTGTCCCCTGTTAGCATTTTGCCATCTTCTCTTTTGTAGTGGCCCTAACATATCCTTCTTCCTCCTTTTGCTGTGGACATACCCCCAAAAGCCCTTTTTATTGTTCTTAACCTCTCTAGCAAGCCTGAGCTCATTCTGCACTTTAGCTTTTCTGACTTTACTCCTACACGTGTTCGCTACCTGTTTGAATTCGTCTTTGGTGATTTCTCCGTTTTTCCATTTCCTATACATATTCTTTTTAAAACTTAGCTCCGTTGAAAGTTCCTTAGTCGTTCATCCTGGTTTCTTGAGACCCCTCCCATTTTTCTTCCTCAATGGTACTGTTTGAAATTGTGCCTTCCGTATCTCCCTTTTGAGAAAGTCCCATCTGTCTTGAGGTCTCTTCTCTTTTAGTATTCCTGACTATGGGATCACCCCCAGTATTTCCCTGAGTTTATTGAAATCAGCTCTCCTAAAGTCAAGAATGTGTGTCTGACTATGCCTGGCTTCTCCTTTCTATTGTATAACAAACTCCAGGAGAACATGATCAGTCTCACCTAAGGTTCCCACTACTTGCACCACATTAACCAGGTCATCTCTGTTGGTTAGGATCAGATCTTAAATAGCTGACCCCCTGGTTGCCTCTTCCACCTTTTGGACCATGAAATTGTCTTCCAGGCAAGTAAGGAATTTGCTAGACCTTGAAGTTTTGATGAGTTAGATTGCCAACAAATATCAGGATAGTTGAAGTCACCCATCACTACTACATCTCTCCTTTCTGCGCGTGTGTTCATCTGTTCTAGAAAGGCATCATCCAATTCCTCTGTCTGACTTGGGGGTCTGTAGTAGAGTCCCACAATAACATCCCTGTTGTTTCCCTCCCCTTTAATTTTTATCCAGATGCTCTCCACCTGGCTTCCAGTATTCATGTCATGGATCTCTTCACTGGTATAAATATCTCTGACATATAATGCTATTCCTTCTCCTTTCCTGTTTGGCCTGTTTCTCTTATAACGTTTATAACCCTCTATTCCTACATTCCAATCATTTGACACATCCCACCAGGTTTCCGTAATGCCTATTATATCATATTTGTTTTGTAGTGCTAGGAGTTCAAGTTCATCTTGCTTATTTCCCACGCTCTGTGCATTAGTGTAGAGACATCTAAGACCATGTGTTCCCTTTACTTGCTGCCTGGGCAAGTTTTTTTGCCTCCCACTGTTGGGTCCTTGCTATTTGCCTTCTTCCTTCTTTGACAGTTTGACTATTTTCTCCAGCCCTTTTGCCTTCCAGAATACTATCTCCCTCCCCCATATGACTCAGTTTAAAGCCCTCCTGATCAAAATCTTGAGACTGTAGGCAAAAATGTTTCTGCCAACTGTCGTGAGATGCACCCCATCTCTTGCCAGAAGTCCCACCTCATGGAAGCGCGGACCGTGGTCCAAGAATCCAAATTGTTCTCAGCGACACCATCTACGGAACCAGTTGTTTACATTGGCTATTTTCCTCTCCCTTCCTGGACCATGCCCTTCAACTGGCAGAATTGACGAGATGACAACCTGTTCATCCATTTCTTTCAGCTTCCTCCCCAGAGCCTCATAATCTCTTCTGATCTTCAGAAAGCTGTGCCTTGCTGTATCTTTGGTTCCCACATGGACCAAAAGGAAGGGGTAATGATCATAGGCTTGACGGGTCTTGTCAGCCTCTCCGTCACATCACAGATCTTTGCCCCAGGGAGACAACACACCTCCCGAGACATCTTGTCAGGCCCACAAACCACTGCTTCTGTACCCCTCAGCAAGGAGTCCCCCGCTACCATCACATGCCTCCCCCGAGGCTTCACAACTGCTGTTCCTTGCAGTGGTACTCTCAAGGTCCCCTGCTCTGCCCCTGAAGTCTGTCCATGCTGATCTTCCTCAATGTCCTTGATAAGGGAGAGGGCTTCGAAGTACACTTATGTTGTCCTGGATCTTGGATTACAGTTTCACAAACATTCCCTATATCCTATCCTTTCCTTTGGTTTATTCTTAAAATGATGAGAATAGCTATCTTGTATCATGATTGAAAATGTATACCCTGACTTACAGTTGAACCAGGATTTTTTTAAAAAAATGAATGGAGAAGTGATTGCAAAGGTTAGATGCCACAAGAGTAATGTCTTTTCAGTCTCTAAAGGAAACACATCCACTTTTGGATCATAATACATATTTATTTTGATTTCTGTGCAGTAAGGAGTATTTCAGCTGCTACAATTCTGCCTGCCAAAGTTCTCCTGGTGCTGGAGCTCTTTCAAGCCCACAAACACCTTTTGTAACCAGACTTTGATGATTTAGCCCACAATCATAGTTCATTTTTCTTTCCTACTATTTTGTCATTTTGCCAGTGTTTCTCAGGGCTCCAGTCTTGAGTTTGAGTAGTGATTTGGGTTTTTTTTTTAAACAAAACGATTTGAGCTAATTGAGTCAGTAGGTTATTGTGTAAAAATGTGTTTCTGACTTTGTTTTCTCCATGTATTGCCCCATTTTCTTTTCTTCTTTCTGTTATTTATTTATTTATTTATTTATTGTTGTTGTTGTGTCTTCAAGTCATTTTCAACTAACTTTGATCCTAAGTCTAACCAAAATGGGGTTTTCTTGGCAAGATTTGCTCGGAGAAGGTTTGCCGTTGTCTTCTGAGCACAGAAAAGAGTGTGATTTGCCCAAGGTCACAAAGTGTGGTTCCATGGCCAAGCGGGGATTCAAACCCTATTCTCCAGAGTCTTAGTGCAATGCTCAGATCACTACACCATGCTGGCTCCCAATCAATTTATTATTTTTTTCTGATATTATTAACAGACTAGGCTTTTCCACTCTCAGATCTGTCCAATGAACAGCAAAACTGGTTGTAGGCATTCCATCTAATTATTGCAAAAAATGTTGATGTATCAAAATCAGTGTTTAGTTTGTATAGCACAGGTAACTTAACTATATAGTGACATAAAAATGAACCATGTCATTACTGTGTTATCCTTTCCCTAGGGTTGGTGCTAATGTCCAGTTCAGCTGTGATGACAATTATGTTCTTCAAGGTACAAAAAGCATCACTTGTCAAAAGGTGACAGATACCCTTGCTGCCTGGAGTGACCATAGGCCAATATGTCGTGGTGAGTATTCTTCACTGAAAGATTTCCTGAAATTTACGAAAAGAGATTAAGGCACTGTTAGAGATTTTAAAAATGTGTATGTAAACGAGCTACAGAGGAAGGAGCAATGCCATACCCTTACAAACTTTAAGGTCTTCATGGCCAGCCATCCTCTGTGGAATAACAGCACACAGCCACTGCAAATCATTAATTGAAGTGGAATTGATTAAAATGTTCAAAACAGAATAAAGTAAGGAAGTTTAGCATTACAGCTGAGAGGAACCAGGGCTTACATTATAGAACCTCTTTATCACACTACACTGTTATAGTGATATTAATACACTTTAACTGCTCTGGCTGCCTCCTGTGGAATTCTGGGGCTTGTAGTTTACTGAAGCCCAAGAATTCTGAGAATGCCAAATGCCCCTCCTTAAACTGCGAATCCTAGGATTACAAATGGGGATCTTCAAGAAGTGACAAGACTGTTTTTCCACCCTTGCTTTAACAGGCTAATAGAGTTACCATTTGGGGAACAATACTCTGGTTTCTCTTCAGATCGTATAAATCTTTTAAGTAGGCATGTATAGGATTATAGCATTTAGTGACGTGGCCAAAGTTTTAAAGGAACTATCCAAAACATTGAACCCTGTTCACAAAATGGTTCAGTAACTTGCATAGCTTCTTTGAACTTGAACTAAAACTTGTCATGGGTTTACTGCTCAACTGATATGGGAGAGGCCAGTTCCAAGTGAAGAAAGGGACACACATATACAGAATTACATAGAGTGGGGTGAGAGCCATTGCCACTCATCTTTTGGGAATGAGCAAGTGAAACAGAGGGACACAAAGGGCTTGTCTACATAGGCAAGAAAACCCGATACTCACCCAATATTTGTGGCACAATTGACACACAATTTGTGGCACAGTTGACATGTTTTCAATGATGCACATTTTCACTGGGATTTCTTCAGAAAACCCCAGATCTGTAAGATTTGCAGTTTGCTTTGCATTTGAGGGGAAAGCCCAGATTTTGACCATGTGGCAGCCAAGGATTGGCTTCTGAGCATAGCTAGGGCAGGACTTCTGCTGGATGGGATTCTGTTCTGGTGATTTATTTTATTTTATTTTTATTTTTTGATTGTGTGCGTATCTGGATGAGTGTATCTCTGCTTGTCCAATAATACAATACTCTGGGACCACATATATTCATTTATTCACATGCACAAGTGAACAAGGAGGGGGGGAAGCAATCCCAGTCATGTGGCTGGAAATAGTACGATGTATAGGACACATGATGAGCATAGAGCCCCCCTTTTATTCCAACACAATCAGACAAGCCCTGGTGTATGTGGTGTTTACAGGGCCACTGCGGATCAAAGAAATCCACTGCAGCTACTAGGTGGGTTTTGGGTTTCCCACCAGTGTAGAGAAGCCCAAAGTATCCCCCAACTAGCAGCTATGGCTAGCCTGTTCTAGGGTAGTGACTCACTCAGTTTTAATGTCACCTTCCTCCATGGCACCTTCAACTGTTATCAGCATCTCTAAATGTTACAGGAAATGTTTGGTGCCAGACCTATGTTTTGAAATAGGATGCAGCATGTGGAGCCCATTCACACTACACAATTATAGTGGTATTATTCCACTTCAACTGCCATTGTTCCATCCTATGGAATGCTGGGATTGGCAGTTTTGGAAGTGGCTTTGAAAATCCTCAGCCAGAGAGCTCTAGTGGCTCAACAGGCTACAAACTGGTATTCCCAGGATTCCATAGGATGGGGAAATGACTCTATAACTGTATAGTGTGACTGGGCCCTTGGCTAGCTCTCATAACAATTGGTGGAGCTGTAGAGGAGGCTGCTGTAAAAAACAGAGGGTGGAGTTACTACACTACAATAGCAGAATCATCAGCAGTAACTGCCAAAGAGCATAAAGATAGTTGTTCAGGATTCTTCATAAGGTTTTTTTGCTTTGCACTAAAGAAAAATACTTTCTTTAAAGAAGTCAAAAAGTGTGTTTTTAACTCCACAAAGTGAGTGGTTCTTAATTGTTTATTGAATACCAATAGGCCCTAAAATATTTTGGGTTATAACAGCAGCTGCTCACAACAGTATATTGTTACTGGGGAGGGAGCATTCTTCCCTGAACTCCATTTGCTTTAAATATTTTAGTGTAAACACAGGAAAAATAGACCAACCTGATTGCTGACAGATTATATTATGCTGTCTGCTGTACAAAAGATCCTACGTTTCACACACACACAAACACACACTGATATGCTACCATTGCTACAGTTATTTTTTTTTAAAATATCCAGGAAAAAATATGTAGAATTAAGGATTAATGGATTAGTCAACCTTTGTTGTATTTCACCTTTACGTTTGTCTCAGGGGCTTATCGCACAAAGGAAAGGATGTGAAAATGTAGCACATTCCGTCTTGCCTTATCACACAATGTTGGTGTGTTTCAGCTGTTCTCCTGTTCCAGTCATGTGGGAGATGGTGGTATAGGTAGGTCTTTTTGCTAACAGATTTTTTCCAGTTTGCAAAAAGACTTGCATTTACTACAGTCTTCCACAGAACCGAAACGGGAACAGCTGAAATATACCAGCATGGGAATTTAAAAGCCAAACCAAAACAGGTAAGGTTAACGTAATGCATTTGTATATTGCTACTCATGGTCAGAATTATCTTTTTACCTTTTTCACAGTCTTGAATTAAAATGAACCCACTGAGAGTTCTAGGCATCATTCAACAAATCTCACTGTTTAATTTTTACAAAATCCTCCTTTCAGATTGTCCACCACCATTTTGTCTGCTGACACTGTTATGCTTTATGACAGCCTTGTTTCAACCTTCATAAAGCTGTATTCGCAAGGCTTTGTAAAACCATTTGCTTAATATTGGCCTTTTTAAAATCTAAACTTTTAAAAAGTAAACATAGCTTCTTCAGAACTATGTAGTGTAGAGCACGTTTTGAAATTTTTTTTAGCCTACTTATGGATCCTATCCTATGTGTCACGTAGCTGTTTCAACCATCTTCTGTGCATAGAAGGCCACCTTATGAAGAGGTGGTCTCTTGTTATCCATTGAGTCTCTTCTCATTACATGCAACAGTGGAAAGTCCTCCATTTACTGAGAAAAATGAAGATGTCATTGAGGAGGTGAAGTAGTCCACCCCCTTCCTCATGTAATTATTGAACACTGGAATAGGTCTATGAAAAAATGCATTGACAGGTTCTTTATAGCAAGGGTAGGGGGAACTGTGGTGTTCCAAATGTTAAAGGATCATAGCTGCCCTCATCCATGGCCATTGGCCATGCTGACTAGGGCTGATGAGAGTTTTAATCTAATGATTTCTGAAGGACCAGAGATTTCTTGCTGTGCTTTACTCAAACAATCCCAAGAGGTCATAAGTGTCTCTGTTATCATTCAGAAATTATTGTGTTTTATATCTAATAGTGCAATGTGTAAGTCTACTTGGAAATAAGCCCAGTGAATTCAGCAAGACTTAATTCTAAGGAGATGTGTGTAGATTTGCAGTCTAAGAGAAAGTTCACATTTACAATATTTGCAAGGTGAGTGTTTGTGGAGTTAATATATTCTGATTTTATTTTAGGCTGTTCCTAGGAAGGAAATATTTCAGCTGTGTAAATAATAGATAAGTACAATTTTACAGCTTTGATTTTCAGTGAAGAATCCCCAACACTTTCAGTAATTAGCTCTCTTGATATCCAGTTCATTCTCTTGGTTTTATAAAGAAACAAATTAGAAGGTAGAATATTGATTTTTTTGGCCCAAGCTGTGTTCTCAGTTCTGGCTTTTGTCAGAACACATTCTAGATAAGTAAGCCAGAAGTTACACCAGCTTATTACTTACAGAAATTGAAGTGATATTACTATCATGCTGTCACCAGAATAGGTGCCATGACTTTGTGTAATTACAGTCATGATGCTGTTTCTAATTGAATATACTTCACAAATGGTATGAAAACATCCATTATAAAGTTTCCCTGGATGAATAGCTGTCAGCCATAAAACCCTCAGTGTCCAAATGAACCAATGTTTGACTTGCCATTTGTGTTTAACTGTGTAATTCATCTAAGTTTAAGAATATGGTGCAACCTGTGTGAGAAATTCATTGCACTGATTTTTTTTTTTAAAAAAAACAGATTCACTTGATTCTGCTTGTCCTGGACTAACCATGAAAAGAGATATAATTTTGTGTTCAAAGTCCATACATTTCCAGGCTCATAGTGTCTTCCATGAACAGAAAAGAAATACTGCTTCAAAAACAAGCACACATTATTTAAAAATGCCTCTCAAAAAACTGCATTTATCTATAAAATGTGCACAGACACATTTTAGTCATTGAGGTATGTGTCTATAAATCTGTCTGTTCCAAAATTGTGCACTAAAATGCATGAAGATTTTTTCCCCCATTAAAAGAAATTCTGAACAAAAGTGGCACAAAATGGACGGGGAGGTGGGGAAAGGACAAAGTTCACATACATGGATTTGAAAGATCCACCCATCCCTATTTCTCACCATAAACATTGGGATTTACATTTGGCTACACTGAGTTGACATTATTCATTCAAGTGATTCAACAATTCATTCATAAGAGGGCCTTCTATGCACAGAAGGTGGTTGAAGCAGATAATTTCAAAATAAATTAGAAGTATCAACAGAAACCAATAAGCACAATTAATTAATTTCAGCTTTATCTAGATCAGTGAGGCTACTGACACATTTCATCCTTCTTCAATATACTAGACGTATCTGTTCTTAGTTAAATGGAACCTAGTTGAGTATCATACAGTGAATCAACAGGTTGATACAGTAGGACCCCCAAATCCACTGATTCAATTATCCACAGGACACAAAACAGCACATCTAACTTCTAAAGTCTTCCTAGAAAATGTGTCCTCTCTAGCCATTTTCTAGGTTCTCCAAGGCAAACCTATGGTATTTTAAACCGGAAGTTCCATTATTTTCAATGGAATTCACTATTGTCCACGGTTTTCAGTATCCACAGCCCCCCCAGAACCAATCCCTACAGAGAAGGTGGTTGTACTATACACTGTTGAAAAAAGTTATGAGGATCAAAGTTAAGTGGCCATTGTTAAATGTTTGCTCTTATTGGTTAAAAATCTGTACTATCACATTTATAACAAGTAAGTGTTGTGTCCTCATTATACCACTCTAAGGATTAGCTGTATGAATAACAGGCTTTCCAGTCCATTTCAGTGGGAGCCTGGGGTTTATATGTTTCCTTAAATAGAGAAGGAACTCCATTTGTGTTTGGTCTGGTTTGTTGCTTGGTTTGTTGGAATACGTTTTGGTAATTAAAATCTATGCAGGATTCTGAAATACACATATTCTCAATCACATGTAGGTTTCCAAGCAGTAATAACATAAACAGATTGATGTGTTGTTGTGCCACATATTGTACTTAGTTTGTTCTGCCAATGAAGTATGTTTCTCACATTCCAATATTCCCCAGCAGTCATGAGGGAATACAAATATGTATCTATTGATGAAAGCAAAGCAAAACAAAGAACTCTGATTACCCAGCTGTTCTGAAACAAAAGATCTATGTCAACTGGGAACAGTTAACTCTCTACAGTTTCACTACCGCTGGAAGATTTGCCACTGATTTTCATTTTAGTTAGAGATGGTTGGCACCCTGTAATTACTGGGTAGTGATAAACTAGACTGATCAGAATGTATGCTATAAATAGTTTAAATAGACTAATATTGTCTGACTTCCCCCTTTTCAATACATTTCCATCTTTAAAGTGTTTGGTGTTGCTGCCATTTTGATTCTTTTTATGCTTCTAGCCAGAACATGTGGCTCCAACCTCCGTGGACCAAGTGGGATTATCACATCACCCAATTATCCTGTTCAGTATGAAGACAATGCACATTGTGTGTGGGTTATAACAACACTTGATCCAGAAAAGGTATGCTTCTTACCTGTGTAGGTATTTGCATGGGGTGAATTAATATTTACTTTAAATAAGGCAATACAGTGATTTCCAAAATGTAAAACTCACACACTGGTATTTGTTGTCCACTAGTGTTGACTAGAATGACCTATATCAGCCAATGTGACTCTTTAGCAACAGTGTTCACAAAACAAATAAGGCTCTGAGTGGGTTGTGCAGGTTTTGCTCATAAAATATGCCTAGTATGCCAATAAGAAAAAATATAGAGAAAAGGTATTAGCATACTATTCCACACCTGTCTCTCTTCATGTATGGTAAGTAATGTTAAAGTTAATAGTATTTTAACAAGTTGTACAGTTGTCCCTTCATATTCGCTGGGGTTTGATTCCAGGACCCCCCCGTGGATACCAAAATCCATGACTACTCAAGTCCCATTATATGCAATGGCATAGCAAAATGGTGTCCCTCATATAAAATGGCAAAATCAAGGTTTGCTTTTTGGATTATTATTTTTTAAAGAATATTTTTCAAGCCGTGAATACTTAAATCCATGGATACCAAATCCATGGATACAGAGCGACAACTGTATATCTGTTTGCTGGTCCAGTAGTTTCTGGTCCAGATTTCGAACCACAAAGGTAAGTAAAATGTTTGGAGGCATTTAGATATGTGTACCCAGAATAATTTTATTTGAATAGAACACATTTGAGTTCAGTAATGTAGTAAAAATAATACCACACATCATTTCTGTACTTTTCTGAGTCTGTTCATAGGAAGACACTTGTTTTTAGCTTAATGATTTTATAACAAATGTGTTACATACTGTAGATGATACATCCTCATCAGAACTGTAGTACTAGTGGAAAAAACACTGACAAATCCAAGTGCTACAGAAATAATTTTGGATATTATTTTAAAAGATGAAAAGTCTCCACTATATTTAAATGAGTTTCAAAGGCAAATCTAACCTGTGATGTCATACAGTCACGTGTTTGCTTTTCCAGTGCAATGATTTAGTACGTAAATGTTCAAAGGTGTTTTTTTAAAAATGTTGCTTTTCCCTGGCTTGTCTGTGATGTCATAGGGAGATACAATGTGCTCATGCCACTTTTAAAAAGAGAAAGGTCTTACATGAAGAAAGTAAAGTCTAAAAGAAAAAGGAACAAGAGGTTGTAATTCGGACAGATGACTCTGTCACTGCTGGATTTACACACAAACTAAGTAAACTACAAAGGAGAGCCCCAGTTTGTGAGGAGTCTTTTCTTTTTTAAGTATGGAATCAGAGTATACATTTTTTTTTGTCATTATCTGGCCTTGCTCTGCATAAAACTTGTGAAAAGATTTTCTTTTTTAAAAAAGGTTTTCAGTATTTTGTATTGAGGTGAAAGTTGCAGGTCAGAACTACTGCAGGCTGTGAAATATCAGGGGCAAAACCTGTAATGTGGGGATGATCTCTTGTAATGTCATAGGGTACGGGTATTGGTAATGTAAGAAGGAGCAGCCCCTAGTGATATCCTTAAGAACTATACTTTAAACATCAACCACATTTGTACAGAGTATGTTGTTAAAAAAAAAAACCCACCCTGTCTAACAATTTTCTATTAAAAATTGACTGTCTTATGAGTGAGATAATTTCATTCACTTTACAGAGGCATTTTCATGAAATATTGTATTTATTGACCTTATACCACATTTACTCTATGTTTTCCCTTGACATTTCTTTGTCTAAACACCCCTGTAGTTGTTATATGGGACAGGAAGTGGACTTGCCTTTAAAAACCATTAAATGCTTCTTTCATCACAGGAGGGGATATTGCGCTAAACCCACATTTAGAGAGTCAAGCCTGTGCAGATCACAGTCTGTATCAGTTTAGTCACTGGAAGATCTAGATTTGGCCTTGTGAATCTCCCACAGAAGTCAATACAGAAAATAATGCACCAGATCCTGTGGCCTGGACTGAATCAGAAAGAGATTATGGGCACATCTACATGAACTAGGATACGCCAGCTCCCTGCCAGTGTATCCTAGCCACAGATCTGTCCTGTTCCTCCCCTGTTCCCTGTACGGAACGGAAGTCCTGATGGGCACACTGGCCCATTGCTGCAGCCGCTGCCATTTTCTTCTCTATCTTGGAAAGCAGGAAGGGGCCTGCAACATGTGGTCGAGGCCCTTTGCATGGGACCAGCCTTGGTCACAAGCTGTGGGCCTGCTTCCTGTCTTCTGGGAGAGCCAGGGAGACTGCAGCAGCAGCAAGGGTCAGCCTGCAGGGATGGGCTCCTGTGGACATGGAGGACCCGATCCAACATTTGCTGGCAATAATGGAGTAAACTGGGTATTATTATAAATCATTGCATTGGATCCTATCCAACCTTTCCCCTGTCTCAGCCCTGTATTTTCCCTGGGGGTAGTGAGGACTGCCCACGGGCAGAATGGGGCAAATGCCCTGGGTCGTATGGGCTGCAGGCTATGAGACGGGGGCAAGATAGGGTATTTAGCCTGTGCAGACAAGCTGTATAACACATTCTCTGCTAGGTCTTGCTTGGCTACGTATAGTCCATATTTGCTTTATAATGTCAAGAACACTGCCTTTCTAAAATTGTAGGACTTTTGTTCTTCATATTACTTTATAACCCTCTATAGTAAAGCAAAAGTTGATAACATATTTTCATTGAACTTGTAAAGAATGTTTATTCAATATATTGTTGTTGTGTGTTACATAAGTGTAAGGCTAGGACACGTACATTTACTGTGCTATATCTGCTATTCTGTCAAGATAGGTTCTTAATCTGCTTATGATACTTTTTCTGTCTTAGCATAGTCCAATCAAGCTTCATTTTTGTAAAATTATTGGCCTAACAGGGTGTAAAAACAGTAAGGATTCCATGCTCCATAATTTTCTTGAAAATATTTTTCGATCACCCCACTTTCCTATATGACAAGAGAAATTTTTACTGACTTCCAGCATTTCTTAGTTTGAGAAGGACAAAGCATCTAATTTTGGAAAATGATGAATGTTCTCTTAAATTCTCAGGCAATTTTGTAGAGATCCTACTGTATTCACTAAATCAAGAAATCTTTGAGTGACAGCAGGAACATGTAATCTCAGTAAAAATACTCTCAGAAAGAAGAGGTAATTTGCTTTGCAGTTTCAGTTGTTCCAAAGTCTATGAAGTACTAAGTTTACCTAACTTTTCGGAAACACTTTTTAAGATGAGGTTATGTTGTAAGGAAGTGGAAAAGCAAGGGTTCCTCAGAAATCTGACAACTGGACGTCAATTATCTTTTATGGTCACTTGATGATTTACATCTAGTTGTTATGTAAACCAGCCAAATCAACAGCCATTTCCTTTGTCTACATCATTAAGCATCTGCTGACTTTCCCAGTGGCATTATCTTTTACTGTTTACAAGTAATGAGAGTTCTTCAGGTTTATTCTCTACCTGTTCCATAGCATTTCCTTTTAATGCTCTGCTTATTTTGAACACTAACCACCAGTGTGTTTCCTCTGGGTCCTCCTAATGTATCTGCTGATCACAGTCCTATCAAGACATTTCTTGGGGTTTTACTGCTTACAAAAAGCTATTTTGGAATGATGGTTATCTCCCTCCTCTTCCCAATGGTTTCATCTGGGTTGTGCTGCAGGTGTTTTAATTTGCAGTTAATTCCTCAGGTAGTTTTTCTTTTTGCTCCTTTGTGTTCTATTTCTTGCTTTAAAACTACCATCTTTGGCTAATTTCCCAAACACAAACATTATTTGTTGCTAGGCTTGCATTTATCAATGTTCAAACTACATTTCCAGTTTGTTTTCAATTGCCCTTCTATCACCTACTGTTTCAGTTCCTTTCTCCTATTTGAACCGAAGGTGTCCTGCTGCTTTTATCATTCAGTGCTAACTTTACTAACCACTTAGACTCTCCTTTTCAGTTAGTGTCAGTCAGGTGGGTGGGCAGAAGCAGGTGAGATATGCTTTTTGGCAGTGACTCAGTACTGTAGCATATTACTGTCTTGATGGCTTAAGGACTATATGATTGTTACAGTTGCTGCGGGCTATGGTACCTCTTTGTTTAATGACCTGTTAAAAGTATGTCCTATTTACAATTTTATTTAAAATCTATTTGTTGTACCAGGAACATGTATGCTAAGTAAATCCTGGAGCTTTTAACCATTTATCTGTGCCTTGGTTCAGATAATAAAATGTTTCTTAGCTTTTGACCTAGATATTAGAAAGGCAAGCAAAATAAGACCTGCTAGCCATTTTCTATAGCCCATATATATAACAAGAAATAGCCACAGATCGTGGCTTATTAATTCCCCTGAATTAACTTGTAGGGAATAGTTCAACTGGTGATCTCCAGAAGGTTTGGGTCACAACTTCTGTCACCATTGGAAGAAGAATAACCCAAAACATCTGGATGGAATCATGTTGGAGAAGGCATCCTTGGCTATTGAAAGACAGAGCCTGATTGTGATCTGGCTGAAACAGGCATTGTAATCTTTCAGTAACCTCTACATAGATGGTGGTCTGAATATGCTGGTTCACTTCCAGAGACTGATAGACCAGAGGGTCTTCCATGCTCTTTGAAATGGCAGAGATCTCATGACAAATATAATCAAACAGAGCATTACTTTCTACCAACGTATCTCCTATGACTACTGCAGCCCCTTGGAGAGATCTGTCCTTGCTGCAGTTACACATGCACTAATGACATCTAGGCTAGATTCCTGCAACGTGTTTTAAATAGGCTTGTCTATAAAGATGATCTGTGAACTTCAAATGGCACAGAGGTTCACAGTCATTATCATTCACAGATAGAAATGAATACCTGCAATTAAAGAAGCCCTTGCAAGAACTAAATCTCCGGTGGTCCATCATTCTTTGTGCACTGGCACACTGCTAATTCGCATACTGTATGGATGAGCAGCATTAAATTATTTGTTCCCTCAAGGTCCAACAAATAGTTTGATCAATTTTTCCTCTACCAGACATCTTTGAAAGCTATGTAATTTTTGAAGAGGCCTTTCAGAGGCAGAAAGTCCCCAGAACAGAGTGGGGTTTGAGAGAGTGGTGGTGGGAGATAAGAAGGGACCCTTCCTAGCCAGGTTTTACCCCTTCTGATGTGCAGGGCTGGGGTGGGGGAAAGATGGACAAGACCAGAGAAGCCATAGGTTTCCAGGGGCTCAGTTACATGGCAGTTTTTATTGCGGTAGTTTGCGCTTTATCGCAGTTTCGCACCAGTGCTGCATAGTTCACATGATTTACTGCTAAATTGGTTGATCTGTTTAGTTTTACGCTTTGTAATTCACACAGACAGAGGTGAGGGACATGGCCTCCCAAGCACATCTGGGGGAAGATGCCGAGGAGCTATGAGGAAGGGAGGGAAAGAGAGAGGGAGAGAAAGTGCTGGCACCTTTCCCTCTGATTACTAGAGAAATGCCTGCTAATTTTTATTGCTTTCACAGGGAGTGTCAGCCGAGGAGCCACCCCCATCAAGCCCCCCTTCCCCTCACCCACTCACCCCCTTTCTGTCTTCTCACACACAGAAACGGGATCTGAGCAGGGCAAGGGAATGAACACACACACACAGAGAGAGAGAGAGAGATACGGGAAAAGGCTAACTGGGGATTCCTCAACCCCAGCAGCCAAGCAAGCCAGGACAGCTGGGCGATTGGGATGGGTATAGCACTGGCTGGATCTTTTTCGTGGCTAGAAACAACAGTGGATGGATCTTTTCATTTGAGGCTCCTCCATCACTTGCAAGTACACCCCCTCCTTGGACAGCCCAACCAATCACAGCTCATCTCTGCTATGACTGTTTCAGGAAGATTGCTGATAGTTCACCTAGCCCTTAGCAAAATGGTAGTTCACACAATCAAAAGTGCACCAAGTCACACTACTTTTCAAAAATGTCAGGAAAAAGTAGTGAAATCCCTTATCACCCTACTTTTGAGTTTTTGAGCTCCCCCCACTTCTGAATGAGGTGATACTGTGGCGCGGTGTGTGGGAACAATTAGGAATCTTAGCGATTTATATAAGGAAATATTTTGCCATGTAAACAGGGCCCAGGATTGTCTCTTGGCTCCCCTGCCTGTCCTCTGCATAGCATCAGGAGAGTGGAGGGGAGCTAGAGAAGGAGTGGAGAGGCTGCAGCCTTCTGGAATCTTCTCTTGGCTTCTCTCCCCCTGCCTGCTCAACCACTGCACAAAAATGGGAGTGTGTGGGAAATCTAGACAAGGATCAGTAAATCTGCAGCCTTCCAGAATGCTCTCTTGGTGCTCATCTAGCTGCCTGTCCTGTGTGGCATTGAAAGGGGGACAGGAAAGGATCAGGCAGGCTGTAGCCTCACCACCTATGTTCTGATAGCTGATTCATGACAATGCAGACACTGTTGTTTTGCAGAATACAGCATATGATGGTCCTTCTTGGCAGCACAGGATTTTGAAAACAGGGAGAATAATTTCTCTTGGCCTTTGGAATGAGCTGGGAGGGGGGGAATTATCTGAGTTTGCTTTTTAAAAATAATTCCTTTCCTTATCTAGCTTGGGGAAATGTTCCCACCTTTTCATGCCTCTGCCTATCGACAATGCTTCACATGACCAGAAACCCTATAAAAGCAGGGTTTACAGTCACATGGTGCCCACTGCTGTCATCATTAGTATGCTTCTGTGTGTTGTTGACCATGTTTCATGGTCATCGCAGACAGTGTTTCAACACAGTGCTGGCAAGAATGCAACCTCATGTCACCCACATTCTCCTAACAAAGTAACTCTTTGTTAGGCCTAAGTTACTCCTTAAACTGAACATATATTTTATTTGAAGTTACTTATTTAACTTGACATAGACAGACTACAACTTGCTGTCCTCTTGGTACTTTTATGGATCAAGCAGTAGGCATTGGTAAAAAAAGCTGCATTTGCAGCATTTAAAATATTCAAGGTTTTCAAGTCATGAAAAGCCGAGGATTCAAAAGAGGAAACAGATGCCGTCCACAAAATTAATGAGACCTAGCTTCCTGTGCCTTGTTTACTTAAAGTAGAATAAGTCTGTGGCAAGTAGTGAGCCTTGGGGCAAGCTGTATGTCTCAATGCTGTCACGCACATATACTCAGGAATTGTAATTCTGAATTTTAACAGTTACAATGTCATGCCATAAGAAAGGTTTTATAAAAGACTAAGAGCCTTATCACACTTTAATGTTTAATGCATAGTTTAATGAGTCCTAAAGGCTCTCTGGCTGAGAGTTCTAAATGCCCCTCCCTAAACTGCAAATCCCAGGATTCAGCTGGAGGCAGCCAGAGGAGTTAATGTGAAATAATAGTGCTATAACTATGTAGTCTGATAAGACCAGGCAGTTTCATACAGTGCTGCTGAGTGTAAGTGCAAATAGGTTAACTGTAGGATTCCTTATGCAACCCAGTTCCATCTCCTGAACTATCCATGTCCAGAAATTCCCCTATAGGAATGTGTTATGGTGTGGATTCTAGTCCAATGTACTCCGTGCCCTATTGAAAGATGGGTTGTTCCATTGTGGAGATGGGGGAGGAAAAACGGGGAATGAGAGAGAACCATTTTATAACCATAAAGCATTTTAAAGTAAATAACAAATAAACAGTTTTTAAAAACCAGGGTAAATATTCATTAACATTATGTCATGTTTCTCATGTGGTTTATGTGTTTCCATAACAAGTATTGGCTTACACAGAAAAGCCTAGGTTGCTACAGGGGAGCTGTTGCAAAAACTGTGTATAGGCTCTTTACAGTATCTGCACCAATAGAATTACAATAAGTAGTATACACAGTACCTAAGCATCAGCCCTGATTTTCTTTGCAAAGACAGTATGCAGATTTCTGATTTTATTTGTCCCACAGTCATCAGGCTGTGGATATAATTTCCCATCCATTTGTACAGCTGATGTCTCTACTGTGGTTGAATTTAGTAGTGTGGTAATAACAGTGACTAAAACACAAAGAAAAATCCCTGGATCTAAAACAGAAGGAAAACAAATTGTGGCCAATATATCCCCAATCCATTTCTGTGGCCCCTAAGCACCACAGAAAAATTAAATTTGTAAATCCCCTAAAAATCAACATTGCAGTTTGCCACTGAAATTTGGCAGCAAACCACAGTGCATTCATAATTATGTTAATTGAAATAGAAAGTGTTTATTTGCAGGGGCATGTTGGTTTTGCAAAAAAGTATAGTAGATTAACATAGGAATGAATTCAAATATTGTATAAGTCTTCTGTCATTTGTTTCATTTAAAAAAAAAATCAAATGAAGTCTCCCAATTAAAAAAGAAAAAAATGTGGCCCTTGAGTACTTGGTCAGCTGAGATGTGATCCTCAGCCCTGTACCAATTGCCTGCCACTCCTCTAAAAAAAGGTGCATGGGGAGTATGCATCTTGTTTTAAGTGAGAATCATGCTTCCAGAAACTTCCCAGAAGCACAATTCTCTTTTAAAACAAGATGCACATTCCCCACATATCTTTTTTTCCCCCTCCAAAGCGCAAGTTGGAGGCTTTCCCCTACTATATGGAATCACTTGCATTGGTGAGGCGTGTATTCCCCAGTAGATTTAATGTGGATAGGGCCACTAAATCTGTCCATCCCTGTTCTGTGCAGATGGTCATACATATAGAAACTACAGTATATGACATTCTTCATGTAATTTATCTTCCTTCCCAAGTCTTCCTTTTAAAGGCAACAGAATAAAGTGAATTGAGTAATTTAGTACGTTGTCTCACAACCAATACTGTCGTTTTCACTTGACGAATGCCATTATCATCCTCGGTCATTTCTCCTTTCCTTTCCTTTCTTGGATGGGGATGACCGGTAGTGGTGTCTGACCATTGGGTTGGTAAATTCCCTCTGGCTAGGTTGGGAAACCCACTCTGGCTTTTAGTCTGAAAGAACTATCCAAGTTGCTGAACCCTGTCCCCAAATAAGTTCAGGACCTAGACAGTACATTTAAAATTTGGACTGAAACCCAGAGTGGATTTACCACTCCCATTGGCATGAAAACCCCCAGCTGCCACTGGAAATGTCAATCAAAGCCCTACTTATTGAGAGGTAGTGTATATCACAAAATGGCAGCATGATTGTAAAAAACACATTTTTCAAGAAGATGGCTTTCTTAAGGAAGGGAAACATAATTTTCAGGATCAAAGAAATAACATAGCTTTTTAAATAATAAAATTCAGGTGAATGTGTAAAAGTAGTTAATGGTACTTACTCTGATTCAGCCAAAAGTTTTAGCTAATTAATAATCTTTGAATATAGACAGTGATTAAAATAAATGCCGGAGGATCTCAGAGTGCACAGTATTTTAAAATAGTGAATAAACATCACATCGTGCATTAACCAAGGTTATATTCCTATGTACCCTTACAGAAAAGCATTTCTGTATTTATTTATATACTGCCATCAATATACAATGCACTACTTAACAAATATGCACAGGGATGGACTACACAGTAGTCAGATCTATCGTTGGGAAAAAAATACACAGTGAAGCAACAATCATGACATTTACATGCCATTTCAGTGTGCTGTCAGCTTCTGGACAGAGATTTAGATTGTGCACATGGGTGCCATCTCTGATCTCCATGCTTATTGCTGATCACAAGCAGAACCAACAAGTAGTCCAGCTGTTCCTAGAAATGCTGGCATGCACATGTGTTGTATTCAAAAGGTCCCTTTAATTGAATGTACTAGAAGACATAAATAATGTAAATATTGTAATTGAAGCTGATAAGCGAAAATAAAAATTATAATGTAAAAGAAAAAGAAAAAGGTCTCATTAAGACCAAAGTGCCAGTAGGCACAATTTTGCTCCTTACTCCATGTGCTCCAAGTGTTGTGCAAGAAGGTGTTATAATACAGGATTTTTTTTTTTAAAAAAAAACCCTTTCAGATAAAATTAAAATATGATTAACAGGCATATTTGAAATTGAATTTGTTTACGTAATTGCTTGGTTGTACTGTTTCATTGATTAATACTTTGTAAATTCATTAGATAACCACTAAAAGTATTGTTAGGAGAGCACACTCTGTTTGATTTATTGATGTACCAGCTCTGTAAGTCTCTGTAGTCTCTTGTGATCTTATTATAGCTAGTAAAAACCAGCCCAAATTCAGTTCAGCTAGTTATTGTATATAGGTCACACTTGATTATTTTGAAGGCTTGTTTCTGAGCTGTTGATTGGGAATGAGAGGCGTTAATGAGTTACACGTACAGGCAGACAAGAAGTACTAGATTTAAGGAAGCCTTTTCCAATAATTGCATTTGTATAATGAATATATCTTTTTGTTTCAAAATTAGATTTGCAGTCTGAACCAGCCTGAGCCTGAGATACCTATTGCATTTTTAGATGGGCATGGGATATTAGATGGCTTCATCAGCATAAGGAAATTGCATCTTATTTCTTCATCATCTTAAGTGTCAAGAATATTGTTGGTTTTTCTCACTTTTTCTGAGAAAAAAATGAGTCAAATCCGAAGGGGAATAAAATACATTTCATCATATCCATTAAAAATGGGTTAAACAACTTATGCTAGTTTGGCAATTTCGGCTAACTCAGCAACCTTAACAATCCATTATTCCATTGTTGGTGCTTCAGTCCATTTCCAGGTTTCAGCAAACACTGTTCTTCCTGCTGCTATCATATATCAAAGAAGGAATCCATATTCACTGTCCAATTCTTTATCCATAATGCCTAGCAAGAATATTTGTGTGTCCAAGGGTGAGCTCCATCTGCACAATAAGACAATACACCAAGAATTGGAGAAAAGTGTCCGCAACTTTATTGATTACAGCTGTTGTAGGGTTCAGCTTGACATGGGTCTGGATCCAAGCATTGACCAACCCACACATTGATAAATGAGTCCATCCCTCTGGTCTGATGCCGGACCATTGGATGACAGGAGCGGACCACCTGGGCAGGAACCCAGTGTGATCCCCCTGCAACCAGGGGTGCCAGAAAGCTGTCCTCCCCCACCTGGGCAATGCCATTTCTGCCCATGGGACTCCAATACATTACCAATGCCTGGTGGACACTGGTGAACAATGTCCTGGTTCCAAGACCCATGCCGATCGCCCTTCCCCAAAGTTGTGACAAAACCATAACCAGTAACAGGATACAACACATATATCCAATAACCATCGTATACAATAACAGATCCACTTCCCTGACGAGCAGGTGAGGAGTGTCTAAATATATAGGAGGCTATCTAACTGGAGTGAAAACTGCAATGTTTCATTGCAGCCAGATACCTCCACTAATGAGCTCAAACCAGGTTTGAGCTCATTGACTGACGCTTTCTACTCCTTCTCAGAGGGCCAACAAGGTGCATGCTGCCCTCCAGGAAGAAGACACCAGTGCTCCAATGTGGAGGAGCTGCTGGTGCTTTGCTCCCACTCCAGACCACAAAACATGTGCCCAGTAAGTCACACAAATCAATTCTGGTGATGTTACAAAATCTGCCTTTATTTTTCTTTGTGGTGGGGAAGGGAGAAAAGGCCAGACCTCTGCAGATGGGGCCACAACTAGTGTACCACACAAAGATAACACAGAAAGCACTGCTGGCCATTGCTACAACGTGTGTTTCTCCATTTAGTCCCAAGGCCAAAAGGTTGTGCATTTGGGCTTTCGGAGAACATATAATCTCCTCTAAGATTTTGTTATGTGTGAAGAGAAGGGGAAAGCTACTTCTGTTCTCATGTCTTATCACTTTCTTCCTGTGGAGAGCAGCAGTCAGCAAAGAAGACCTTTGCGACACATGGAGGCTTTTTAGGTGATACTGAAAACTGAAAAAAAATGGGTTTATGATCATGTGTATAATATATATGTGTACATATTCCCTCCATATGAATAGTATTGGGGAAATGGTTAACGAGTTGTCACTCATTCCAGTAAACCCTATACTGAATACCTAAACAAGACTATTGTCTATCCAGAGTTCTGGAGATACTTGTTTTATTTTTTAAAAACCCCTTTTACATTGGAGTGGACAAATGCACAGGGACCATTTCCTATCCCAGTCCCTCATGGGCCACAAGCTCCTAGCAATGTACCCAAATGCCTCTGTTTTCATGTTGTGTCACTTTCACTTGCCATTTTGAAAAGGACATGGATGAGAATAGAGGTATTTGGGGATAGTGGGGTTCTGGGTTGTTGTGTGGTGTGGGTGGGAGAGGTTTTTTTGTTTGGGGGTGCTTTTGCATGATTTTGGGAACCCCAAAATTGCACCCAGATTTATTTTAGAAGAATATATGGGATTGGGAGTCTCTGGGATATAGGCAGGGCATGATTTCAGGGACTCCAAAGGGGAGTCCAGGGACTGCATGCAGCTAATGGGGCTAGTATGACCCTAGTAAACAACACCATTATGGAGAAATGTGCTAATCCCCTCTTGATCCCCTTGGTGATGAGTCACACATCCTAAACAAACAAGTGACCCACACAACTCATATTCCCAGGAAATATCCCTCTTCACCCCCTCCTGTCCTACTATGTGAGGTTGTCATAAACCCATCAATTTCTATCTCCCAGCCATTAAGAGCAATCAGCTAAGTTTAGGTTTCCTTTGTTTAAACAGTGGGAAACCCATCTAAGCTTTGTTCTAAGCCCAAATACCCCTTCAGGACATGAAATATAGTATCAATATTAGCCGTAAACAATAGCAAGGTGTGCCATTGTGGACGACACCCAGCCACTCTTTCTGTCACAGAGCCCCCGGTCAGACTTCTAGTGCCACCCTCAAACTTCTGTCTGAGCTCCTCTTCAGACTGGTAACTATCACCCTATTTCCAGAATCTATTCCACTATCCAACCTTTCTGCCTTAAACTCTTTGCTGGCCTGTGTGGTTCTTGTGAGCATGTGTTGCTTGTGTGTATTTGCTTTCTGTGTTATTTTCCAATAAAAACAATTTTATTTCATTTTAAACTGGAGTTCTCTGCGGTTAGTACTGATATACATAGGGTAAAATGTCCCAAAGTTACCCACCTCTCACGGCATTCTGTTTGAGCTAATAATACAGTTGTCCCTTTTCATGGCTATCCCTTTCACGGTTTTGTGTATTCGCAGAGTTGGCTTTGTCCGGCCTCCCCCTCCCCAGGACTATGGTGGCGGCGGCAGCACCACCACTAGCCACCCGGCTATCCACTCACTGGATGGGCAGGAAGATGGGCGCATGTGACAGAGCGGTGGGGCTCTCCTGGTCCCACTGTAGCTTTGTCCAGCCTCCCCCTCCCCAGGACTATGGCGGTGGCAGCACCACCACCAGCTGACCAGCCATGCACTTGCCAGGCAGGTGGGCAGGCATCCTGGTGGGTGGGCGGTCATGCATGGGAGAGACTCTCCTGCCCACT
This sequence comes from Gambelia wislizenii, assembly GCA_030847615.1. Classification (NCBI taxonomy): domain Eukaryota; kingdom Metazoa; phylum Chordata; class Lepidosauria; order Squamata; family Crotaphytidae; genus Gambelia; species Gambelia wislizenii. The sequence continues at coordinate 180,672,707 of JAUMIR010000001.1, forward strand.
GTGGCTTTGTATGGCCTCCCCCTCCCCAGGGCAATGGCAGTGGTGGCGGCAGCACCACCAGCTGCCCAGGCATCCACTCGCTGGGCAAGCACGATGGAGCTCTCTGGCCTCCCCCTCCCTGGGACTGCAGGAGCTGCTCAGCCCTGTCTCCCACCTGGCCTCGGCTTTTCGTCCAGAGTGGGGGAAGGGAAATGTGTGTGTGTGTGTGTGTGTGTGTGTGTTGGAGGAGGAGGGTGGAGTGTTGTGTGCGTTCAACAGCCAGTGCGTGCAGGGTATGTGTGTGACCTTTTGGGGAGGGAAAGAAATGGGTGCTTATGGAGTCTGGCAGCCACTTTGCAGGTGAAGCTGACGGGAGGAGAGTTGGGGTGCCGGAGCTGTCATGTCCCCCCAGCAATACACTTTTTATTCACAGGTTTTTTTTTTAACTTTCACAGTGGTGCTCTGCCCCTAACTCCCATGAATGGGAAGGGAAGACTGTAATTTCCCCAAATATTAATATCACAAGTGGGGCTCTAAATCATCCCCACCTATTCACATAGCAATTAAATAGTTCTGCTGCTAGTTTTCTTATTATAATCCTCCTAGTATTAAATTAAGAAAGCAGAGATGCCCTTTACTAGGCCCACTAAAGTTCTTGAAACAAATCAAATAAATATTTTTTTAGGGCACAAGTATATTCAATCATTTTCTCTCCCACGATTAATTTTTACATGGAGTACTTGTAAAGCTTCTCTATTTGGCCCTGGGTGCTGCAGTTGTTGTAATGTTTAATCTCTAAAAGATGATAAATTGCTAAGCAGATAACTGAATTTGAATATTTGTTTCTGAATACTTATGAAGATAACATCTGGTGCAGTCTTAACTAGAAGGACTGATTATGCAAAAAAAGCATCAAGACCTATTCTGAATGCAAGTTCTTAGGAATGTTAAATATTTTTGGTCAATGTATGCAGCTGTGGTAACAATGAATTATTCATTATTATTATTTTTTATTTTGTGCATTTCCAGTTACTACTGTTTCTCCCTTTACACATGTTGGCCCTCCTCTCCTTCAGTTATGGTTTGGAGTTTTCATAATCTTTTTTCAAATATATTTTGCAAATTTGCCCCATGTGTGAAAACTTCAATAGCATCACTCTCCCTTTTCTCAAAATCCACCTTCTGTCATGCATTACAGAGAGCTGCCAGGTGATAATGGTTAGATAAATGGGCCAGTGGAGAATTCTCAAAAGGGAGGCATGAAAGAAATGCTAATTTATTTATAACAAAATCTTTGACTCACTCAATTTATTAGTATTTTTAAAACATGACACTGCAGGAATTTTCCATCTTGGGGCTCTGGAACTAATACAGAAAACAAAACAATGAATGCGCTAAGCATTTATATAAAAAATTAGTGTCAGCACCTAATTTAATGAATTCTCATGGGTACATTGTTAGACAGAAATCATCCATTTAAATATAAAAAGACACTAGGGAAGAGTATTATAAGATGGATGGCCTAGAGACAAGGGATGTATGCCACATCATAGCAAATGAACAACTATAAGATTGAAGGATGTACTGGTCAAAAGCACAATAAAAAAATTGTACTCGTTGAGACTGGTCCAATAAACATTGGAGTGGATTCTGGTTTTGTACTGCTGAAAGCATTGGGGCGGGGGGAATCCATGTCAGAATACTTCTGTTGGAGGAAAGAGAAGATGTATATGAGAAAATCTTCATCACATAGCTTCCTACTCTACCATCCTATGCCTTCACATTGCTCTGGAAGGTCCCCCAGCTCTTTGGAGCAGATTTTGAGGAGACATGCAGTAATAGAGTACTAGGAGAATCAACAAAGATGAGCACCTCTTCCATTCAGTCAGTTTGTTTCCTCCATAGGATCAGAAGCTTTCCGACATTAAAACAGCAGCAGCAGCAACAACAAAAACAACAACAACAACTCCCTTTGCCTTCTCTGCTGGCTTGTTTGACTGCAGAGTTGCTAGTGTAAGGATTGTGACCCATCAGGGGGGTGATATATTGCTGTGGCCTTGTGGGTGTAGAATGCCTTAGAAGCCCAGTTGGTACCAATGTCAGTGTCAAGTAAAAACTAAAGTTTTGGGGTCTAATTGGTTCCACCCATATCTGCACATGTGCATGTTTTTAAATCATCTTGAACAGTTTTAATTGTCTTGTTTTATTGTGTCAAATTGTTATATGTAGTTTTAGGAGATTATCAGATGACCAAATGAAACCATTAAAGGTGATGACAGGAGATCGCAAAAGGGCTTCCCTTTCAGTTGTCCCTGTGTCGTTATGCTCCCATGCACTTTCCATTCCGCTAAGCCATGAATTGACCCGTTGTTCTGTTTCTATCACGGAACAATGGGTGAGTAAAAAGGTATCTCATTATGCTGGCGCTATGCCAGCGTCACTGGGAGGTTCATGCTGAACACTTCTGGGTGCGATCGGTTCAACAAGGTAAGTGAAACACTTTTTTTTTACCATCCCTGGGTTACTTGTTTTTTTAAAAAGTATATTTAGGTGCTTGGTTTACTTTTTTTTACAGTGTATTTTTCTTTTTAACTTTGAATTTCCTGCACGCTCATCCTCTCATGAGAAAGGCCCAGGATTTCCTTTCTAGGAAGTGAAAGCAGCTTTTGTGAGAGCTGAGTTCACTCCAGGGCTGCCAGAGGGGAGGAAACACAGTTTCTCTAGCATAACCAAGGTAAGTCTGAAATTTTTTAAAAAAATTGCTACAGGGATGGGAGTGTGGCGGGAGAGGAGATAGTGAGACGGAGACACTGTATTTGTTGCCATCTGGTAATCTCCTATGTCTATTTGAATTATTCTTAATGTTTTAAATTGCCTTCAAGTGCTTACATTTATTTTCTCTTACACCACCCTGAGATCCTTTAGTGAGATATAAATAGCATCATCACTATGAGCATCATCATCATCATCATCATCATTATGGAGCATTCAGGAATGGGATGGCTAAACTTTTGTACAAAATGGTTCACTTCCTGTGGCACGTAATTCTGCTTCTTGTGAAGACGTTACATCACAATCATAAAATAATAAATTTCTTTCAACTCATACAATGTGAGCATTCTTTGTGTGTGTACGTGTGTATGTGTGAAGGAGGACAACAGCATAACCCTCCCACACACATATACATACATACATACATACAAATGAATAGGAATAAGCTGTTGGCTCATAAAAATGAAGAACAAGATATTTTTTGTTGGTTCCCTAACACAGAATGGTTTCAGTAAATGTTAGTCCTATCCAATTATGGTGTCAAAGACACATTAAGTAGAATAATGTGTTCAGTTATCAGCCAGTCTGTCTCTGACAGATGTGGACAAATTGCAGTATTGCCATTAATTATCAGTAATGACAAGGCAATTGGGCAGATTTAATCCCCAAAATGGCTTGGAGATTAAACCAGGCTTGGATGCAAAAAACAACAACAACAAAGGGAGATAAAATGAAAAGTGATATAAATTTAAAAGAGAAGATACCTGTTAAAGTCATTTTCCAAAACCCAGTATCTGTGGTACAGAACAAGATCAGATTCATAAGGTTTCTCTGTCTCTCTTTCCTCCTTGCTTGCTTCCCCTCCCTCCCTTAGGAGAAGGGGTGGGGAAGGAAAGGCCCTAAAGTATATTACTTCTTACTGATACTGCTTCAAACCAAAGAAAGTTAACCTGTCTGAAAAATGGAGTTATGAGGCAAATGGTACATAGTTTAAATCTTGCATCTCTGAACTCATTCTGGTCTCAGACCTCATCTCAGATACACTTATAGGAGGAGTGAGGTCATGTGGCTGTTTAAATATTGTTGGAATGCTGTTCCCATCAGTTCTGGAGAGTCGTACTTTGCCTACCGTTGCCTTACGGGGTGGTTTCAGATAGTGATAGGAATATAATGTCAATTTGACCAGAATTGAGTTCAGTCAACCCTATAGACCCTAACAGAAGTAGTTTGACATTTTCACCTCTTGTGCAATAAGGCATCCAGCCTTCATTGAACAAATGAGGGCTCTGCCTTTCAAGTGGGAATTGTCATATGTGCAACCACACACAGTAGTAATTCCTCCCTTGTTACCACAGTAGGATTTCGTGCTCCATTGGCAGTCAGTTGGATCTTGGCAATTAAACTGTTACATAATTTATGATGTAATAGAAGTCCAAGGAGACATCAAATCTAGTATTTTGTCTCCAAATCTAGTATTTTGTCTCCAAACTTGAGTAGACATAGACAGACATTCTTTAGGAGCTTTCAAGCCAAACACAACAAAAATAGCTATTCCCATTGAGCACTGGTGTTTAGTTTTTAACTAATTGTGTTTTAGATCCTGATTGTTTCATTAGAATATGTATTTATCTTTTCTTTTTTATTAGAATGTACATTTTTCTTTCCTTTTTTTGTATTTTTGTCTGTTTTTTCCCTAACAGATACTTCACCTTATTCTGTCATTTTGCAATGATGTTTGGCCAAATACAATAACATACTTCACAGTTTCTAACTTTATGATGAATAGTCTCCAATAAATCTACCTATTGTTTTAATATTTTTCTTTACATAAGGGTGTTAGGAGCCAGAGGTTCCATTCCATGACCCCTTCTGTGGAAATACACATTTTCTATAAGCAGAGTTCTTGTTTTTTGTTAATTGCTATCAAGTCAACTTTGGTTTATGGCGACCCCATGAATGAGAAACCTCCAAATCACCATAGTTATCCTCAACAGCCCTGCTGAGGTCTTGCAAACTCAGGGCTATGGCTTCCTTGATTGAGTCTATCCACCAGGAATGCATTCTTCAACTTTTCCTAATGCCTTCTAGCTTACAAAGCATGATTGCCTTTTCTAGTGATTGATGTCTTCTCATGATATGCCCAAAGTATGGCAGTCTCAGTTGAGTTAGCTTCTAGGGAGAGTTCCGGCTTTATTTGCTCCAGGTCCCATTTATTTTTTTAGCAGTCCATGGTATTCATGTATTTGTCTCTTTAGCAGTGTAAGATATCTACAGAACTCTCCTCCAGCACCACATTTCAAATGAGTTGATTCCTGTCCAGCTTTCTTCACTGTTCAGCTTTCACAACCGTAGATAGAAATGGAAAAGTACAATGGCATGGACAATCCTGACTTTAGTATTCAATGATATATTTTGACACTTGATGATTTTGTCTAGTTCCTTCATAGCTGCCCTTCAAAGTCCTAGTCTTGCTCTGGTTTCTTGACTGCAGTCTTCATTGTCTGCTTTAAAGTTATGTAAATTATCTGTGGCCATTATTTTTTGTTTTCTTACTGTTCAGCTTTAAACCTGCCCTTGTACTTTTTTCCTTGACTTTCTTCAGCAATCAGTCCAAGTCTATGCTATTTTCTGCCAGCAATATGGTGTCATCTGCATATCTTAAATTGTTTATGTCCCTGCCTCCAATTTTCACACATCCTTCCTCCAAATCTAAACTTGTTTTATGTATGATAACATTCATCATGCAAGTTAAAAAGATAGGGTGATAAAATGCAACGTGCCTGACACCCTTGCCAATTGAAAACCACTCTGTTTCTCCATATTCTGTTCTAATGATGGCCTCTTCTCCTGAGGACAAGTTATGCATTACTGTATGCAAATGTTGTGGTACACCTATTTTCTTTAAGAGTGATCCACAGTTTTTCATGATCTACACAATCAGAGTAATACCTCTGAATAATAATAATAATAATTAAAAAAATGGATCCAAATTTGAAACTCCAAAAATTGCAAGATGATCCTTTTGGCCATAACAGCAGCTCTGTGAATCCAAAACATCTGATGTTTAGGAAGGGAACAACAGACAGGTTTATATGTTGCTCAATTAAATATTAAAAATGAGGTTAAATGAAGAAAAAAACTAAGTCATATTAGTTCCTACTTCTTAACAAAATTATAGAAGGTTAGAGCATTCCCAAAAGATGAACCTACCAGACTGTCATGTTAGTGGAACGGTGATGGTTGTTTGACTAAGGAGATTATTAGATGCACTGAATATATTAGCACAGGGAAACCAGGAGATTGTGAAAGGCTTCCCTTTCAGACAACCTTGTTAACAGGTTGTCATGCCTCCATGCTGCTCCTGTTCTGCCAGTGGTTCTTTTTATTGATTGACTAAGCTGTCAATAGATCACCCGTTCCGCTTCTGTAACGGAATCACAGGCAAGTGAAAATGTGCCTTGTTATTCTGGCGCTATGCCAGAGTCACTGGGAGGTCCATGCTGAATACTTCTGGGTGCAATCGGGACAAGGAGGAAAGTGACACACTTTTTTGTACCCTCCCCAGGTTACTTGTATTTTTTAAAGTGTGTTTTCCTCCTTGGTTACGATATTTCTTTTTCTTTTTGAATTTCCTGCGTGATTGTCCTCTTGCAAGAACAGCCAGGATTTGCATTCCAGAAAGTGAATGGGGCTCCGTGAGAGCTCCATTCACTCCTGGACTGCCGAGGGGAGGGCGTGGACATGGAGAAGGTGGGCCTGAAAAGCTTTGTACTTATAGCATTACAGAGACGGGAGGGGATGAATTAGAATGTAGCGAGACAGGGACGCTATTTTTGTCCCTGTCCGATAATCTCCTAAAACAGAGTAAGCAAAATTTAGCAGGGACATCAATCCAGCAGGGGACCATTATAGTCATCACATGGTTTTTAGATGGATAGGGCGTAGGCACTACAAGAGATGCCTAATTTGAAATGTTGGAGAATGTTTTACCATCACATTTCCTAAACTGGAATAATTAAGTCCTGTGAATAACTAACTTGACCTTTAGTTTGATTTGAAAGAAAATGAGCGCTTGATATTATGAACTCTGGAAATTTTACAAAAAAACAAAAAACAAACCCTCACCTAGCGTGGTGTTTGTTTCCCCCATAGATTTAATTGAAGATCTAGTTTTAGACAGTTTGTGAAGCTGTTAAAAATGATTTTCAATGCCAATTTAAAGGTGTGAGTTTGCTTACAGTCCTCAGGTGGAACATTGCTCACCAAATTGTGACATGAATAGAGAACAGAAGGGAATGGAGTAAAAAGAAAGAGAGATCTCATTTAAGTGTGTGTGGTAGGGGCAGAAACAGAGGCAGCTGAAGGCTTCCATGTCAGGGCAATGAATCCCTTCTGAGTTTTAGTCTAAAATTAAAGGGAGAGACCCAAGATGCTGAACCGTATCTTCCAAGCAGGTACAGAACCTTGGATAGGTCCTATAAAAAGTCTGAAATAAAATCCAGAGAGTATTCACAACATCTCTGACATGGAAGCTACCAGCTCCTCCTGGGGAGAAGAGGTGTGTTCATGTGTGTGTGTGTGTGTGTGTGAGAGAGAGAGAGAGAGAGAGAGAGAGAAGCTTCTCCCCTGCCCTGCAAAAAGCCTGAAGTTATGTTACCAAAGTCCTAAAATGATCGTAGTTAAAAATTTAAAGGAATGTAGGAGAAGGAATACTAGGAAAATTACAAGGGAAATAAATTACTATACAGCTCTGTCCATTGTGTCCTAAAACAAAGCAAATATATAGTAGGCATTCACGTTGTCTTATTTTCACTGTGACTGACAATGTGTGAACCCTAGTCAATAAATATTTGGCACGTTAAGCTTGAAAGAGTTGTTTAGGTTGTAGCAATAAAAGAAGCATTGTTTAATCTTTTCTTCAAGATAATAAGATCCTCTAGGATTCATTCTTTCCGTTGGTACCTCATGTATCAGTATTGGTTATATTTGGACCTTTCTTCCACTAGTCATTTTTGCTGCATAGCCTAACCCATCATTTCATTACATGCTCTTTCTAAACTCACAATCCCTAGTATGACTGCAGTACAGAAAGGGTTGTAAGGTCCCCCAACACATTCTGCCTGCAGCAATCATCTCTGCATTACACCTTTCATTTATTTAACAGGTACTTTTTATCTCTCCTTTGTTCTCTTGCTTGGGCCCATTAGAAAAGAGAATCCAATATACTCAAAACATTTTTTTCATAAAAAGGGGCAGCACCCAGGGATTGGCTCACAGTTTTCCCCAGCAGTTAAATCACATCACCTGTGAGTAATCTGATGTTCAGTATCAAGAGATTCAGAACTGAAATTTAGACTGCTCATATATGAGGCCACTGCTTTGTCAGAAACTTAATGAACAAATGCACATAAATAAAGGGTAAATGGGCCATACAGTAGTGTACCATGGTTGCTGCTGCTGCTGCTGCTCCTCCTTTTCCTCCCCCTCCTTATTATTATCATCATTTATTTATATAGCACCATCAATATAAATGGTGCTTTACAAGAAAACAACCTCAAACAGTGGGTTCTGCCAAAGACATACAATCTAAAATAAATGTATACACACACACAGGGAAGGAAGGAATAAATGAAATTATACCATACAATTGTAAAACAGATTTTCCAGCTAAAATACAAAAAACACAATACAATATAAAGCAAACTGACAAATGCATGTAATCAAAATATACAAGATTATAAAACAATGTCAAACTAAAATTCAAAAGGCTTTGGAAAACAAGTTTTAAATTGGGATTTAAAGATAATGAGAGAAGGAGCAGTCCACAGCTGTTCAGGGAGACAATTCCAAGAGTATGGAGCAGTGTGTGAAAAAGGATGAAGCTGAGCCAAGGAAAAGGACACTCTTGGTTGGGTGAGAAGCCTAGAGTTCCTATAATGCAAATCTCAAGGAGCCTGGTAAAAAGAAATAACGGCTGAAAATGGGGGAGTTAGGTTGTGCAGGGCTTTAAACATTAAAACAAGAAGCTTGTACTGAATCCTAGAAGGAATGGGTAACCAATGAAGAGATATCAATAGTGGGATAACATGATTAAAAAGATAATCTTGGTAGCAGAATGTTGAATGGAAACCAGAAAAAATGGAAGCTCAGTCAAAAGAAGATTACAGTAATCAAGTTGGGAATTGACCAAACATGAGGTAAGGTTGTAGCAGAGGAAGCAGAAAGAAGGTCTGGTTTTGACAGTGTTATAAAGAAAAATATCAACATGACTTTGCTACAGCCTCAGTATGAGGAACAAGGAAGACAGAGCCAGAAATAAAGCCAAAGCTCTGTGCTTCCTTCACAGGATAAATGGGAACATTATTAACAGTGATGAAGAATATATGTTGTAAAGAAGGTTTTGGAGGAAAAATCAGCAGTCCTCTCTTTTCCACTTTTAAGTTTTAGGCGACAATGAATAATTCACGCTGAGATAGCTGAAAGACATGGTATAATATGATGCTCAATGTCAGAAGAAAGATTGGAGAAATACAGCTGAGTATCATCAGCATAAAGCATACTCGATTGGAGAAATACAGCTGAGTATCATCAGCATAAAGATGATATTGAAAACCATGTGAACTGACAAGATTACCTAAAGACAGTGTATAAAGAGAAGACAACAAAGGACTCAGAACAGAACTCTACGGGACCCCAACCAAAAGGGGAAAAGAAGATAAATAACCTCAAGCTGCCACATTAAATGACTAACCTGAGAGATAAGATGTGACCCAGCTGTGGACTGAATCAGTAAACCCTAGGTCATGAAGTGGATCCAAGAAAGAACATGAAAAACTGTGTCAAAGGCTGCTGAGTGATCAAGGAGAATAAGGGCTGAATATAAACCTTTTGACTTGGCCTGAAGGAGATAAATCTGTGATTTTAATAAGAGTTCTCTCTCTAGAGTGCAAAGGGCAAAAACCAGATTGAATGGGATTCATTACAGAAATAGGAGAAGGAAAATTGTGGAAATGTACATAAACAGGACAATCCAAAACTTTTGAGAGGAAAGGCAACAGTGAAAGAGGGTGATAATTGGAAAGAGAAGATGGATCAAATGAAGGTTTTTAAGAATTGGGAGAAACAGTAGCATGTTAAACTCAGAAGGAAATGGATTAGTAGAAAGTAATAATATGGAGAAGAGAATGAGAATTAATGAGCAAGAAGGAATGGGATCAAGAGAGCAGGTAGAAGGATTCGAAGATATCAACATTTTGTATAATTCATCTAATAAGGTGGAGGAAAGTAGGAGATGTAGATGAAGCAGATGCTTGATATGTTGGTAATGAGGAAAGTTCAGGAGAAGCAAGATCAGAATGGGTATTTTCAATTTTAGTTTTAAAGAAAGTTGCAAAATCATCACCAGAGAATGATGGAGGAAGGGGATGGAGGGGAGGGCTTTAAAAGAGAATTAAATGTCTCTCCCTGGCTTTTCTTCGCAAAAGAAGATTCAGGAAGGACTCATCCCACGCTTTCAGCAAGCACGCTGATGACTAAAAAGGCCAATCCGAGATAAACAAGTCTGGTTGCAGAAAACACAGCAGAAGGTCTCCTTGGGTGATGTTTCTGGGTTGTGATTCTTTCTGCATTGTCATTTCTCTTCAAAACTTGTTTGGCATGAGTTCTCAAATAAGGCTGCAGCACTTTGGATAGTGTGTCTCCATGCCTCCCGATGTGAGGCCAGGTGATCAATTTGGCTGAGCCTGAGATGTTGTTTCAGGGAGTCCTTGTATTGCTTTTTTGGAGCACTCCTCTTACGCTGACCCGTGGCGAGTTCACCATAGAGTACTATTTTTGGGAGGCAATGGTCCTCCATCCTAGAAATGTGCCCTGCCCAGCGCAGCTGTGTTAAATGTAGAAAAGAGACATTGTGGGAATTGTGCATTAACATGAGTCAGTAGAGTATAGTATGTGTATTTCTGTTTGGCCAAAGCGGTTGCACAAGAGAAAGAAGAAAGAATGAATTTATAATAACAGTAGTCTGTCCACTACCTAGTCTTCCTCCACAAACTTTCAGCTGCATGAGAGCAGGAATGAAGATACCGACTAGAAAGAGTAAACTAAGTCTGAGGTTTGGTAGAAGAAACTATATGTGTTGACAAAGGAGCAAAACTATCAAAAGTTGGAATAAAGTTGAGTTGAATAAAGAAACAGCTAGATCTAAGGAAACAACAGAATTAAAGAAAGATAGCAGAGAGACCTACACTTGTGAAAAGGCCTCAGAATTAACAGAATGAAGCTCTTGAAAGGAGCGAGCAACTGAGTACAGTCATTCCTTCACATTCATGGGTTTCACAGTGGCAGTTTTGAGTATTCATAGTATTCACAATACTGCTGGATTACCTCTACAGTACAGTATTTGTTATTGCAACACCATGTCATCCTTCTCCTCCCCGTCCTCCTATCTTCTCACCATGATTATTCTGCAAGATTTGCAAAGTCCTTCCAACTCCCTCTACTCTGGCAGGAAGGCTGGCTCCACTCCCACCCCATCCTCGTCCTCTGCGTTCTCTTCATCCACTCCAGCCAACAGCATTACCTGTTCCTCCTTTTCCTGCATTTGAACAATGCATACTCCACCACATTTGCAAAGTTCCTAGGCTTGCACCTCTCTCAGTCCTCTTATCCTGGCAAAAAAACTGCTCCACCTCTCATTTCCAGCTGGCGTCCAAAACAAATTGCCTCTTTAAAATTCAGATTCAACTTTGTCTCTCCTCAAGCCCAAGAGAAAAGCATAACTGCCACTCTTTAGCATGCATGCATGCATGCATGTATGCATGCAAACCTCTCCCCCTCTTGCCTCTCCCCCCCCCAGTTTGTTGTCAGGATAAGAGGACTGAGAGGATTGCAAGGCATAGGAACTTTGCAAATGTGGTGGAGGAGGCATCAATCATGGGAAAGGGAGGAACAGGCACTGCTGTTGGCTGGAGTGGGGGAAGAGAAGGTAGAGGATGAGGAAGAGGTGGAGACAGCCTTCCTTCCAGAAGGAAACAATCTTTGTTTCTATGATCTACTTTATTAATTCCTAGTATCCACCGTAGTTGATGTATGTGGAAAATTGTGTCTGCTCTGATTTCTGAGGGAGGAAATATCCCTGGTGTTATTCTGTATTTGCTGTTCTTCATACTGAAAATTGGTTTTGAGTCCTGAGAAACACTGAGAAATAAAGAACAGCATTCCTTATGGCACTCTATGAAAAGGGACCATAGCCTTCAATGAAATTAAATCTGAATCATGAAGTGGAGAATTATAGAAAAATACTGTCCAAAGAGTATTTGATGTGGGAGGTGGAGGTGAATACCAGTTTGAAAACAATATTTAACTTTAACTTGTGATGCTTTTAAAAGAATCCACTTGCTTTGTCATGCTTAGGACTGAGCCATTTTAAAGACCGTATCCTGCCTTCTGACTTTAATTTTTAAGGTGGAGGTATGGAAACTAAAAATGCTTGCTGTATTTGTGTTATCCTGATAATTAATAGTACAGTCTAAAAACAGTTTTAACTATAAGTTTGCTGGAATTAGAGTTGTGATGGGAGAACGTTGTCCAGTATGATTATATGTACAGTAATGGAGCCAGCATGTTGTAGTGGTTTGAGTGTTGGACCATGACTCTGGAGACAGGATTTGAATCCCCACTCAGCCACGAAAACCCACTGGGTGACCTTGGGCAAGTCACACACTCTCAGGCCTCAGAAAACCCTGTGATAAGTCAGAAATGACTTGAAGGCACATAACAACAACAGTGTTGATTATTATAGATTTTTAAGATTTTTAATTTTATATACAATTGCTACTACAAAAAGAATGTGTTTCTGTGTATGAAAGCAATTTTTCCAAATGTAAAACAGTAATATCTTTGCAATACATACTGTACCTATTAATACATCTGATCAAACAGTTATACAGGCCAGCACAGAAATTACTGTAATTTGCGTATAGTTGAGTTGCACATAAAACAGCAATCAGAATCTCTGTGACATTTATGAATATGGAATTTTGGACTTTATAAGATGTGGCAAGTATGGCTTCATAACTATACCAAATGAATGTGAAATGGCATGCATACCAGATGATGTTGTGCTTTAGTGATTATGTGTAGAAAATAAGGTGTTCATTTTTATTGATGGGCCAAGTCAATATAGTAGCACCTCCGCTTCTGCGAGGGATTGGTTCGGGGGCTGCCTGTGAATGGTGAATTCCATGAATAATAGTGAACAGCATCCCAGGGGGACATCTGGGGGGAAAGGGAGGGCAAGTTCGCTTCTCCCCCCTCCCCCCTTCACCCCCACCATGGCCCTACCATGGTGGTGATCGCAGGGATAAAGAGAGAAGGGGACGAGGCCAGTTTGCTTCTCTGCCCCCTTCACCCTTTGCTCATGGCCCTGCCATGCAGGATTGGTGGGAGCAAAGGGGAAGGAGACAAGGCCAGTTCGCTTCTCCTCCCCCTTCACCCTTCTCCCATGGCCTCACCATGGTGGTGATCGCAGGGAGAAGGGCGAAGGGGATGAGGCCAGTTTGCTCCTCCAACCCTTCCCCCCCACTGTGGCCCTGCTGTGGCGGCAATTGTGGAGGCAAAGGGGGAAGGGGATGAGGCCAGTTTGCTCCACCACCCCTCTTCACACCTGTAATCATCATGACGGCGACAGGAGCACTCCCAGGGGAAGGAAAAGGAGAGGTAAGATCCCTCTTCCCCCTCCCTTCCCCCATTGCCAGCCACGGATAATTGAATCTGCAGTTGGCGAATCAGCAGATATGGGGATGCTACTGTAGATCTGCCATGGCATTTTTTTTATTTTATTTTTTTGCTTGTATTGCCTGCGTCTGAAACCGCACACCATTTTCCTCTTGTGGTTACATTGTCAATAGGCAGAACACTTCCAGTTGAGAGTGAGAAAGCCAGGAAGGGGACACTCTGTTTATGAACCTTCTCAGTTTACTTGGGACTTTGTGAGTGTGTTTCTGTGCTTGTGTGTACTTTTTGTGTTTATTTTGCTGTATTTTTTAAATTAAACTGTGTTCCTGTCTTCTCACAAGAACTGCCGAGATCATGAATTCAGAAGTAAAAAGCACTGGTGTTCGTGCTCTGGTAATGCTGGGGCTACCTTTTAACACTATTACAGGTAGGTCTGATAAAAAGGGTGCTTTTGCCAGCAGAAAAACAGTGCAAAATATGGTGGTAAAAGAATATTTGTAAAGGCTTGTCTGATAAAATCCATAGAGTTACACACTCATGACAGTTACATATTCATGATCCCTATGTAGTCCCTAATTTAGGGGCTACATAGGGACCATGAAACTCCCCAAGTCCACACTTACTGGGCAGCAGCCACTATGATCAATGGAGGTCTCTTCCACGGTTGCTCAGGAAGTAGCTGTCTGACATTCCCACCATTCCCTCACACAAATGATCTCTGGCACAAGGGGGAATTGTGACAGCGGTCCTACTTTAGCTTGTCACACCAGAGATCATTCAAGGGAGGGGGTAGAAACAGGAGTCAGCATCTATCCAAGTGGTGGAAAACAGACCAATGTCGATCACAACAGCTGCTTCCCAGTAGATGGAGATGACATAGATTGAGACAGAATTCATTACATAGCACGGTAACTATTCTACTTGTACATGCATAAATCACATGCAAGATTCTGGCCAGCATTTTCTTTGCATGAAACAGCATTTTCTTAATATAAAACAGTATTCGTGTGGAGAAATTTTGGCTTTTGATATCTTAGCTCTTTCCTATTCTCATTTCCAATCATAGTGCCATTGGCACATTCATAAATGCCCCTGACACCTACTTTAAAATCCAACCAGATGCAAAAAGGGATAGTGTTATCCAAAATGCTCCTTGGAAAATTCCAAGAAAATATCAAGTTTCTAATATGTTGGGGAAATTAGCAGCGACTCGACTTTAGCTATGTGAAACGGGGTAACAAGGGGACCTTGAAACCTATGTCTACCGGTAATAATCTGGATGGAATATATACACATTTAAAATTAAATATGGTTTTTATTGAGTTCAAAAATAACACCAAACATACACACATTCACCCAGAAAAAGCATTCACACAAGGCTATAGAAAGAAACAGTAGGAAAGCTTGGGATAGAGGGTTGCAAGAGGGTTTTGCTGGGGTAATACAACCTGTCCTGTAGTCAGTCTGGCAGAGTGGATGGATGAAACTGGGTGGCCACACAGAGGGACATAGGGTCCCCTAGAAATGGAACTGTGTGCAAATGAGGCATATTTTGGGGGTGATATTTATACCTCCAAATACACCTGAGGGGATTGGTTGTTTCATGGGTGGAAACAATGAGTTCCATGAGCTGTCATGGATTGCCAATGAGTTTCCTGGTCTTGACAAAAGGTGAGGAAGATGCTAATGTGTTTCTTAATGTCCAGTGGTTGGATTTAAACAGCTTTCTGCAACATCTTTAAGGTTGGGAGTTGAGGAGATGAAATTTCACAATCAGCAAATACAAAGGGTTTCTCTTTCCATTATCTTCCCATTTTATGTGGAATGTGTCTTCTTTTGGCCCTTCAGCCCCAGGCCTTCCTTTCTCAGAAAAAATGACCTTTTCTGAGACCATCCTCTCTTTTACCCTTGTAAAAGGCCACATTAATGAACCAAACTTGGCCTGTTTCTGAGGCCTGTAAAAATGGGGTGCAGGCCAATGCTAACATTCCAGAAGTGGGGTGCCTTGGAAGTGGGGTACAAGCTTGTGCTTACAATAGAGTTCTACAGTGCTGGCAAGTGGAGTACTGAAAGATGACACATCTAGCCCCTCCCACCAGTTGTGGTGCACCAAGGAGTTACAACCTCATAGGGGTACCTGCTTCTGCTTGGTGCAGCTGGCTGGATTTTTAGATGGATTTCTGGGATCCATTCAGGAAAAAAGATTGCAGCCAAAACATCATGACTACATGCCTGATGCAGGATCTCAGCCATTATTTTCTGTGCAGAAAATGCTGTTTCCTATACAGAAAATGCTTTTTTCTGTACAATCCTAACCATGTGTGAATAATGCACAGAATTAGTCCCAAATTGTTAACAGGCTTCCGAAAATGGTCTCTTTTTTAAAAGACTTTTTTATAGCCAGAAAAAAAATTGCCAAAATTACTTGTTGCTTCTTTTGCGAAGAAAATTAGTGGAGAATTATATCTCTGATTCAGAAAAAAGCACAACTGGATATATATTGAATAGACTGGACATGAATTAGCTTAGATAAATCCAAGTGTTGTTCTCTCACATATTTACTTTGATGGGGTAACTTGGTAGACAAAATGGAGGCCTGGACATTAAGAATGTTTTGCTATGTGTGATTTGTTTAAGGGGAATGCTAGTGTTTTGTCAGTGCTGTGAAGTCCAGCTTTTGGGTATTTTCATGCAAATATGAGAACTTAACATTTGTATATTTTATAGAGGAAGCTGATGTTGTTACGGTTTCAGTCTTGTCTGTCTCTGTGTGTGCATATTTGAAGAATCTATTTCTATTTAAGGCCCATATGTAACTGCAAGGGTTGATAGTTTTGAGTACAACTGTTCAAGCAAGCTGCATAAAAATAGGAAAGAGCAAAATTATGTTGTTGCACCCATGCTGCTGGTGACCATTTTCAGTGAATACTGTTTTTAATCTTTTGCCATAAGTCATTGGCAGAAGCAATTTCCAAATTCTTAACTGATAGAAAGTATTCCAGCTGAAAGATGAGTTTGACTGCATTAATATTAATACTTTCAATCAGAACATTTTTCTCTTTTAAAATGCTGATTGTTTCCAATGTGTTTCTGTGTAGTATGCTACATGCATATTAAGAATTTCATGACATCTGTCAATCTGAGTCGGCTTTTTGGAAGGAAGAAATAAATAGCATAGAACAAACGCAGAAACCTTTTAAATTTCAGGAGATAGTAACAATCAACAGTAGGGCTCTAATGTAGCAATATTATTTTCTATACAGAATATGCTGGCAGAAAATGCTGTTTTCTATGTAAACTGACCATAAGTACATTTTGTGCAGACTAAGTCTCCAATTACAGCATTTTCTGAGCAGGAAACAGAATTTTCTGCACAGAAAATAATACTTCGGCATCAAAATATTATCTTTGCTGGGAAAATGCTGTTTTCTGAGTAAGACAAACATGCACAAATTTTGTGCAGAGCAAGTCCCAAAATGTGAAGATTCTTATTAATCCAACATTCTTCTCATCAGAGGATAAAATGTTAATTGTGGGTTTTGGCTACTAGCAGAAGCGGTAGAGTTGGGTGGATCATCCACCCACCCAATCAACCAACCAGCCAGTTTATTACATCCTTCCACTTCCCCAAAATGAGACTCAGGGCAGCACCTAATCACCTTTAGGCTAGAAAAACACACACATGGCACCTGTTTTGTAGAACAGTCGTTGCAATTTCAGGTTTCCATTTAGTGGAAAAGAAAGTGTAATAAGTAAAACTGAGTATGAGCCGTAGAGATATGGGGAGATCACAGAGCATTTGTTGTAACAGATTTTAGTTCATACTAGTGAAGCCATGAACTAAGTTTCCGCTCCAGTTTCTTTCCCTAGTGTACAGCATTAGCTATTATACTGAAAGGTAAGAACAAGTAATCTCTTTGTTGCTATGTTATCAAGAGAGCACTTGGTGTGTTCAGTGGCCTTCAGTTAGAAGGATTAATTTAAAATAGGTGCAGATGCAAACTAACAAAGCATTTGTATGCATAAAAATATCCATCTGGCAAATTAAATAGTTTTTGATGTGATTTTTAATTTTATCTCATTGGTGAACCAAAGTTCACAATTTTTTTTTTAAAGTTACGTTGGTCCACAAGTAAGGTTCTGCAATCCAAAAATCAGGGAATAGCTTTATTGGGACCAATCAAAAATGGACAAAATTCCACACAGGGAAACCATGACTTAGATCATGATGGGATGCACAGCATGAGGCTATATTTATCTGGTACCATGATTTGCACACTTAGTACTCTCAAAGAGTAACGGGAGAAAGACACTCAGATCACCAAGAGAACACTTTACAAGAAGCAGCTCCTTCCAGAACACTCCTATACATTTAACACTTCTCTTACAGAACTCTTGAATGCTGAGATTCCAGATATAAAACCCAGCACCAAATCTGACTTGACTATAGTGGCCATTTTCCTGGCAGTGTAGCATTGGTATATTCCCTTACAGCACTACAGATTACATGTATCTGAAATATGAACCATTTTGGAGCCTGGTTTAAACATTTAAAACTTTTAAGCATGTTGGGGGTGGTGGAAACACATGCTCCAGGCCCACCACTCCATGCATAACATCTCCCTATTGGCAGAGGGATGAAGTAGAAATGTAGTTCTGTTTGTGTGAAACAGTTGCTTCCATAGAGGAGAATGTTTTGATTTATGCTGGTGCTGTGTACTGCACTTTTTCATGTTTTATCTTCTTGATCTGACTTCAAGTACTGTATTAGATGTTAATTGAGTACACAAAGGATGATACAGTTTCACAAGAAAATGAAATATGGATAGGTCCAAAAGTTTCACTGAACACATTGAGCCTTGTACAATAACATACTGCATGTTCTTAGAATGACGCCAGAGTTCTAATTCTCTCAGGATACTCTGGGAACACTGCAAATCAAAATAGTTGTTGCCATACAGCAGAGAAAATGTAGCAATATATTAATTCCTAAGTATTCTGTTGCAAATAAAAGCAAAATAAATGAGGATATATTTTGGTGCTCATGCACTTTCAATAATGTATTTTTTTGTTCAATTTTATATTGCTTTGTAGAGGAATGTGAAAATATAGCTTTTTGGCTCTTGAATTCTTGGCACAGAGACTGCATGTTCCCAAAATAGACCACAGGTTTAAATGGCTGGGGGAAATACATTACAGTATACAATATACCTTTCCTTATTGGTCTTGACTTGAAATAGTACTATGAATCTGGCTACAATTTGATCAGTATTTGATCAGGAGCATATCTGATTTTAAGCCCACTTTTTCTGCATAAAAGGTTTTGGTACGATAGGAAAATGTTACTTCAGGCTGAACCATAACTGTAACCAGGTATAATTATCACAAAGAAGTCAACCATCCAGCAATATTCAGTATAGGTATCAGGGCTGTGCTTCCATGATACTTCTCTACTTCCTAATTCCATAGCTACTTGAGAATTCAACAAGTAAGGCTCCTTTTGTACTATTCAGCAGTGACTCAAGACCTCTGTGATTGACTGTCAAGGATAAAGGGAGGCTGTATTTGTCAGGGAAAATAGATATTGTGATTAGAAGTTTGTCTCTCCCTCCCTTGAGTAATTTTTCCACCAGAGCACAAGGCATCAGCTTGTCTATCAGAAGCTCATAAATCTGTCTATTTATGTTATTCTGTTCTTTGGGGGTTGAGAGTGAGAAATCGAAACTTAGAGTTAAGTTCTTCTTTTGTTTCTCAGAAAGACTGAATGTTAAAAGGCTATATATCTGGGAGGGGTTCTTGGAGCTAGTTTTTAAGTTTCAAGCCTGTGTGTTTCTCTTGCTTTTGGGGAGCTTTTTGCCTTAGCTCCAGAAGAATCTTGGAGCATATAGAAGCATGGGTGAATGTCTTCTATTGTTTATTTTGTTCTTATTTGTTTATTAATATAAAGCCATAAAGAATTTTGATATGGCATTTTTCTTTGCACCAGAGGAGTACTTGTTTTGCTCAAAAGGCTCACGCTATTTTGCTGCATGTATCTCTGTTTGGATGAACAGAGAATGACCGCACTCTGCAAGTTTTATGACAGTATTGGCCCTGTATCACTGAAGGGCCACCCCTGTCATGCCTTCCATAGTTGGAATTCTTTCCTTTCTTTCTTTCTTTCTTTCTTTCTTTCTTTCTTTCTTTCTTTCTTTGGATCTCCCTGGATCCCCTTTTAAACACAGGGGTTACATGAGCCATTGTTTAGTCCTCGGGTACAAGGGTTGGTATTAATGACATGGTGCATGTTTTAGTTAGAAGATCAGTCCTTCTCAGGTTTCACTTTTGAGATTTTTAGGAAGTCTTAATTGGATATCATCTGTGTGTCCAGTGATTGTTTGTATTTTAGCAATGAGATCTAGAAACTAGCTCACTTGTCACTACTGTTTCCCTCAGCTTATCACTCTTCTTTCCTCAAAATTGCAATGAAAGTAGATGGAAAGTGTTATTACTAAGGCTGGTGTCACCCTTCCCTCTGATGGTGTCACTTGGTGCAGTTTGCTTCTCCACACCTCCCTAATGCCACCACTGGATGGAAATAATTCATTCAGCTTCCTTGCATTCTTCTTATCCTCCTTCAAAATTCCTTTAATTTCATTAATAGCCAATGGTCTAACTCCCTCCCTGTCAGGCTTCCTACTACTGATGTCTCAACAATATGCTCTTCAAAATCCTCTTTTTACATTTTCTTTGTGCAAGCTCACATTCTTTTAAGCTTGCCACATATGGACAAGACTCCTTGTTTCATCTCTAATAACTTCCTTCATACTGTTTGTTTGCCACGCTTCTGACATGTGCACTGGATACCTACAAAGCCTTCTAGTATTTTGAGTACTTTTGACAGGATCACCTCCAAAAGCATAGCCCTACTGGACTCTTCTTCAGTTTCCTCCAGTGGAAATAATTAACAGATCTTGGTGCTGTGTCGGTATCTTTTTGAGACATATTGTATTAATATGCTTGTTTCACCTCACTTCTCTCAATTCTATTTCTTCATTACTTCTCCCTCCCTCCCTCCCCCCTCCCTCTGTGTTTGTTCAAATGCACATGCCTGTGTTTTATACATGCATGCAAGCAAGCATGCTTGATAGCCAGAAATACTGCTAGAAGTTACATAATGGTAGCTAAAAATTAATACAACTTAATATAGGTATGAAAATAAATAAATAAAACATTTTACTCCTGCAGTGACAGAAATTAAGGAATAGCTCCCCTCCGCCCGCCCCCCAATATTTGATTATTTTTCAAATAAGCTAGTTGGTCATACACACACAGATTAAATGTTCCAAAAAAACTGATATCTTCTGTTCCCACATAAGTCTCTAGTGCTGGGATGGGAATCATGCAGCCCTAATGATGATATTTGATTGCAGCTCCCATCAGCACTCACCAGCATAGTCAGTTCAACAATGTCTTAAGGGCTACACAGTTCTCTCCCCGTTTCTTTAGATACCCTGCACCCTAAAATGCTTAGAGATTCCTAATTCAGTTCCCTATCAGTTTCTTTATCTTTGACACTATGATGTCATTCATCTTTTACGCACAGACATGGATGATGTCATTCTTAGCCATGGGCAGAGAAAGGGGTGTGCTTCTTTTTCTGATTGTTTCCCAGATTCATAGTCCATGATCTTCTATCAAGAAACAGTTTGCTGTTTTGTTCTGTATTCTGCCTAGCATTTTACCTAGTAAAGGCTGTACCTAGGGTTGAATCTACAAGGGGGAAATAATGTAACCTTATGCTGATGTCTGTCCTAGCATGGCACATGACACTCATCCCATTCTGAGTTCTAATTACTTCTTTTACTTGCCTGAGAGCAAAAATATGAATTTATTCCATGCTTTTGGAGATGAGCTGGGATGTTTTGCCAATTTCTATTGTGTGTCTAGCCACTTGGTTTGGGATTGGGGTGAAAATGGGTTTGGAAGTTAGTGAAGGCATGTGTAGACTTTGTGTCAGGAGATGGGCTGCTTGGGTTGAGTCATTCTTGGATTATTTGATTGTTCCCACCAGGTGAGGTCATGCCCCAGTTTGTGATTGAATTTGGGGATGGCATTAGGTATGGAAGTAGAGAACCTAGATCCACAGCCCACTTTGCATCTAATACTCCAAACATAGAATGAAATGTACATGAGCCTCAAAGTCTGCCTCCCTCCTTTCCCTTCCAATGAGAGAGTTTTTCCAATTCAAGGGAAGAACAGCCCTGCAGAGAAGGGTGGGTTGGTGCTGCTGAGACTTCCTCCCTTCTGGCAATTTGGATATTTCAAACAGATAAAAGGACTGACAAAAGATCACATGGCTCCACTGCAAAAGTAAAAACAATCAAAATATTGGATGTGAAGACTGAAAATTGGGAATATATCCAGAATCAAAGCTTTGTATATTTCAACTGCAAAAATGACAAAATGGTGCAAATTCTCTGCTGCCACCAAAGGAATACCCTTTTAAAGGATGCAACCCTATGCCCATTTAATTGGGTGAAATCATCACTGAAATAAATGAGACTTACCTTTGGGTAGACAGAAGATTGTGCTTTTTTCCCAATATAGGCTCTCTTACTACCTGAATTGTGTGGGTGGGTTGGCCCCACTTGTGACCTTTGAGTTATGCTATTATACTGGATAATTTTAATTGGCTCAAAAGTTTGGCTGTGAGAGGCCGGGTAACTTATGGGATGTTTGCATCTGTGTATATCAGTACTAATTGAGGAGGCTCCAAGCCAAAGTGAAATAGAAATGGAAGTCAAAGGCTTCCACTGCCAGCATCCATAGATTTTCCTTAAGTTTTTTCCGGGCTGTGAGGCCATGTTCTGAAATACAGTTGTCCCTTCACATTCGCGGGGGTTAGGTTCCATAGACCCCCGCGAATGTCAAAATTCCGCGAATAATGACAGCCCTCCCCCCGCCCTCCCAGAGCGACCCAGAGGCCTCCGGAGGCCTCCTGGTCGCTCTCCCCGGCCTCCCCCCGCCCTCCCAGAGCGACCTGGAGGCCTCCTGGTCGCTCTCCCCGGCCTCCCCCCGCCCTCCCAGAGCGACCCGGAGGCCTCCGGAGGCCTCCTGGTCGCTCTCCCCGGCCTGCCCCCGCCCTCCCAGAGCGACCCGGAGGCCTCCGGAGGCCTCCTGGTCGCTCTCCCCGCCCTCCCCCCGCCCTCCCAGAGCGACCCGGAGGCCTCCGGAGGCCTCGTGCTCGCTCTCCCCGGCCTCCCCCCGCCCTCCCAGAGCGACCCGGAGGCTCCGGAGGCCTCGTGCTCGCTCTCCCCGGCCTCCCCCCGCCTTCCCAGAGCGACCCGGAGGCCTCCGGAGGCCTCCTGGTCGCTCTCCCCGGCTTCCCCCCGCCCTCCCAGAGCGACCCGGAGGCCTCCGGAGGCCTCCTGGTCGCTCTCCCCGGTCTCCCCCCGCCCTCCCAGAGCGACCCGGAGGCCTCCGGAGGCCTCGTCCTCGCTCTCCCCGGTCTCCCCCCGCCCTCCCAGAGCGACCCGGAGGCCTCCGGAGGCCTCGTCCTCGCTCTCCCCGGTCTCCCCCCGCCCTCCCAGAGCGACCCGGAGGCCTCCGGAGGCCTCCTGGTCGCTCTCCCCGGCCTCCCCCCGCCCTCCCAGAGCGACCCGGAGGCCTCCGGAGGCCTCGTCCTCGCTCTCCCCGGCCTCCCCCCCGCCCTCCCAGAGCGACCCGGAGACCTCCGGAGGCCTCCTGGTCGCTCTCCCCGGCCTGCCCCCGCCCTCCCAGAGCGACCCGGAGGCCTCCGGAGGCCTCCGGGTCGCTCTCCCCCGCCCTCCCCCCCGCCCTCCCAGAGCGACCCGGAGGCCTCCGGAGGCCTCGTGCTCGCTCTCCCCGGCCTCCCCCCGCCTTCCCAGAGCGACCCGGAGGCCTCCGGAGGCCTCCTGGTCGCTCTCCCCGGTCTCCCCCCGCCCTCCCAGAGCGACCCGGAGGCCTCCGGAGGCCTCGTCCTCGCTCTCCCCGGTCTCCCCCCCGCCCTCCCAGAGCGACCCGGAGGCCTCCGGAGGCCTCGTCCTCGCTCTCCCCGGTCTCCCCCCGCCCTCCCAGAGCGACCCGGAGGCCTCCGGAGGCCTCGTCCTCGCTCTCCCCGGTCTCCCCCCGCCCTCCCAGAGCGACCCGGAGGCCTCCGGAGGCCTCGTCCTCGCTCTCCCCGGTCTCCCCCCCGCCCTCCCAGAGCGACCCGGAGGCCTCCGGAGGCCTCCTGGTCGCTCTCCCCGGCCTCCCCCCGCCCTCCCAGAGCGACCCGGAGGCCTCCGGAGGCCTCGTCCTCGCTCTCCCCGGTCTCCCCCCGCCCTCCCAGAGCGACCCAGAGGCCTCCGGAGGCCTCGTGCTCGCTCTCCCCGGCCTCCCCCCGCCTTCCCAGAGCGACCCGGAGGCCTCCGGAGGCCTCCTGGTCGCTCTCCCCGGCCTCCCCCCGCCCTCCCAGAGCGACCCGGAGGCCTCCGGAGGCCTCGTCCTCGCTCTCCCCGGTCTCCCCCCGCCCTCCCAGAGCGACCCGGAGGCCTCCGGAGGCCTCGTCCTCGCTCTCCCCGGTCTCCCCCCGCCCTCCCAGAGCGACCCGGAGGCCTCCGGAGGCCTCGTCCTCGCTCTCCCCGGTCTCCCCCCGCCCTCCCAGAGCGACCCGGAGGCCTCCGGAGGCCTCCTGGTCGCTCTCCCTGGTCTCCCCCCCGCCCTCCCAGAGCAACCCCGGGGGCCCCATGATCATCTCCCCGGCCCTCCCCACCCCCTCCCTGGGCCTTCATGGGGCCTCCGGAGCGTCTCCGGGGGCCCCGTGAAGGCCTCCCTGGCCCTCCCCCCTCCCTCCCAAGGCCTTTGCGGGGCCTCCGGAGGGTCTCCGAAGGCCCCGTGGAGGCCTCCCCGGCCCTCCCCGCTGCCTCCCAGGGGTTTCACGGGGCCTCTGGAGGCCCCCTGTCGCGGTTTTGGGGGGGTCCGGGGGGCCCTCCCAAAACCGCGAATAAGCAAAACCGCGAATGTCGAGTTCGCGAATGTGGAGGGGCAACTGTAGTTTCTTTCTGACGTTTTGCCTGCATCTGTGGCTGGCATCCTCAGGGAATGGTTGGGTAGATATGTGTGTGGAGTTTATATGCTGTGAACTCCTGTTGGGGAATATATTTAAATTTGTGTAATTGAATGGTTAGTTTCTGGGTATAGAAATGCAAGGCTCGTTAGTGTCTGTTTGGCTAATGACTGGTTGATGGGCCATTATCTGCTGGGAATCCCCCTGTCCATGGGTGGAATTCTTTTTAAGTGTTGAGTTTTGATTCTATAGTATTTCAAAACTGGGAGCCAGATTTTGTTTACTTTTAAGGTTTCTTCTTCTACTATTTGAAAACACAGAATTCTAGACCAGGCCAACAATTATCATGTTAGAATGCACACAAAATCTATTGAAATCCACAAACACCTAGACAACTTCAACAGGAAAAATGGAAAAAGATATGGTGATTCACACTGAAATACAAAAGAAAAATTTGACAAATGCCACAAACACCAAGAGAAACCCCAGCTGGACACAGCACGGACTATTATCAAATTATCAATGGCAACTGTCAAAAGAAGAAACATCCATCCTGTTCGCAGGAGGCAATTTTGCAGTTACCACCACCAGAATCCCAGATGAAGACATCATCGCCCATGTTGAATCTGCCCTCTACTGTCTCCCGGAGAAAGAGGCAGAAGAGATAAGAGGAGAAGCAGTTAGGATCCTGAGAAAGGCAGACCCACCACCCAGCAACATGACCATAAAAGAAAGGAAAGCCATCAAGGATCTCAATGCAGACCCAGAAATCATTATTCTCCCAGCCAACAAAAGGCAGTGCCACAGTAGTCATGGAAACAGAATTCCGAAAAAAAAATAAGGGAATTTTTGGAACCTGCAACATACAGAAAACTCAAGCAAGACCCGACCAACAAAATCACTAGAAAAACAAATGCCTTGATCAAGAACTCATCAATTCAGCCAATCATACACCAGAATCTATGCAGATCAGAGGCTCTCCCACCAAAACTGTATGGACTTTCCAAGATCCACAAGGATTCCATTCCACTCCAACCCATAGTGAGTGCCATTGGATCCCCCACGTATGACTTGGCCAAGTTTCTGGCCACACAATTACAAACCCACATGTGACAAACCCCTCACTACATCAAAGACTCAGCTCACTTCATAGAAAAAATCAACAACATCAAACTGAAACCTGGAGACAGACTGGTCAGTTTTGATGTTGTCTCCTGGTTCACCAAAGTCCCCATAATGGACACCATGGCACTCATACAACAAATATTTCCTGAGGACATCACAGACTTGTTCAAACTCTGCCTCACCACAAGCTACTTCCAGTGGGATAACAAATTCTACAAACTGATAGATGGGGTAGCCATGGGCAGACCCCTGAGCCTCGTGATAGCAAACTGTTACATTTTGAAAAGCAAGCCCTGGAAACAGCACCAAAAAAGCCCACAACATGGTTCCGATATGTGGATGACACTTTCACCATTTGGAACCACAGAGAAGAACATTTGGTCTCATTCCAGAACCACCTGAATAGCATCCACCCAAATATCCAATTCAAAATGGAAAAAGAGAAGGAAGGAACACTGCCATTCCTGGATGTCCCAGTCATCCGCAAACCAAACCAATGGTTAGGCCACAAGGCATACAGAAAACCCCCACACATGGACAGGTACCTACACAAGAAATCCAATCATCACCCAGGACAAAAAAGAAGCACCATAAAAACATTGGTAGACCGTGCAAAAATGATCTGCGAACCCCACTACCTGGAGGATTAACTGAGGCACCTAAACTGGGCCCTAAAGGCTAATGGTTACTCCAGATCAGACATCACAGGAACAGCCAGACCCAGAAAAAAAAAAGCACAGGAATGAAGAAGAAAAACAGCCACCCAAAGGGAAGGTATTTTTACCATACTTCAAAGGAGTCACAGACAAAATAGGGAAACTGATGAGGAACTTCCAAACAATCTATAGACGAATCAAAAAAATCCAAGAAATGCTACGCTAAGTGAAGGACAAAAGAGACCCTCTCACAGCTGCAGGAGTTTACCACATACCATGCAACTGTGGACAAGTTTACATAGGGACCACTAAACACAGTGTACAAACAGGAATCAAGGAACATGAGAGACATTGCAGACTGGGCCAGCCAGAAAAATCAGGAGTAGCAGAACATGTTATAAACCAACCTGGACACAAAATGCTATTTGAAAACAGAAATTCTAGACCAGGCCAACAACTATCATGTCAAAATGCACAGAGAAGCTATTGAAATCCACAAACACCTGGACAACTTCAATAGGAAGGAAGAAACCTTAAAAGTAAACAAAATTTGGCTCCCAGTTTTGAAATACAATAGAATCAAAACTCAACACTTACAAAGGAATTCCACCCAGCAGATAATGGCCCATCAACCAACCATTAGCCAAACAGACACTAACGAGCCTTGCATTTCTATACCCAGAAACTAACCATTCAGTTACACAAATTTACATATCCTCCCCAAGAGAGGCTCACAGCATATAAACTCCACACACACATCTACCCAACCATTCTCTAAGGATGCCAGCCACAGATGCAGGTGAAACGTCAGAAAGAAACTATTCCAGCACACGGCCTCACAGCCCAGAAAAATATCAAGGGAAATCAATAGAAATGGATTTTATTGGAAGATAATCACAGAAGTATTCACACTTACACTCATGTTCACAAGCAATCACACAAGGCAAATGAAGAATTAGGAAGAAGTATTTGGATAGAGGAATAGATTCAGGGAATGCGCTATAGTTACCCAGAATCATGCAGTAAAGAAAGACTCAGACTTGAAGCAAAGCACAGCAGATTAGCAGAGTAATGGCATGTATGGAACTGTACATGCTTTGGCTATGATTTGGGGTAATATTTATACCCAGTATCATCCCTTGAGGGGTGTTTTGAGTGAGGAACAATGCTTGGGTGAGTTTCCCAAAGTTATACAATGGTAACTCTGGCTTTGTTGATTGCTGCAAATGGTTGGAACATTAAGGTTGATGGCTTTATCATCTCCTCTGTATTGTGGATAGGAGAAGGTGTGAAGGAAAGATATTCACGGGCTGAGTGGGGATAATAGATGTTTTGGTCACTGTTTGTATTTGGAGTATGACTCACTGCCAGGTGCATCCAGGAAGATTAGCACATTCCCCTAACGACTGTCTAAGGCGAGGCTTCTCTTAATCTTGTCCTGGGTTTGTGTGTTTGGGAAATTTCCGAGGGAACTTCGTTAGTTCTTTGGGTAAAATTCACTTGAAACCTACATTTGGGTTGGTCTGGTCTACCTTAGAACTTGTGAACTGTCTAATAAGACAAATTATGAATTACTGGAGGGAGGGGTGTAAAGCCAGGTAACACTGTTCACATGTAACAGTTGAGCTCTTTCTACATGCATTGTGAGAAAGGTGTTTCCTATCAGGCAATAGCTACCCCATGTCTTACTCTCAATATACAAGGACAAATTATTTCCATAAAAATATGTCAGCTAACCTCTTCTGGTATTGCTTCATTTATCTTAAAAAATATATTTTTACTATATAACAGCCTGACCAAATTCTTCAGTAAAGATGCTTCCACGTGCAGCTTTTTGGGACAAATCAAACAAACCCAAGCTGCAACACATCACAGGGCTGGCTGCACATTATCTGTTTACTCTTAGCATTAGTGCAGTGATTCCTGCTGATGTATCATACTTTTAAAAAACCTCTCTTGACATGGAATAAACCTTATTCAGATGATTTTATGGGAATTGCGGTACTAATTCAGAAAAAAAAAAGCTGTTTGTAAAGTGATTTTCATTTCCTTGTCCTGCTATAAATTGTGGGTTACCTTTCACCCTACAAATTGGCAAATATTATGGTGAGGAACAACCAAAGTTAGCCATATTTAGAGTAGATCTACTAAAATCTGTGAGACAAGTTAGTAATGATAAAGTCCTGATTATTTTAATTGATCTAGTGATTAAATCTGGACTCAATGAAAAAAAAATAGGAAGAAGTTACAAGTTGATTTAGAACAGCCTGTTCAAAAGTTGTTGGCATCCTATGACAGCCTGTCTCAAAGAAGTTTGAAAATCCTTTTCCTCTTCACTTTTCTAAAGTGTTTGTCTCCTTGATATTAATCAGTGTTCTACTGATATTAATCAGTAAATCTAAACTAGGAGGTAACAATTAAAATGATTTATACATTGGCAGTGTCATGCATTTACAGCAGAGCTGGGAGTCACTAGCCAGCATGGGTACTAATTGTTCCCGACTATGCTTTACAAGAAACATATAAGAAAAAAAAAACCACTCTCATAAAACCGTGGCAGTCATTTGGTAAGCTCAGGCCAGTCACGGTTCCTCAACCCACCCAACTCCAGAGGTTGTTGTGAGAATAAAATGTAGGATGTGAGAGATTAGTAAGTCATCTTATCTCCTTGGAGGGTGAGTGGGATAAAAATGTAATAAAGGAGCAATAGAAAATGATGTAGTTCCCCACCTCCACAATATTCTTCTTTGCATATCTTATTTAATTAGCTTATCTAATTGACAAAGACGACTTTGGGTGTTTTGTTTTTGGAAAAGCTGTAGTAGTAATAGTAGTAGTAGCAAAGTAGAAATTAAGGGCTTAAATCGAATCAACAGATGATGCAGGGCATTTGCCCCATTTTGCCCCTGGCAGTCCTCACAACCTCCAGGGTCAAGATGGGGCCAAGACGGGGGTGGGGGAGAGAGACAGGGTAAGACCTGTTATGCTGTTTGAAAAAAAATACCTAGTAAAATCTCTTTCAATCAGCAAAAAATAAATTGGGCCGCGCATGACCACATTCCGGCATGCTGGCCTGTCACTGCAACTGCCATCTGTCTCACTCTTCTTTAGCCAGGAAGGAGTCCTGTAGCATGTGACGAAGGCTGGTTACATGCAGGGGGGGGGCTTGCTCATGTGCTGCAGGTCAGCTTGTTCATTTTGCCAGGACTCCATTCCATTTTCTGCAAGTAACAGAAGGAACAGGCAGACCCGTGGGCAGAATATGTTGGTGGAGAGCTGGCATATTCTTGTCTGGAGTTAGAGACTGGACTCCATTATAAAATGGCCAAACAACTGCAGAACGATGCTGCATGAACTACCAAGTCATGCCTAGTCAGGACGCTAGGGGGCAATGTCATATATATATATATATATATACATATATATATATATATATATATATATATATATACATATATATATATATATATATATATATATATGAGTTCAGAACAGAGCTCACTTCCTTCTTCCTGTGAATGCTTAGGCCTGGTGAAGCAGTTTCTCCTTGAATTGTAAATATTTATATATATTACAACTGTTTGAGTTTGAAGATAAAAGTGCCTCCTGCTTACTTGGATGTCAAACACTCTGTGTGTGAGTATTCTTAGGAATGGGTTGCTACTGAGTCTACTGAGACAGGTTGTTTTGCTTCTGCTGGGGACTGCGTGTCCTATCATCCCCTGACAATTCTGGCCCATGTAGATGAGCTCTTAGTTGCAATATAAACCTGAAACCACACTTATAGGAAGTCTGAAGAAGCTTACATATGATGCTAAAATTGTTATCACCAGGCTGACTGTGAATCTTAAAAAGTTGATTGGCTAAAGAAGTTTGGGAGAAATCCTAGAAAGTTTGTGTTTAAGACTGTATATGCATGCTTGTGATTGCTTTGAATTATGGTTGTTTCTTGTAAAGTTCCACTTATATGCATGTACAATAAAATTGGGTCTTGGCTGATCTTCCATCTCATCTCTTTGACCTCTGACCAACATACCCTCTGAAGAGGTCCCAGATGGGGATTGGCACTTCCTTACGGAGAGTAATCACCAGCACACTCTAAATCAGGGCCTCTAAAAATATCAGAGGCAGAGTAGAAAAGCAGACACAGACATAAAATGGTAGCAAATGGAAGCAGAGTTTATCACTATCAGTTGACAATTTTATATAGATATCTATACTTTTTTGGAAATTGCCACATTATTTGGCACAGTCATTTCCATGTTGTAACAGTTTCATAGTTATCTTTGCTCAATATAGTTTTATACTGAGAATCTCTTTTTGGAAACGGCAACAGCATATTTGCCCTTTATTTTCAAGACATTATTCCTTCAGGGGTGATAGGAGGTGTGGTGTTTCAGGTGTCTTCTATCTCTACAATAGAGTATATTGGGCCTCTTCCCCAGATTGTACAGGAGGTGTACAGGAGTGAGGGTTAGATGAACAAGGCGTACACGAATGAGGTGTACAGGTGAGGCCAACAGGGGTGTTTGGTGTGCGTGTTTAGTGGGGGAATTTGAAGGGGGGTGGAGTTCTGTTTTAGTGCCTACTTCAGATTCCTCAATATGGATAGTAAGGGAGCTGCTGCAATCACCTGCAACAGCTATGGCATGTTTGTCTTCTTGCCAGTGGATGTGCATAGCTACACCTGCAGAAGGTATAAGTTGGTTGTGTTGTTGGAAGAGAAGGACCAGCAACTTGAGACCCATTTATCCACACTACAGAATATTACGAAGCTGGAAATTTTCTTAGAACAGAGCAGACGGTCCTGGTTGGGGAACAGATAGGGGATGTCTCTGTGGAAGTTAGTTCTGATACAGAGTAGATAGATAGTTGGAATAATGTGACACATAGAAATAGAAGGCTCAGGGGCCAGTCTATGAGTTTGGCACTACAGAATCAGTTTTAAGCTCTCTCTATTATCCATGATGATAAGGAACGGGAAAGAGAGCAGCAGAGCCAGTCCTCAGAGAATGTGCATGAGACCTTGGAAGTTTCAGCACACAGATTAGCCTTGGCTGATCTGTGGAGGGTGCATGTGGTTGTGGTAGGGGACTCCCTGCTGAGAGGTACAGAATCAGTAGTTTGCGGGCCTGATAAGATGTCTCGAGAGATGTGCTGTCTTCCTGGGGCAAAAATCCATGATGTAACGGAGAGGCTGAAAAAATCATCAAGCCCACTGACCGTTATCCCTTGCTTTTGGTCCACATAGGAACCAATGATACTGCAAGGTATAACCTTCAGAATATTAGAAGAGATTATGAGGCTCTAGATAGGAAGCTGAAGGACCTGGATGCACAGGTAGTCATTTGCTGTCCTTCCAGTGGAAGGGCACAGCCCAGGAAGGGAGAGAAAGACACTGGAGGTGAACAACTGGCTCCACATGAGCACCGGAAACAATTTGGCTTCCTGGATCATGGTGTGAGGTTTCAGGGAGGTGGACTTCTGGCAAGGGACTTCTTGCACCTCACAGCAGTTGGCAGGATTTTTTTTTATTTTTATTTTTATTTTATTTTATTTTTATTTCTTTGCGAAGAGTCAGAAAGATATTATCAGGAGAGTTATGTGAGACAGGGAGACAGTATTCTTGAGGGCAGGAGTTCATCAAGTGCTGGAGATAATAGCCTGAATATTATACAGAGAACAAGGCAAATAGTACAAGAACCCAACAGTGTGTGGGGGAACCTTTAAAAGGCAAATAGGGGGAATGGGCCATGGTCTTAGATGTCTCTATACTATAGAGCATTGGAATAAACAGGATGAACTTGAACTCTTAGCAGTGTCATGCCCCAGGAGCCTGATGAGGCTGTAGAGTCAGAGGAGGAGGAAGAGGAGGAGGACATGGCAGGGAACAGCCCTAGGGACCCTGGCACAGGTTTATCTACACCTAGATGCTTGAGCATACACTAGAGGCTTGAGCAAAGGAAGAGCTTGGTCTGGAGTGGGTTGGCATCAGTCCCAGCAGAGCGTCCTATCCTTCAGATAAGGACAAAGAAGAGAAGAGAGACTTACCTCCACCGTTGTATACACAGCAGTGCAAAGGAGGATCAAAGGAAATCTCTGAAAATTTATGAGAGGAAGCTGCTCATTAAGAAACACCTGGCAAAGCCTTAATTGCTTTTTATAGGCTGGGAGAGGCAGTGGAGGCTTTGTCAGAGATCAACTGATCTCCCGGGAGAAAGCTTCCTGCTAACTTTGGTGCCTGAATCCTTGTGGCCTTGCCATGTGCCTTGACCTTGGACTGTTCCTTACGACCCTGTTGCCTGATCCTACTGACCCACAGATCAACTCCTGGACTACACTGCCTTCTGTAAGCCTTGACCTTTGGACTGTATTCTGGACTCCTCTCTGTGTACCTTTTGCATGTATTGCTTGCTGCCTTTCCAAGAAACAGAACTTTGCTTGCTCTGAACCTTATCTGGCTCTTCCTAATTAATTATCACTGGAGCTTGGCTGCTTTCCCAGCTCTTGTTTAACTTGCTGGGAATTTTGGAGTTGCTTTTCCAGACAACTACATCAAAACAAATATCGTGTAAGAGGTATCACTGAAACCTGATGGGATGAGTCTCTTGACTGGAATGTAGTAATAGAGGGGCATACCATATTTTAGAAAAATAAACCAAACAGGAAGGGGGGTGGAATAGTATTATATGATAAGGATGTCTACACCAATGAGGAGATGTATGACTTAAATCCTGGGAGCCAGGTTGAGAGCATCTGGGTAAAAATTAAGGGGGAAAACAGGGATGTTGTGGTGGAAGTCTACTACAGGCCTGCAAGCCAAACTGAGGACTTGGATGATGCCTTACTGGAACAGTGACCACATATTCAGAAAGAATATACATAGTAGATATATAGTAGCACCCCCACATCCACTGATTCACCATCTGCAGATTCAATTTTCTGTGGATAGTGACAGCGGGATAGCTGGGTGGGAGGGTGAGGGTGGGAGGAGGTGAGCTCACTTCCCCCTCCCTTCTCTGTAGGGGTGGCTGGGTTAAGGCGTGGCAGGTGGGTGGGTGGTTTGGGTGGGCGAGAGGAGGGTTCTGGGAGGGAGGAGGTGACCTCACAAAGGGGTTGCAGTGGGCAGGTGGATGGGAGGAAGGAGGGAGGAGATGACCTTGCCTGGGGGAATTCTGGTGTGGTGGAGGTGGTGAGTGGGTGAAGGTGGGAGGAGGCAAGCTGGTGGGCGGGTGGAGGGTTCAGGCAGGCAGGAGGAGGGTTCTGGGAGGGAGGAGGTGAACTTGCGGGGGAGATTCCAGTACTGCGGGTGGGTGGGCGGAGGATTCAGGCAGGCGGGAGGAGTTTTCCGGTGTAGCAGGCGAGGGAGGGAGGGAGAGCGGAGGAGAATTCAAAGATGGTGTACTTTCTTTTTCACACGACTGTAGGAGTCTTAGTAGACCACAAGCTGAAAATAAGTCATCAGTCTGATGCGGTAGCTAAAAAACCCAATGCGAATCTTGGCTGCATCAATAGGAGTATAGTGTCTAGATTGAGGGAAATAATAGTGCCATTCTATTCTGCTTTGATTAGACCTTACCTGGAATACTGTGTCCATTTCTGGGCACCACAATACAAGAAGGATATTGACAATCTGGAATGTGTCCAGTGGAGAGTGACTAAGATGGTGAAAAGTCTGGAAGCCATGTCCTATAAGGAGTGGCTTAGGGAGCTGGGCATGTTTAATCTGGAGAAGACAAGGTTAAGAGGTGACATGATAGCCATGTTTAAGTATTTGAAGGGATGTCATATTGAGGAATGAGCAAGCTTGTTGTCTGCTGCTCCAGAGACTAGGGCACAGAGCAGTGAATTCAAACTACAGGAAAAGAGATTCCACCTAAACATTAGGACATACTGACTGTAAGAGCTGTTTGGCAGTGGAATGCACTGTCTGGAGTGTGGTGGAGTCTCCTCCTGTGGAGGTTTTACACAGAGGCTGGGTGGTCATCTGTCGGGAATACTTTGATTGTGTATTCCTGCAAGGCAAGGTGTTGGACTGGATGGGCCTTGTTATCTCTTCCAACTCAATGATTGTATGATTCGATTATTGTATGATCTCAGTCCTCAACTCTCTTACGTCAGATTCACTAGACAGGCAACACAGAATGCATGAAACGTATTTTATGATAGCCTAAAACAGAATGGAAAATATCATTTTCATTTAGAAAAAAACTACAAACATCTTATGCTACTGTTAGATGTGTTGTTGTTCTGTGCCTTCAAGTTGCTTGACTTGTGGAGACTCTAATGTGACCCAATCATGGGGTTTCCTTGGCAAGATTTGTTCAGAGGAGGTTTAACCTTCCTCTGAGACTGTGAGAGTGCAACTTGCCTAAGGTGTCCCAGTGGGTTTCCATGGCTGGGTGAGGATTGTAACCATGGTCTCCAGGATGATAATCCAGTGCTCAAACCATTACACCACACTGACTCTCATACTGAAATATATAGCACATACAAAACCTTCTCTTTGACCTAACACCACAGACTCCCAAAAGGTAATATAGAAACAGAGAAATCAGCTGATGAGTCTGACTCCAGCAAGACCTATGGGAAGAAAGCAGGCAATACTTGGTAAAAGCTCCAGAAGACATTTGTAAAATTTTATAAACTACTGTCAACCAGCAGTTACCTTACCTTTCTGCTTTAAAAATGGCACTGGCCATCCTGAGGCCTACCATTCCACGCTGTCATATTTCAGATCAAGTTGTTGAGAAGTTTTTTTGAGGATCAGTCATAGAATTGACTGCCCTCTACTGCCACCCTGAGGTTAAACTCATAGAATCTAGAGCCTTTTTATATTAGTCAAATATGATGCACTCTACCGAGCTTTAGCATATGCCCACTCCAGCTTCCCTGTAATTTTTTAGTTCCTTTCTTTTTCTCCATTAATAATTTGTTTTTCCCGATTGTGTCTTTCTTCATCAAAATCAACTTCTAGTAGTGACATATATTATCTCTAACAGGACAGCTGTTTAAAATTTCCCATATAAGGGTTTAATCATGCTGGTAATAGCGAATGGCAATACAACTGCATAGCCTCAGCAAACATATTGCCAGTTGATATTTAGCTAGAGACAAGTGAAATCAAAAACCCAGAATAGGCATCTCTTTGTAATCTCTTCTGAGTTTCACATCAGCAAAATTATGAGCAATGTCTGACATAGAAATTAATGGCAAATTCTGTATCATTAAAAAAAAAAACTTGTGGCTCTGTAAGAGCTCAGCTTTCTCTTTGGTATGCTTTCATCCCATAGTCTATTACATGCAGTTGTCTCTCCACATTCGTGGGGGTTAGGGCTGCAAGACCCCCACGAATGTGAAAAAACCACGAATAAAATATAGGTCATGTCATGCCCTCCCGGAACGCCCTCCCAGAAGCAGCGAGGGGGGCTTCTGTGGCCCCCATCGCTGCTCCTCTCCATCCCCCTGCCCTCCCAGAAGCAGCAATTGGGGCTTCTGAGGCCCCCGTCACTGCTCCTCTCCACCCCCCCAAAGCAGCGATGGGGGCTTCTGAGGCCCCCGTCGCTGCTCCTCTCCACCCCCTGGCCTCCCAGAAGCAGCTATGGGGCTTCAAAAACCCCGTTGCCACTTTTGGGATGGGGCTCCCAAAAAACATGAATAATCAAAACCGTGAATGTTAAAGCCACGAATGACTATGGTATTTCTATTTTTTATGCTCATTACTTTCAGTACTATCTCAGCTTTTCTTCCCCTGCCTAACTTTAATTTCCAGCCTCATCAATGTCTTTTCTATGTCTTCTGACTTTCTCTCTTTCTCTGTCTCTCTTTCTCACACTTCTGAGAACACTTCCAAATT
Organism: Gambelia wislizenii; assembly: GCA_030847615.1. NCBI lineage: Eukaryota > Metazoa > Chordata > Lepidosauria > Squamata > Crotaphytidae > Gambelia > Gambelia wislizenii. The sequence continues at coordinate 180,708,879 of JAUMIR010000001.1, forward strand.
TTCACCTTGGAAGGATACTCTTAGATCCCGAAAATAGAAGAGCAATGTGTTTTTTACTGACTCTGGGTGGTTAGAGGATACATTAAAATTGTGTGGTGTGTGCAGTGCTGCAGAAACAAGTGTGAATCAGCATAACCCCCAATGGGAATTGATGTCTTGACTCACTGACCCATCCTATCAAAAAATGTGTACCATCAAGATATTTTTCTATCTTTCAGCAAAAGCTAAAAGATCGGCATTCTTTTGGCAGGGGAAGGAGTTGAAGGGGTACAAACAAAAATTTTGTATTTTATTCAAAATGCATTACTTTGTACAAAAAGGTGAGGTTTTGCACAACAACAGGATATCTGTGCAAACAAGTTTCACCAAAGAGACTTGCAATGTTCTTTCTGTTTTAAAAAAAATGTTTTGGGTGAAATTTCAGCAAAGAAAGTTCTGAGGTGCAAAAATTAATTGAAAAATGTTCAGGTACTGTTATAAAACTTGCATTTGAGAATGAAATCCCCTATACATCCCCTATATCCTTTCTTCGGATATGTTTAATGAAGAGAAGGGATGCCATGATTGAGCGAGGTTTAGAGAAGGCCAGCCCACTGCATATGTCTTATGTTACTCTCCTGCTTTGTTCATGAAAAGTTCTCTGTACTCCTTTTCAGTATGTCCACTGAATGACTGTTTTCAATCATGGCCCAAGTTCTTCTGTCAGGTTCTAGGTGTTGAAATAATAAACTAGATTTACTATGTTAAAATGGCTTTTTTTTCATGAACTCAGACATTGCCAGCACCCACCTCACACACATCCTTCATATAGGACAATAAAATTTGTGTCCTCTTTATGTGCAAAGTGCTCTAAAACTCACATTAAAAAAATCATAAGCATTGTTATGGTTATGATGAGGTTCCAGTGTTTGTATACACATTCCTTCATGTTCCTAGGGGGTCACAGAATACATTATTAAGCAATCTGAGTGCAACTCTATTTTACATTAGAAAGCAAGAGAGTTCTTTGTGCTTTTCAGTTTCGTTTGCTTAGATTCCAATAAGGATGCAACTCCCAGTAAACCCCACACAACTTTCCTTGTCCTCTCCACATCCCTGAACAGTTAGCAATATCTTTCTCTATTGTTTGTCTTCAGGACACAATATATCCTCCTCCAACGCACACTGATTAAAAAAAATATTTTTTTAAAAAATTAAACATTATTAAACCTTTTTGTTCTTGGTGCTGCTGCTGTTTCATACATGCTGCTTGGAACAATTCCTCTCAAAATTTCAAAGAATGCTTCCCCTTTGTAACCAGAGCTCTTTCAAACTAAGAAGTACAGCATGATACAAAATTTTGAAGGGTTTTTATGTCCTATTCATATGTTCAAACAAACTAATACAACAAATATGCTTTGTACTGAGCTTATTGTTTCTCCTTTTTTTACCACCTCTAAGTTTTGTCTGTGTACTTTTATCATTGCAAAACATCACATAGTATTTTAATGCAAATACATATACTCTGGGTTTGAGAGAATAAAATATGCAAATACAACCAAATGCCTTCTGGCAACACCCCCCCCCCCCCAGCACACATAGTTTTATTGCCTTTAAGTTGCTCATTGTTCTTTTCTTTCTTTTTCTTTTTTAGTTTGATTGTGTGTGTGTGTACAAACATACACATCTGCATCTTTTCATAGCATAAAAACCTGGGACTATCTTGCTTGCTTTATCTGTCATCACTATGTGCTATTCTATTATATTCTTCTTAATTAACAGAAATATGCTTACAGTATTTCAGTATCATCTTTGATGTCTGCACTCCCAGTAATTTAGACTTGATATCTCTAGCAACTTGAACGTATTTCGGTGATAATAGAATTATATTTGAGTAGCTATCCACAGAAGAATAGCTTTGATTTTTATATAACCATTTATTTAAATCCTCCATATCTTTAATAACAATGTTGCTTTAATTTGATATGTTACATTTTTTAAAAAAAAGGTGTAAATGATTGCACAGAATTCAGTAATTATCAATCACAAAGTCTGCTTTAAAAGTAAGTCACATAATACTGCAGGGAAGAAACTGCAGCCACTCTCTTCTGTGATTCTCTTTACATTTTAATGCAGTTTTTACTGAACATCTTCATTGCATATTCATTGCAGATGATGTCTAAGTGAGTTGACAGGAACTCTTATGTTTACCAGTGCAGACTGACTAGAGTTTGAATTAGTCTCCAATATTGGCATATGCAACATCCTGGTATACTATAACACAATGAGATGCTTCATATTTTAAGTAAAATACTATACAATTTTAAAACAATAAACTGCATTTTCTTTTAGTATGTGTTTGCCCCCCTGAAGGTCAAGTGAAGTTCTACTCATGTTAGTGAACTTAAGTAATGCAGAAGCAGGGACAGAAAATGAGATGTAGTGTTGTACATTATTAATAATGAATTCTTATTAAGCTTCCTGTCTCTGTTTCAAGCAAAGTTCATGGTTATATGTAATATTACCATTGGGATATGGAAAATAATATTGTGTTCCTTCCATGCCACTATGGTTAAGAAGAAGAAGAAGAAAAAGCCTGGGCTGTATGGTAGACATCTGCACTGATGCTACTACCTGTAACTGGCTTTGTTCTAGTTTTCCAGAACAGAGATGCTGATGTAGTACCACTAAGTTTCTCCTAAGTTTCTTCTCAAAGGTAGTGATTAGTAATTTTAGCAATTTTCTTCCTGCAGAAAGAAAATCTTTGAAAAACACATAGTTTTCAAATGCTATTTACAATTCAAGACTTATTCTGTGCAAAATTCAGATATGGTTGTTTTGTGCAGAAAACAACATTTTCTGTACAGAACACAACATTTCTTGTGTGGAAAATAATATTCCAATGCAGATATATTAATTCTTTTGCAGAATATGCTGTTTTCTGTGCAGAAAATGCTGCTTACTATGCAAATCAACAAATTTTATGCAGGCTAAATCCCCAAATAGAAGCATTTTCTTCACAGAAAACAGCATTTCCTGCACAGGGATTAATATTTCTGTGTTGAAATATTATTTTTCTATGCAGAAAATGTTGTTTCCTGCACAGAAATTGCTGCTTTCTATGCACATTTTTCACAGAATAAATCTCGAACTTCGAAGATTCTCATCAGGCCAGGATTCTTATTGTTGGGGTTTCTCAACACTTGAAAAACAAGTTTTTCATGTATTTTCCAAATATATTTATGCATTCGTTCCATCCCTACAATGTAGACATGATTTCCTCTTAATACAGATTGATCTTACTGGAATGCTGGGGTTGCATATACTGTATGTCTTGCAGGTGATTGCAGCAATGGCTCAATGGCTCATAGGAAGTAAATTTGGTAATCCATTTTATGGAAGATGAATGAAGAATGCCTCCCTCACAGATCTGAAACATTTTACTGAAAATGACTACCTTCACGAGAGGTGATTTAGGGAGAATATTTTATGACTGAAAAGATTGGGCTCTTAATTAAATTTATTAACTCTTCTTTCTGTCCCAATGCTCAAATCAGGTTGAATTGAGAGGGGATGATGATAAGCCAACTGTATCCAATTTAGCTGATTGCTTTGTATTATATGGAAATGATTATACTTCTTTGCTGTAAATTATTAAAAATATGAAGCCTGAATTGATAATTATTTTAGTGCATTTACGTACAAATTCCTTCCTGTTATACTTACAGAAAATGAATTGAAACTGTCACTTTTTCTTTGCATTAAAATAGAAATGAAAATACTGAAAATATAGAAGCAAGTACAGGAGGCAGGCTAATGTTGCTCAGGAGATTTTTAAAAGACAAGAGCTCTTTTCTGCTCCTTGGGTCTTAGTCTTGTGGGTTTTCTTTTTGTGACCTGCTGCTGGACTTCTCCAGTGTTCAGGAAGAAAATAAGCTTTCCCGAAGGCCTGGACTCACTTCAATTATATACATTTCCCTGTGGTAAGTGCCACAGAAAATTATTCCCCAGTGGCACTTGGCCTAGAAATCCAAAGTAATTTAGCCTTTGTTTGTTGATACAGTGGTTTGTATTGGGCCAAGATAGAGATCTCTAGATGAGAATAAAAGTAATTTCTTAAAAACATTTACCAAAAGGATTTTAGAAAATGGTGAGAAGCTGAAAAGGCACTTGTTTATGTGTTCTAAGAGTACCGACAAATATTTGTTTGTTTTGTTTTGTTTGTTTGTTGCTTTTGCTGCAAAATATTTCCAGGATGTACCTTTGCCAGTGACCAGTTTTCACTTGGGAGTGCTGGAACCTGGAAATATTCTGAATCAGTATGAAATGTCACCCAGCTGTTCACTGGAAGTGTATAGAAAAAGAATCTAGATTTAGAGTGAATAAATGTATTTATGTGAAATATCAGTGGATTATAAAACAGGAAATTCAGCATTATAGGGGCATGCTCAAACACCTAATGGATATTAGCTTATTCCTTGTAATGCACAACCTGTCATTCCAGGGATCTTCAGACAAGCTGTTCAGAGACAATGATGGAAATTTTCTGGTGTATATAAAGCTGTTTGCCAAGAAGAACAAACTAATGGGAAAGCATAAGTGGGGTGTATCTTTAAAGAAACATACTTCAGGAAAATAATTCAGAATGAACAGAAAGTTCTTATGGCTGAGAAACTGTTAAAAGAACATACAGAATATGTTGAACAAAACTAAGTTATATTTTTTCATATGAGATTGCACATCTGGTGTAAGTCATTCTGAGATGACATCACAGGGAAATTTACTGATGGAGATGGGATCAGGATTCATGAAAACAAATAACTTATAGGATCCAGGACAGTTCATGAATCAATTAGAAAGGTTTACTGAGGGAAAACAAGGTTAGCATCAAGAACTGTTACGGCCAAGGTTATGATAATGATAACAAAATGAAAGAACAAAAGAAAGGCATCTATGCAGCTTATTTACATTGAACCACTGAGCTTCATTTCCACCCTGTGGCTATCATTCTGTCAGTCTGATAGTTTCAGATGCAGCCCCATAATCAAAGGAATCTGTTGTTTTTCGGTGTGCTACATAACCCCTATTAAGTCATGGCAAGTACTCAAATACAGTGTATCTAAGCTCACCATGAGATTCACTGGGGAAAGGCCCATAGACAGCTTGAAACCTATATCAAGCAAATAATTTTATGGCGCTCTGAAGGAAGTTAAAGAGTTGCCTCAAGCAGATGGCAAGTTTTCATGAGCAACTGCAGTGCTTAGCAGATCAGCTGATAGATTTCAAGTTGTTCTTATCAATCACATTTTCGTGTGTCAACCTGTTCCATATGAATATTGCAAGTAAAGTAGTTCAAGGAAGAAGTGTCTTACAGTTAACATCACAATTAGTAAAAACTCCCATGAAGAAATGTGTGGAGTTCATTATATCACACAGGGAAAGTGGTTATACAGTTGAAGAATTTGCAGAAGTCCTTGATGCCGATTCCGCTTTCAGTGAGCTCCACATAAGCTCCAGAAGAAGAGGTGATTTGAGTAGGAGGGTCAAACTTATGATGGGGAATTCAGAAGTCCAAAATAAATTTGCAGATGGGTATTGCCACTACTTGTATTACAATATAAGAGCAATTTGAATTTCATAGGAAAAAGTCAGATCATTGTATAACTTTGAAAAGCTACCAGAAGATGTGCTTAGCATAGCCTGTAAGAAGCTACAGAGAGCCCTCAGTGATGGCAACAGCTGCAACATTGACAGTACAAATCTTTGACATGAGTTGGCCATCTCTATCATGTTCTACCTTGGAAAATGGAAAACGAGGTGCCCTGCAGTGTATCCATTCTGCCCAAATAAATGATGTTTTCTCAAACATCTGAGCATCATTACAAATTCTCTTGACACTTCCAGGTACAGTTCCCAATGGCAAGTGTAGTTTCTCAGAACTGAAACTCATCAAACTGTAACTTGTGATCTATCATGGCATGTGAACGGCTCACATCACTTGTCCTATCCCTCAAGAATGATATTGCTAGAAATCTTGATATTTCAGCCACTGTTCTATAGTATGTAGAAGCCAAAGGTCCAAAAGCCACATTCTGAGAAGTATTAGTGCACTATAGAAGACAGCAAAAGCATCACACTTTTAATTTGTATGTTTTTAACAGTTCACATCTTTTAATAACTATACTTTACTTTTTTTTTAAAGCATATCCATTGCCAATTAATTTTAAAATGGATTAAAATATTGCTAAAAGTTATCCAGGTTTCCATCTGTCCTGCCAGGTTATGCTGATATTAGTTATGTGCAAACTGTCTTTCAAGACAAGATAGATTGACAGAGTGCCTCAATAAAATTTCCTTTGGAAAGAAACAATTGTATCAAGAATTGGAATCAAATGTATCATTCTTTATACTTTCAAAATGATATTTTGGATTTGTTATACCTTTTTCCTTTCCAATATTGGTCATATGTTTGCATTTTGGCTTAAAAAAAATTAAGTAGTAATATAAATAAGAAATATAGCCAGTCGACCTCTTACAGCTTATGGCTATATTTTATTATTGTCTATGTAGTTCCTATGGTGTTCTGTAGCACTGCTATGACTAACTGACTAGCACTGCTATGCCCTTTGGATATTGTTACTCTGTAGAGAATAGAAATGGAATCTATGCGTCTTTGGCAAGAGTAGAAGAAATAAGCATGTTTGACAAAGGTCTGTTGTACTAGAAGAGGTTATTTTCACATTGCTATCAATTGTTGTTCAATCCATTTATTCAAACAGTCCATAGACCAATCAAATAACAGACATGATGTACATTAATAGATAAAACCATAATACAAACCAATAAAATTAGGATACTTATTGCCATCAATTACTTTTTACATCAGTAAACGTAATACAACTTTTGGATGACTCTAGTTTTCAACGATATCAATACTTTTTGTATTCATCCTCCCCACAACTGTTTATTTTGCTTTTGACCTCAACCAAGAAATGCCTGACCTCAGCCCCATAAAATCATCCTAACAAAACATTTTGAGCTGTCTTCCAAAATATCTCAAGAAATAATCTCGTAATAATAGGATAAGGTTCTCATTCAAAGAAGGATGGTGGAAGAGCTGTAAGAAAAATTCATGGAAATTGTTAGTCCAGCAATTTTTTAAAAAATTAACAGAAGTCTTAAACTGGTTAACATTACTAAAAAATAAAATAAAATAAAAATAGAATTAAAAACATTCTTGGTTTTTAGCTGCAAAATGATTACTTGGATTTGTTCCCCTTCTTCCTCACACATACATCTGACAAATCTTAAAACTAAGGAGAAGTTGTACCTGTCCTCTTACCTTTAGATGTAACTTGGGGTAACATATGTATCGGACATAATCAAGTTCCATAAAATGATGTGAAGTATTTAAGAGACTAACAGATGGATGCTAGTTTGGCAACAAAACTGATGATTTGGAATAAGGATGGATTATTGGTCAGAATCCATTGTGTGGCGTTCACTGACAGAACTGTTTCTGTCAAAGCAATTGGGGTGGGTAATCTCCTCCCCCTTGCATTCCAGCCCATTTGCACCTCCAAAATCTGCTCTGGAGATTTGTGAAACCATCCAAAGCCAGTCTTTAGACGTAGCCAGGTGTTGTGGAGAAGAGATGTTATCCAAATTGTTGAGGTCCATGAGATTCCCATGCATGTTCAAATCATGATTCGGGGAATTTTAATTAGCTGAAATTGGAATGTGAGAGGCTGGGTAACTGCAGGATCTTCGAGCTGTGTATGTCAGTACTCACTGAACAGACCCGAGCCCAGAATAAGATAAACAGAAATGACTTTTATTGGAAAATGGTTTTAATAACATTCCTACCAACAATCAGGCTTCAAGAATTCACACAAGACTATCGAAGAAAGTAGGAAGTGTTTGGAGAGTGGAATAGGTTGAGGGGAGGATAGGTTATACTATACTAATCCAAAGAGCAGAGACATCTCTAGAATTGTTTGGAGGGTCAGGCAGCAAGCAAACACAAAGGAGGGGGTAGGAAGTTGGATTGATATCACAGACTAGTGTGGAGTAGGGATGAAAGGGATCCTTGCACACTGAGGTGGAGTTTGGGGATGATATTTATAGTCGGTATTTCCCCTGAAGAGGTGATTTGAGAGGAAGACAATGTTTGCCAGAGATTCCCAGAGCTAAACAATGAATACCTGGATGTGTTAATAGTCTTTGGAGGAAGGGATATTTTAGGAGTGATGAGTTACAGGCAGTCTTCTATTGTTTCAGAGATCTGTAAGAGGAAAACCAGGATCTCGCAGGACAATGAAACTCCAACTACCTTTGATGTCGCTTCCAGAGGCACCCAGGAAGAATTGGCCATCATCACCTGAACTTTAATAGTCTTTCAAGGCTTCCACATGATCCTCACCTGGGATTGTGACCTTTTGAGGAATTTAGAAGGCCCTTCCTTAGGTTGTACATGCCCTTAAGCATGGCTCCAGCCTTGCTGTCTGGGGAGTCCCAATTTACTGCCAACCTCATGGAAGGCCACAGCAAGCCAAATTATAGAGTGTAGCCTATTTATGAGTGTATTAAAAAGGAGGGGGCTGTCATGGCTCATTACAGAGAGTAATGGAATATAACTCTGGCACATTTTTACCACAGCACCTGCCCAATGTGGGGTTTGTGTTTGTAATAATTCAAGAAACTATTCAAACCTTCTTTACATTTTCTCAGATCTCCCCCCCCCGCACCATATTTTCCATTACCATTCCCTGCTTTTGTAATAGAATAGCACAGTTTATTATAATGCAATGGTAAAATGATAATTTTAGGCATAAAATGTGAAATTTTATTTTTTTCTCCACTTTCCATATTATAACACAATAATGTTTTTAGAATTCCATAAATGTGCTGGTTTTTACTTTAGCTCTATATAGTTGTACATTCTAGCCATTCTTAATTATTAATTTTCAATGAGATATCAAAGACAAATACTTTACTCTGTGTTTACTTTTATTACAAATTGTATTTGAATACAAAAGACATAGTATCAAAATCTTCCATTCTTATTCACTGCAGACCTGGCTGCAATTAAGCCCCACCAAATGTAATATGTCTCATTTCTGAGTAAATATGGAAAGCAATATACTGCAACAATACTGAGCTCAGACAAAGATAAGCTATCCTACAAATCATGATCTCAAGATGAACAATGTTATTTCCATTGACAAATGTGTTCTTTCTACTTGTAACAGGTCATAAAGCTTGCCTTTGAAGAATTTGAGCTGGAACGAGGGTATGACACCCTTACAGTAGGGGATGCTGGGAAAGTAGGAGATACCAGAACAGTGTTGTACGTGTAAGTACATGGCATTATCCATTTCTGTACTATATTAATGGTATATTCATCCTGTACTAACTATAGCTGTTTTTAATGGTCTCTGTGGCTCACACATGTAGGACAAAGACAGAAAGTACAGGTAAGGAAGGTAAGGTGACTGATACATGTGAGTTCAGAGATAACTACTCAAAGAACCACAGTTACAATTAAGCAACTTATTCATTTCATTTCCTCTTACGGGCATCACTAAATGGTAGAGGAGGAATGTGGCATGGTTCATATGCTGACTGGTGCTGCTCTTTGTGCTCTGGTTTAGGTGCTGGGGCAGCAATGATGTGGATGAGAAGAGAGTGTGCTTCATACCACAGACTAATGGATATTAGCACCCAGACAGGATTTCTATGTAATCCGGAGCAACTAATTATTTACTCTCCCTCCCTCCCTCCTCCTCTCTCTCTTTGAAATGGGAAATACATAGTTACTTTTTAAAAATGACTGTGACAGTAACTTAACTCCTGCAGGGGTCAATAGTATAATTGCAACTAATTCCTTTTTGAAAAAGAAAAGAAATTTCAAAGTTGTATTCTGTTTAATGAAAGGGCCTGCTATGCCCTTCCTCTTTTTACTTTTGTTCTTAAATTACTTTTTTAAAAACTTGCAAGTAAGCAGTTAAGTATTCAGTTGAAAAATTACAGAGAAATTGGTAGAGAGTGTGCAGCAGTTAGAGATCCTGGTTAAAGAGCAAAGACTCCGGTAAGTTTGAAAAAGAAACTAAAAGCTTTATTATAGGAATTGTATCCTAAGGAGATTTTCACATGGGCTATATATCCCGTGGCAGGAACAGAACAGGGTTGGGAAAGGTTTTCCCTTTTGGACGACGTTGACCCCATTCTGTCCTGCATCCATCCTGCTCCCATGACTGTTCCAGAACAATGTATTCACATGATTTTTCATCGTGAATAGACCTCCCGTTCTGTCGCTATCACGCAATCACAGGTGTGCAAACAGGAGCCCCATTCCCGTTCTGAAATGACAGCCGTGGAGGGGAGGTCCATTCCGAGCACTTCATGGTATGATCTGGACATCCAGGTAAGTGGCACCCTTTATTTTACCCTCCCTGTTTTGATTGTGTGATTTAAAGTGTGTTTTTGTTCTTGGTGAACTGATTTTATGTTTGGGGGATTTTTATTTTTTAAAATTTATCACCCAGCTGTTATCATGTGATAACGTGATAACGTTTCAGACGGCCGGTCGTAAAAGTAGCCTTAGGACGGCTGCATTTACAACTGGCCAGCGAGGGGAGGGGGAGCCCGTTCCTGCTGGGGAATTAAGATAAGTGTGTGAAAGATTTACGTTACTCCGTGGAAGGAACGGGAGAGGAGGCGGCAGGGCAGTAATGGGGCATTTTGGTCCCATGTGAAAATCTCCTAAAACAGGAAAGTTATTGTCTAATCTAAATTAGTTTAATCTAATTTAGTTTAATTCTAGGGAAGAGCTGAGAGAGGACTGGTGGGAAGAGAAGAGGTGGGAAAATATCCCTAAGAGTATCAGTTTACTTCACAGAGGAGTTGGGATAGGTAGACAAAAGGGAGGACGCTTTGGGTCACTCAAACTATCTAATCCTATTACAACTACCCTGAGGTATTTTTGATTCTTCTGTGCTAAGCATTGTTGCACTTCTAACACCCCCTTTCAATGATGTGTTCACTAGTCCACGAGATTCATCTTCTGTCATAGCGCTTCATAATGGTCTCTGCAGAATAGCTTGGTAAGGACATCTGCAATAATAATAATAATAATAATAATAATAATATTTATTTATATCCCGCCCCTCTGCAAGCAATCGGGGCGGCTTACAATGATAAAATGGTAGACAGTATAAAACAACCCAAAATCCCTCCCTCCCCTTAAAACATTATTAAATTAATGCAAGTTAAAATCAATACAAGTTAAAATCAGTATGTAATACAATATGTTAAATATCCTTTTAAGCAGGCAGCATCTGTTAGGGGATCCAAAAGCAACCTCCAGAGGGGGTTCTTGAGGCCGGGGTTAGCTATTCCGGAAAAGCCTGCCTGAAGAGAACCGTCTTGACAGCCTTTTTAAAGCTATCTAATGATGTCAATAGGCGGATCTCATCCGGCAGGCCGTTCCACAATTTGGGGGCGACAGCCGAGAAAGCCCTCTGGGAGGTAGTCGCCAGCCTAGGTCTTTGTGACTGCAACAAATTCCTCCCAGAGGACCGGAGAGCGCGGGGAGGATTATAAGGGAGCAGGCGGTCCCTGAGATAGCTTGGGCCCAAGCCATTTAGGGCTTTAAAGGTGATAACCAACACCTTGTACTGGGCCCGGAAGCTGATAGGCAGCCAGTGGAGGGATCTCAGAACCGGAGTAATGTGGTCCCTCCTAGATGTCCCAGAAACTAGCCTGGCTGCCATATTTTGTACCAGCTGTAATTTCCGAACTAGGCACAAGGGTAGCCCCATGTAGAGAGCATTACAGAAATCCAGACGTGAGGTTACCAGCGCGTGCACAATGGTCTCAAGATCCCTTATTTCCAGAAAAGGGCGCAGCTGGCGTATCAGCCGAAGCTGATAACAAGCGCTCCTGACTGTCGCATTTACCTGATTTGTCATCAGGAGCGACGAGTCAAGGAGCACCCCTAGACTGCGAACACAGTCACTGGATGAGAGTGTGACCCCATCCAGGACTGGAGATTGCAACTCGATTCTTGGTTTCGGGGCCGCTACCGTGAGCACCTCCGTCTTGTCAGGATTCAGTCTCAATCTGTTTTTCCTCATCCAGCCCATTACTGCCCGAAGACATTCATTGAGAGAAGAGATGCCATCAGAGTTTGAGACCGACGAACGAGATACGGAGAAATAGATCTGAGTGTCATCAGCGTACTGATAACACCCAGCTCCATAACTCCGGATAATCTTACCCAGCGGCTTCATATAGATGTTAAATAACATCGGGGACAGAATAGCACCCTGTGGTACTCCACAGGTGAGCTCCCTTTTACTGGAGCTACTGTCCCCGAGCAGCACTCTCTGGGTCCTGCCTGAGAGGAAGGACTGGAACCACTGCAAAGCAGTGCCTCCGATGCCTAACTCCCCCAGGCGATCCAGAAGAATGCTGTGATCTATTGTATCAAAAGCCGCTGAGAGGTCTAGGAGCACCAACAGGATCACATTACCCCTGTCAATGCTCAGGCGCAGATCGTCGGTCAAAGCAACCATGGCAGTCTCAACCCCAAAGCCTGTCCTGAAGCCAGTTTGAAATGGGTCTAGGTAATCGGTTTCATCCAAGACAGCTTGGAGTTGAAGAGCAACTGCCCTCTCGATCACCTTGCTCAAAAATGGTAATAAAGAGACTGGCCTATAATTATTCATAGCCAGGGGGTCCAGGGCAGGTTTTTTCAGAATAGGCTTAACAGCTGCCTCCTTTAAACATGATGGAATATATCCTTCCCTGAAGGATGCATTGATGATGCTCACCAGGAACTTCCGCAATGCATCCCCTCCCTGGACGGCCAGCCAAGACGGGCAGGGTCGAGGGGGCAGGTTGTCTTCCTCACACTACCAAGGAGCTTGTCCATGTCATCGGTACTCACAGATTGCAGCTGATCCAGTATAATTACATCGGCAGAGTTGCTGGACACCTCGTCCATTGTTTCTGTTACAATAGTGGCATCTAGGTCGGCTCTTATCTGAGAGATTTTATCTGCAAAGAAGTTATTAAATGCATCACAGCAGGCAGTCGTCGGGTTAAGCAGGGGATTCGGCGCAGGGGTCACCTGCGCCAGCTCCCTCACCACCCTAAACAGCTCTGCTGGACGGGACTCTGCAGACGCAATACGTGCAGAAGAGAAGGATCTTTGCGCTGCACGCACTGCCTCCCGATAGGACCAAAGAAAGTTCCTATGGCGAGTTCTGTCAGATAAGAGTCGAGTCTTCCGCCACCTGCGCTCTAGTCGTTGTCCAAACCGCTTCATTTCCCTAAGCTCAGGTGTATACCATGGCCTACGGTTAGAAGCGGGTTGGCAAGGACGCTTGGGAGCAATCGTGTCGATAGCTCTGGTAAGGTCGGTGTTCCACGTATTAACCAGAGCATCGACAGGATCACCGGCATTTCCAACCATTAAGCCCTCTAAGGCTTTCTGGAAACCCATAGGTTCCATTAGCCTTCGAGGGCGGACCATTTTAATGGGTCCACCACCCCCGGTGGGGCAGATGTAGGCTCTAAGTTCCATCTTGACCAGGAAATGATCCGTCCATGACAAGGCAGAGGTACTGATTACCTCCGCCCACGGATATACCTGATCCGAACTAAAGACCGCATCGAGTGTATGACCTGCACAATGTGTGGGCCCGTTGACCAATTGGGATAGGCCCATGTTTGTCATGGTCTCCATGAACTCCCGAGCCGCACCTGTTAAGCTGATCTCGAGCGGGATGTTGAAGTCCCCCAAAACCAGAAGTCTGGGGGACTCCAGCAGCAGCTCTGAGACCAGCTGTGTCAGCTCGGTTAGGGAGTCTGCTAGACAACGGGGTGGCCGATAGACTAGCAGAATCCCCAAGCTATCCCTGGTCTTCAGGCTTAGGTATATGCACTCGAAGTGGGCTGTGTTCCGGATAGGTATCCTGGTCAAGGTCAGGTGGTTCTTATGGACTAGAGCCACTCCACCCCCTCGCCCACTTCCTCTCACCTGCTCGCTAACAGAGTACCCAGCTGGGAGGGCCTGTGCCCATGTGACAGCACTATCCTCTCCCAGCCAGGTCTCCGTGAAGCAAGCCAGGTCGGCATCCTCGTCCAAGAGAAGGTCCTGGATGATATGAGTCTTATTCCTCACCGACCTGGCATTGCAGAGGAGCAGAGTGAGGTTCTGTGGAATGGTTGGTCTGCTCTCCAAGCCATTCTGGGCAGCAGAGGGAACTGAAGACGGTATAGATTTCAAACAGCGATCCCGTCTATTCTTGCAACATTTGTTCGCTCTGTTCCCGCCATATCTCCCATTCCCCAACACTACTCCGATGGCTGCCCCCACCTCCTTCCCGGTCTCAGGTAAGACGGAGGAGCACTCACTCTCCACCCCCAGCTTGAAGCCACGCTGCTGCTGCTGCTGCCGCCAGTGGTCTGACTGGAGCTGGCTTTCAAGGCACTCAGAGGCCAGGTGTTCCTAGGGAGGAGGGAGAGGGCAAACACTCACTCCCTCTCCACCCCCCGCTTGAGGCCACGCTGCTGCTGCTACTGCTGCTGCTGCCGATGGTCTGGCTGGAGCTGGCTTTCAAGGCACTCAGAGGCCAGGTGTTCCTAGGGAGGAGGGAGAGGGCAAACACTCACTCCCTCTCCACCCCCCGCTTGAGGCCACGCTGCTGCTGCTACTGCTGCTGCTGCCGATGGTCTGGCTGGAGCTGGCTTTCAAGGCACTCAGAGGCCAGGTGTTCCTAGGGAGGAGGGAGAGGGCAAACACTCACTCCCTCTCCACCCCCCGCTTGAGGCCACGCTGCTGCTGCTACTGCTGCTGCTGCCAATGGTCTGGCTGGAGCTGGCTTTCAAGGCACTCAGAGGCCAGATGTTCCTAGGGAGGAGGGAGAGGGCAAACACTCACTCCCTCTCCACCCCCCGCTTGAGGCCACGCTGCTGCTGCTACTGCTGCTGCTGCCGATGGTCTGGCTGGAGCTGGCTTTCAAGGCACTCAGAGGCCAGATGTTCCTAGGGAGGAGGGAGAGGGCAAACACTCACTCACTCTCCACCCCCCCGCTTGAGGCCACGCTGCTGCTGCTACTGCTGCTGCTGCCGATGGTCTGGCTGGAGCTGGCTTTCAAGGCACTCAGAGGCCAGGTGTTCCTAGGGAGGAGGGAGAGGGCAAACACTCACTCCCTCTCCACCCCCCACTTGAGGCCACGCTGCTGCTGCTACTGCTGCTGCTGCCGATGGTCTGGCTGGAGCTGGCTTTCAAGGCACTCAGAGGCCAGATGTTCCTAGGGAGGAGGGAGAGGGCAAACACTCACTCACTCTCCACCCCCCGCTTGAGGCCACGCTGCTGCTGCTACTGCTGCTGCTGCCGATGGTCTGGCTGGAGCTGGCTTTCAAGGCACTCAGAGGCCAGATGTTCCTAGGGAGGAGGGAGAGGGCAAACACTCACTCACTCTCCACCCCCCGCTTGAGGCCACGCTGCTGCTGCTACTGCTGCTGCTCATCTGCTGCTGCTCAATCATGTCTTCTATTTGGCAGTATTCCAGTTTAATAAGCACTTGTTCATGTGCATCCCTTATGGAATGAGGGAAGGGTGGGCAATCAAAAGGGGTGAGCAGTAAGCAAGATGGGGTTAAAAGACCTACCCTTCAGCTTTCCAGAAGGTGTATGCCTGTGCTCTCCATGACATCTCTTTCATCCTTGCCATAAATTTTTGCCAGCTGTTCCTGGTAGGTGAGCATTCTTCTCCATGAGCATTAGTACATTATATAACAACAAGAGATACACACACACACAAAGGCTGCTGACACATTGCAAAAACAATCCAGTTTGATGCTGCTTTCTTCCGGCTCCATCCTATGGAATCCTGGAATTTGTAGTTTGCTGTGGCACCAGAACTCTGTGACAGAGAAGGGTAAATATCTCATGAAACTACATATCCCAGAATGTCATGACATTGTGCCATGGCAGTTAAAGCAGTGTCAAACTGCATGATTTCTGCAATGTGTCAGCAGCCAAAGAGATCTTTTTTGTGGCACCCTGATAGCAGATGTATGAAAGTACTCATTAAGGTGGAATGGTACTGAGATTATGTTCTTTTTGGTGCTAGGTCAAAACCTGTTGATTTGATTGATTAAGGATGCTTGATGTGAGATGTATATTTTATTTATTTCATTCCTGATATTACTGCAGTTGATGCTATTTTTAAAACTTCATGGCATTTTGGGACTTTAAGTTTCATTTTGCTTATCACCCTGGTATCATAAGATAAAGGTGATATATTCATCAATAGGATAAATAGTACTCAAAGTTATTTGAAAAGGCAGAGTGATTTCTTGGTGATTGAGCAGATATTAAAGTGTACTCAGCCTTCATGTAAGTTGACAATGAATGCCAAGGCTTCCCCCTGACATTTGACTGCAAGGTGATAAAAGATAAACCTAAATAAAAGAAGAATAGTTGTAGTGCTAGACATTTTTAAAAAAAGAACAACATTGGTGTCATTATCTAACATTGGCATTTCATTTCCTATATATAGAAAGAAAATTAGAAATAAACTGTTCCAGAACTATTTGAAAATAATGTTGAATATTTCTAAGGCGTGTGATTCTTTTTTAAGAAATCTGAAACAAAGAAATGGAAAAAAAAAGAACTTGAGGATAACAAAAGCTACCTTTTAAAAACTGTTTAGATTTTGAGATCTGCAGGAGAGAAAACCCTAAAGTGGGGTCTAGTTGAGGAAAGGGGGACATTCTGACTCCCTTCTCAGCTCTCCACCAAGCCTCAAGTGCAGCCCACCATGTTAATTTGTCACTAACTTGTATTTATAAGTGATTGCTTCCTAAGGAACCTCCCGCCCTGATCCCACAACTTAAAGGGGAGGGGAGTGCTCCAGGCTAGCCCCAAGGGTTGTCTCCTTTCTCACTTTCTGGGCCCCATAACCCACAGGATGAAGTCCAGAGACATCTTCTTCACCATAACTGGTGCCTAGGAATGATAATCATCAGTACCCTTCCAGTCCCCCCTCCTTCCTACTATGGACAAGGAATAAGTGATTGCTTAGCCCCTTTCCCCTAGTAAGGCAGCCAACATGGCTCAGACCTGTCCTGCAGATCCCATGGAGACAAATTGTTCCCTTCATCTGAAAGGTATACCCCATCATCCTGTTACATGTGAGGCTTTTTCAAATATATCCTGGAGTTGGGTATGAATTGTCCCAACCCTGTTGCTAACACATTCTGGAGTTTCCCTCCATGTTCTGTCCTGGTAACCTGGTTCTCCCTTCCAACAAAAGTTGCTGTGGCAAAATCGCTGACCAGACTGGGGCAACCCTAGGCCATCATGCTCTAATTGCCTGGAAATATGAAATGGACTGGATGCTAAAGGCTTTGCCATCAAATAATCCATAGTTACTCCTTCCCAGATGTACAGCCAGAATCTTTGGTGGCAGTCCCACTTGTTCTTCAAACAATGAGGGGAGAAGCCTGTTCTGCTTCAAGCCCCTCTTCTCCAGCCATTAACTAACAGCAGTCCCACTCATTCCCGTCTAGAAGCCAGAATGAGTGAGTGGTGCTCTTTGTGCTGTCCAGTACACCATGCTGTAGCTACAAAGTAGTGTCACCCCTCCCTCCACTGGACCTTCTAAAGATGTAACAGAAAACACAAAGAACTTCAACAAGTTGCAGTTATTTCATAAGTGGTCAAACATAGGATTTATGCTCTTATGACTTCTATCAACCCATTTATTTTTTATTTTTTGCTTGTCCCTGATTCATTGAGGCTGCTAGGGGATCGTAGCCCAATTAGAAAAGAATGAGTCCTGAATCTGTGCCCACTAAGTTCAAATTGTAATAAGGTCTGGCTAGTTGCAGCCCCAAACTGACATTTAGTCAACAGACTATGATGAGCATAGCAGAATAATATTACTTCACACTTACCCTGGAAGACTCAGACAGGGCATAATACCTTTTCCTTGTATATGCCCAGATGGATCTCTGCTTTTTTCTCCATCTGATACATCTGGAGTCAACAGATAATTAAGGAGACATCTCCTCCACCCCCCATATATCTCCCAGATTCAAAATCCTACTTAAACTGTCACTTTTTGATGCTGTCAGCAATGCACTCATTCTCAGGGCCTCTCAGAAAGAATGCAGTTAAAGTACCTGCATGGAACAATACAGCCTCAAAGGAAGAACTACCAAGGGATCCCTATAATCCCTTAAGACCCAGAAGCATGTCTGGCAATATGAGTTACCTGTCATCTCTAATCCAACCCATTTTTGTAGTCCATCCATCCAACATTTCCCCCAAATGGAACTCATTGGTAAACTCTGTATAGCCCTGGTAGATATGGCTAAAAATACCAGTTTTGCCAACCCCCCCCATACTTACTCTAGGCACTAGTTGTTTTCTCTGCAATTCCATGCAGGAATTCATCAAGTACTTCATTGAAAAAGGCTAGTTGTCTTGTAAACCACCCTTTTTAGTAAGCTAGGAAAACTCTTTCTCTGTCCTAGTACAGCTCCTGGGAGTACTTGGTGTTAACGATAACCCAAAGTGTTCACAGTCCTTCTGGCATCCTCTCTAGAATTGTCCTGACTATGTGAGCCAATTGATGAAACCACTATGTCTGATGATGGGACAGAGTGATAGCAATACTGTTGCTCACTCCCACTTGCTGTGAATAAAATACTGTATTGGATGTATCTAGTGGGGCAGCAATTAACCCTCAAATATATAGATGTTAAGGTATGAATACCACAACTGTGGAGAGCCAGTGTGGTGCAATGGTTTGAGCATTGGATTATGACCCTGGGTTCAGGGTTCAAATCCCCACTCAGCTATGGAAACCCACTTGGTGACCTTCAGGAAGTCACACTCTCTTAGCCTCAGAGGAAGGCAAAGGCAGCCCCCTCTAAACAAATATTGCCCAAAACAACCCATGATGGGTCCACTTTAGGGTCAAAATAATCAGAAATGACTTGAAGGCACACAACAAAGCCACAACTGTTTTTTTTATAACATCAAAATAGACTGATGAATTAGCAAATTCAGCAGACTGTAACTAATATTGGGCAGAACTTTAGGAATTAAGCAGACTGTAACTAATATTGGGCAGAATTTTAGTATCAGAAGCAACCAGCAGCTGCCCTTTCTGTTGATGATCTTCCCTCCAAATGACATCAATTAAATCAGTTGAGGAAGCCCTTCTAAACCTCCAAGTCACCCTCCATTTCTGCTATAACCCTTAATCTACACTGAGTTCTGTACATGTTCCATATTGCACAAGTAACCCAAGAAGACATAGCCCAATCCAACTAATCTGCACATGAAATGAAGATAGCCAGCCAGTTACTGAAACTCTCTCACTGTAGCCTTTTTAATAAACAGAAATGCATAGTTCTATTCCTTGCATCCTGCAGCTTGCTATTGAAAATATTACAATGCTGTTCTCAAATAATGTAAGCTGTGTGGAAGGGCTCTTAGCCTTTCTTCTACCAGGGGAACACCCAGATCCCTGGCAAGCTTGCCAGATTCTTCCATCAGGTATCTAGAATACACAAATTGAGAAGCCCTCTCCCCACAAAAAGTAACACACACTTTAAGACTGTACTTCTTTTGACACTGTAGTGACAAATACTGTACACAAATATCAGTCCTTCCTATTTAGCATTTCTGGTGCACTTTTCATTACACTAAGTACTTTACATTTACAACAATGTTATGAATTTGTGGTTTCCTCAGTTACCAGAATAGAATAGAATAGAATAGAATATTATCCATTGCTGTCTTAACTCACTTCATTGCTGAACATCTTGTGCTGTTCATGAGTTGCCAGATGAGTTGACTTCATCAGCTCATGTCAATCTCTGATTACCCCTTCAACATGTAAGCATAACAGAATCTAAAATGAGTTCATAAAGTTGTTCATTCTTGTTCTGTGCTTTCAGGTCAACTCCAACTTATGGTGATCCTATTCTAGGGTTTTCTTGACAAGATTTATTCAGAGGTAGTTTGCCTGTGCCCTTAGGCTAAGAGTATGTGATTTGCCTAGGCTCACCCAGTGGGTTTATATGGCTGAGCCTTAGTCTCCAGAGTAACACTTTTTCCCTGTTCTGAATGTGTTTGACCTTTCAATTCCAGTAGCCCAGGATGCTGTGTGGAACAATTGCATCTTATAAACTACATATGGTAAGTAAAAACACATGGACCTTGACACAATTCTAATGCTTTTCCATCTACAGGCTGACTGGTTCAAGTGTTCCTGACCTTATTGTAAGCATGAGCAACCAGATGTGGCTTCATTTGCAATCCGATGACAGCATCGGCTCACCTGGATTCAAAGCTGTTTATCAAGGTAAACCTCAGTTTGAAATAACAAATGTGGTCATGCTTAGAATAAAGTAGCATGAACATTACAGATTGCAGACAGTGCTGTTGTGTGGATGGACAAATCAGTCTATTTCCAGGACAAATCAGTCTATTTTTGCACATATTTGAACATGAATGCATTCCATTGAATTTCTGCATCAGTTGCAAAAATTGACCTTTAAGGGTCTATGCAATTTTCTCCAACACCTGCATTTTCCACAGTTTCCATTTCATATGTATTTCCTACACATCATTCCCTAGAGTACGCTGTGTATGCTATTTTTTATTCATCATTTCCTAATACGCTTGTACAATTTTTGAGCTAAGAACATTTCAAAGAATAAACAGGTGTGTAGTCTGAAAGATAATTGTGATCTGTATATTCTTGGAAATATAAGCTAGGTTGGTGCAGTTATCAAAGTTCTTCCCTATCCCTGTGTAAAACTCACATGTCCAGTTGGGATGGAGATTTGATAGAGAATAGGGGTTGACAGCTTTGTTCATGTTTTTTTCCACACAGGAATAGAAGTTTTCAGAATTTTCTTCCCCACTGGATGAGAACATGAAAGTTTTTTTTTTCTTTTTTGTGTTTTTCTCCTTTTAGGACTTTTTTCCAAAACAGAAAACAAGTGTTTGCTTACAAATCATGTTTTTCTAACAATAAAATAATCTTCTCAATAGCAGATGATGACCTGAAACCTCTGTGCAATATATTGCTATGTAACCATGATAGCTATATAGTGAATCCCACCGTGAACCCCGCTCCCAATACTTACTTACCAGTCAGCAACCACTGTGATCAATGGAATTCTGTCCCCCTGTCACTTGGGAAGCAGCTGACTCCCACCCCTCAAACAAATGATCTCTTGGTGCAACAGGAAGAAACAAGACCCCTGCCACAATTCCCCCTTGCACCAGAGATCACTTGCATGAGTGGGATGAGAATGTATTTTTCAGGAAGTCAGCTGCTTCCTGAGTGACGGGAACACATTTGAGTTCTTTTCCCACAGTCCAAAGGGAAACTGTGATATCCTTTGTAACCCTCTGCCACTTGCAGAGCAATTCCCGCCCCTTCCCTTCTTGCCCAAAGAGGAGAGAATGAATGGCCAAGGAATAAGGCACATGAAGTTTCAGCTGAATAAAGAACAGAAAAAGCTTTTTTTATTCTAAGCAGAGCTTAAACACGCAAATATCTCATGGAAGGCTCTCCCTTCCAGGCACAAGCTTAACAAGTTACAGAATAATAAGCATTCAGCCAAAGTGAAAAAATAAACATAATACCCTAACACAATCTAGCTAAAAATAATTTCCCTGGATCGACTCACTCAAGCTGCAGTCCAACCTGCGATTTCAGAGGAGATGCTGGATCTACTGTAATCAGTCTGTGAATCCAGACGTGGGCTTGGCAGCGTTTCCCTATCTTAGGTCTTCACACCAAGGCATCTTTTGTCTCCATCCTGGTCTTGAGTCTCTGAGATGGGATGTGTCCAACTCAAAGCCCCATTGTTCTCTCTTTGCCTGCGTTGCGATGTGCGCTTCTCAGGACTTCTTGGTCTAACCCTCTGCCTCATGTTCAGAGGTAATCTTTATACCTTTTTCAAATTGCTACTCTGACAGTCCTCATTGGTCAGTCCTGTCTCTGGTGATATTACATCTTTGATGACACTACCCCCTGTAGGTGTAACCTCTTGCAGCTCCTAGTTAACCTTAAAGTTATTAACCCTTTGTTTACCTGATTCTGAGCTTGCAGATACCTAATTGTTGCTTGCAGGAGGATAATGGGAGATGCAGCCACCCATTATCACAACTCCTATCAATCACTGTGGCTGATGACTAGTAAGTGGGGACTGGGGGACTTTCATGGTCCCTATATATCCTCTAAAAAGAATATGTAGAGATCATGAATATAAAGCGGCCATGTATCTATAACTCTTGTTTACGCATTTGTGACTACCCAGTAGGATTCCAGCCATTGTCATTTTACAAAAATTAATTTTTTTGCCCAAACTATCCTGAAATGAAAGCCCTCCCCAACCTACCTCTCAACTTCAGAAAATTGACCATTTTCTTGTTGTGATGTCTTGATGTGTCATGACACACTTTAAAGTAACTAAAATTAATTACCAAGTAACGAAAAAGTAATGCCAAAAGTAACTACAAGGTAACTAAAAGTAATTAAAAAGCAATGACAAAGTAACTTAACAGGTAATTCCAAGAGTAACTACAAAGTAACTAAAATCAATTCCAAAAGTAACTAAAAGTAATTCAAACAGTAACTACAACGAAACTAGAAAAATCCGGAATCAGCCACTCCTCTCCCGCCAGCTGTGAGGCTAGCAGCAGGTGGAGCCAGGATAAAGGCAGGGGGAGGCCAGATGAAGGCAGCCTAGGCACAGGCGCAGGGAAGCAAGCCGTGGGGAGGCCCAAGGCTGGCTAGCATGGGCCGGAGCAGATGCCTAGGTAAAGGGGGGGAGACCGGAGGCCTGGGTGCAAGTGGGGGAGAGGCCAGAGGAGAGGAGAGAGCAAAAGCGTGCAGGCTTGGGTGCAAGCAGGGGAGGCCAGAGAAGTGGGAGGAGGCCGGAGAAGTGGAGGGAGGCAGTAGAGGAGAGGAAGAGCTGGGGGGCGAGGCAGCCATGCGGGAGGGCAATTAAGCAGCGCCGGAGGCCATGTGGAGGGCCGAGGCGGCCGCTGGAGGCCTGAGTGGGAAGCGAGGGGGGAGGAGAGCAATCGGGCCAGAGGCCATGTGGAGGGCCAAGGCAGCCGCAGGAGGCCAGGGTGGGAAGCGAGGGCGATTAAGTGACCACAGGAGGCCCGAGTGGGAAGTGAGGGGGGAAGAAAGCAATCAGGTGAGTGGGAGGTGAGGGGGGGAGTGATTGGGGCTGAGAGGCAAGGAGGCCCGGGTGAGCAAGTGAAAGGCAGCGGCGCCAGAGGCCACGTGGAGGGCCGAAGCGAGTGGGAGGGCCGAGGCAAGTAGGAAGCGAGGGGGGAGAGCGATCGGGCCGAGAGGCACAGAGGCAGTGGCGCCGGAGGCCACGTGGAGGGCCACGGAGGCCCAAAAGCAGGGCCCAAAAGGGGAGTGGAAATTCCCGGGCTCAGGGAGGCCAAGAGCAGCTGTGCGGCAAGAGACAGAGCAGGAGACCAAGTGCAGGGGGGGGGGGAATCCCAGAGACCAAAGGCAGGCCCCAAGAAGGAGTGGGGAGTGAAATTAAAGCCAATTTAATCAAATCAAATCAAATACAAATCAAGGCCAGTTTAGTTTACATTACAATAAAGCTATTGTATTAAATTACAATAAAGCAATCCCACACAAACACACACACTCACACTGCTGGGCTGCCCAATTATATAACCATGCATGTACAGCCCAGCCAACTTAGCTCTCCCTCAAGGCTCGAAAAATAGGTTTCCAGTGATGGATGTTCTCCCTTCTTCAATCAAGTGGGAAAGAGGAAGAAGACAGGGGCGGCAAAGGGTAAAATAGGCCCTGCCAGAACCCCACCCCTGCCTCCTCCTAGACAGGGCATTCCTATGCCCTGGCCAACCCCTGTGCTCATCTCCCTGCCCATCATTAAAACACCTCCCCCGGAACTACCATTCTTAAGATCCGGGGGTGTGTGTCTGTTCTTTACATCCCTAACTGGGAAATTTCAAGCTGATGTACTGTAAGGGTAAATGAATGTCAGAAAAACACTATACAGTATAGTCCTTGTGGCTTCAAATGAGGAGAAAAAGTTTATAGCAGGTTTTAATTCTATAGCTTGTCAAAAGTTCAGTTGCTTTGGTGTTTGTCAAATAGTTAAAAAAATGAAAAAAAAGTTTTTGAAATCAGTAATGTGGCCATGATGCAAAGATATACTCAGTCCCATTGATACTTATGTGTTTGGGCATGCCTAAGCCTTAACTCGATCAAGCTGTGTCCTG
The DNA here is from genome assembly GCA_030847615.1 of Gambelia wislizenii. Taxonomy (NCBI): domain Eukaryota; kingdom Metazoa; phylum Chordata; class Lepidosauria; order Squamata; family Crotaphytidae; genus Gambelia; species Gambelia wislizenii. The sequence continues at coordinate 180,733,191 of JAUMIR010000001.1, forward strand.
ACTCTTCCTAAAGCAGATTCCTAAAATGAGTAACATGGTAGTGCTTGTCCTTTGTATGTGGGGATTGTTTTCTATGGGTCAATCAGAGCTTGGAAAAGTTGTTTTTGTAAGCTATAGCTCCATTTCCCATGCTGGCTGGAAAGTTCTGGGAGCTGTGGTCCAGAAAAAGGGGGCTTTCCCAGCTCAGGAGTGACTCACATAGCGTGCGCACATGTGTGTGGCGGTAGTTATTACAAACTTTCCCAGGGTCATGATTCAAATGTTATGGGAAAGCTCCATTAGCATTGGCTCTACTTTCATGGCTGTATCACTGTGATGATGTCCTCAGCCATGCTCATCTGCTTATTCAAACTGTAGATTCTATATGTCTCCAGTTAGGGACTTTGGGCACACTGGGGTTGTCTAAATGGTCAAAATAATCAGCATAGAATTTGCTGAGAGATTGATCTGTCTAAATGGGAATCCACATCAATGCATCATATTCGGAAGGGGGGTAGGTTAAAAACTCCAAAAACTGCGGCCAGAGAGCCTTCACCCTTTTCTCAGAGTTTTTAAAAACTCTGTAGGGGATGTGCATTCCAGCTCGTTAAACACAGTCACATTTGCATCACTGCACACTTCCATAGGAGAGGCAGCCCAAGGTGATTGGCTGGATGAGCACAGGGAGGGGGGTTAGGGCTTGCATAGAGGGCAAGTGCCCACTGCCACCATGTTGAATTTTCAGCTTAGCGACCGATCGGTAAAGCGGTAAGGTTATAAAATGGTGATCTTTCTCTATTTTCTCTCTCTCTTGTAAACATAAAATATCACTTGTGCACAGCATGGTAAACATTTTTTTTTTTAAAAAAAATCTGGCAGCAGCAGATTTTAAAACATGAGTAAATCTCTCATGGCCACCATCTTGGCTAGAGGGCATGCAAAGTTTATGGGGCTGTAAAACCATTAAGACAGTCTGCAGCTGCTATGAATTGCTATTACTGAAGAGCAAGCAATTCCCCCCTCATATAGATTACCCCACTGATAGCGGTGGGGGTCCTGCTCCACAAAGTAATGTGGTTTGTAATCTTACCTGCTCATGTCATGTCTCATGATGGAGAATTGGGAGTTGTCAGAGGAGCAGCTGCTGCTGCATACACACACTCTTTGCTTGCTAACTCACTTGAAATGTCCCCAGTGAAGACTTCTCAGTGCCGCAGTGAAAGAGGACAACCACTATATGGAAATACTGGCACTTTCCCATCTCCCTGCTTGGGCTGGTTTGTTAATTAAAGAAGTCTCAGCGTCAGGACACCTGCACTCTCTCTTGTTTACTATGGGTACTCTGTCCTCAGCATGCAATCAAATAAATGTTTGCGTTGCCCTTGGATTACTAGGCACTCTTTCTGTTCTTTCATTTGGTGTCCTTGCAATATTTCTCCCGTGGTGGGTGGTTCACAAAATCATTGAGGAAAGAGAATCTCAACACTTCCATGGAACTCTTTCTGCAAGAGTTGAGGGGTATGAACTGATTCAGGAAGGAGGAGTCAGGCTGGTCTGGGCTCAGGATATGTGTCCTGGGAGGTGATGGTGGTGGCAGCACCCAGGCAGGCAGCTGCTACTAGGCAGGTTCTGACTGTATTGGTGATATTACTTGCCTCCTCCTCCTGCACGACTATACTGGGAGGCCTGCAACAAAGTGTCCCCTACTCACCATCTTCTCCTTCTGCCTTGTTTTTTTTTTCTTTCTTACACATGAGGCCCCAATGAATGGGGCTTCATTCTCTGTCCCAAGTGGAAAACCTGTATTGCCAACAGGGAGTGCTGCCACTTGCCCCTGGGCCCCAGGGACGAAATTGACCCCTACTGTCACTTCATCTAAAGCAGAGGTAGACAGATACCCCAGGACCCTCTGGAGGAGGCCTCTGGAGGAGGCCTTTGGTAGGCACAACCTACCAAAAATAAAAATAAAACAAACCAAAAAAGCCTCAGGGTGGCCACTTCTGGTTTTTAAAAATGGATATTTGTTTATGTTAAACAGTACAAAGAGGCCTTGCAACTTGTTTAAAAAATAAATTGTTGCACCTGGAGACTTCCAGGAACAGCACTTCACCCCCTTTTTTGACCAGAAAAAAAAAAGACAGTCTGGGAATCCTGGAGGTATTCAGGACCACAGAAAACCTGGGGGGGGAAAACATATTTGCCCCCGCAGCTGAACTTGACCACCCCAAATCTAATGGATCCCAATTTCTGTGGGATGTTGATTGAAGAGGAAAAACTGTGGAGATGAGACTTCAGTGGCTCTATCATTCAGTTGCATGCAGCGTCCTGATGCCTGGAATCTGCTAGAATTTCTGTTCAGTTTTCTTTGAGTCATGCAACATTAAGGCTATACTAGGCAGCTTATTTGGCAGTATTTCAGAAACAGGGCTGTTTGTTAAATGTGTAGAGGAAAGAGCATTATACAATATGGTTGTCTTATGGAGTCCAAGAATTCACTTGCTAAAAAGAGGGGGATGGAAAAATTGGTGCATTGTGTACACCTGGGTACCAGGTGTAAAGCCTGATAAGCCTGCACCTCATCCTTCAGGTAAGCATAATTTTCCCTTTCAGGAAAAGCAAAGGGATAATCTACATTTGCTTAAAAGCAGAAACTCCCATGGACATATTGCTGTACCTTTGGAAAATTCACTAACAAACCTGTATACTGTACTACAAATATTGTATTTTAACTGCAACCTTCTTATGTACTTTAGCTGCTTTTTGAGCTAATTTTAGCTTTGTGATATTTTCACAGCAAAACTGCATGTCTACTATCTTTGAAACACTGGTCTTTAGCTGGCTGTTTTTCTCTGTTTAGTCACTTGTTGTAGCACTTTGGCTGAACTTTGGTTATTGAGATTTCAGTTTTAAAAATCACCAGTAACACCAGTACCTTAAAATTCAATTTAGAGCATATCAAAAACTGGTGATTATTCTACTTTCATTCACATTAAAGGGTGATTTTGTTCATCTGTTTTACTTTTCTAAGCCAGGTATTTAAGTATCAAATAAACAAATGGGGCAGTATTTATATAGTAGCAAATGAGGGTGATTCTATTCAGTGTGAGCCTGAATGGGAAATACTTGTGTTGCTAAAGTGTTTACTCTTCTAATTGGAAAGAAACTGGATGGCCCTCGTGGTCTCTTCCAATTCTACAATTCTATGATTCTATAATTCTAAATTTGATCCAGCAAATCAATAATACCTAAATGTTTGTTCAGAGTATATACTACAATGTAACCTAGAAGGATAACTTGCAAAGAATGAGGCCTAGTGAATGGCACAAAATCCGGGTGTCTCTGGGACTGTAATATCCCTTCTCTACATGGGCTAAATAGCCTGGTTTCCCCCCATCTCAGAGCCCTGTAGTCCAAACAATGCATGGCATTTGACCTGTTCTGCCCCCAGGCAGTCATCACCACCTCCAGGGCAGATACGGGTCTCAGACAGGGGTAAGCTGGGGTAGGGCCTGATAAACCATTATAGGAAAATGCCCAGTTTACTCCAGTACTGGCAGCCAAAAATGGATCAGGTCCCATTTGTCTGAAAGAGCCTTTCTCTTCCCAGGAGCCAGGCTGAGGTCCCTCGGCATGTGAACAAGGTTGGTCACATGCAGGGGGTCTTCTGGCGGCTGCTGCTACTACAGCGATGGGCCAACAATCCTGTGTGGATTCTGGCCCGTTTCTTCAATGTAACAGGGAAGGCTGGGCCAGATCTGCAGCCAGGATGTGCCTGCGGAGAGTTGGCATATCCTGGCTGGTGTAGACAAGCTTACAGTGTCTTCCACCAATGACTGTTGTAACAATTGATGTCCCATCTATCTCTCCCATTAGAGGCAGTGGTGCACAACCTGCGGCCCTCCAGGTGTTTTGGCCTCCAACTCCCAGAAACCTAAGCTAGCTGGTCCAATGATCACGAATTCTGGGAGTTGGAGGTCAAAACATTTGGAGGGTCACAGGTTGTACACCACTGCATTAGAATCTTGTGGGCTGTTAATTGATATAGCCAGATTATGGCCTTTGCCTCAGACAAGTGGACATATGCTAACTCCTTTGGTATTCAGGGCATAGATGATAGATTATAGAAATATAGATTAAGGACATGGGATAGATAGTAAATCTCCCTGGAAGAGAGTCAGTAGATAGGTTGTTTCATTCTGTCCTTGAGCAGAAAGAAAAAACATACTTTTCTGGACCTGGATGACCAATTCTTTTCCTGGTGAATCACTGTTTTGTAGTATGTATTGCAGATCCGGAGAAGTGCCTGATCATTCTGGTGATCAATTCACCCAACCCAATCCAGATCAGCTCCCCTCCCCGCCATACACAGTTTTTTTTCCAGAGTAAAAATGAAAACAAAGCAGAATAAATCTAGCTCCAACTTTAAAGGCTGATTTGGTCCACAGTGTAATTTGTATTTATTTGTTGTCACAAGTGTGTCTGTCAGCACCTAGCCTCCAAGCACAGTCTCCAATACTCCAGCTCCCTGGTAGGTTCCATTCCTGAGTCCAGTCCTACAGGACGTCTTCTGTCTTTCCAAGCCATCCTTTTTGTTTTCCTCAGCCCCCTAATCTCATGACATGCTGCGTCATGACAAGAAATTAAAAGGGTGCCTGGACAAGCACTGCATGGTGTGTCACCATTGGAGCTAGATAAGCTCACCAGGATCCAGTGATGTATTCATCTTTTATTGCAAGTCTCAAGTCAAGTCTCAAGTTTCTACCTTCAAGTCTCAAGTCCTTGGAAGATACTTTCAAGTCGAGTCTCAAGTCTGAGAACCAACTTCAACATATCTATATCTATATCTGTATCTATATCTATATCTATATATATAATGATCGAACGATCAGAGATCAAATAAACAACAATCAACCATCATAGTAACACACAAATAAACATCACAGTAGATCATCCAATTATAAAAATATGTGATATTAATTAGAAATTCAGTTAGAACATTATATTAAAAAATAAAATTTAACAATATAGGTATAAATAAATGAATATAAATTAATCGTAAAGTATACATTATATTATTAAAATTATTTAAACAAACTAAAAAATGTATTAAAATTTAAGCTATCCTCTTACACCAGCGTACCATTTGCCACTGCACAAAAACTGGCTACCCTTGTTCTTATTGATAGGCAGTGGTCCGCTAGCAAATAAGATACATAAAATTCATTTGTTCTTCCAAGAAAACAATTAAGAATAGGATAGATAAAAATTTGACGATAACCATTGTAGAAAGGACAATATAACAACACATGACCTATAGTCTCCACTGAGCCAGTTCCACAAGGACAAGTTTGTGAAGCATAGGGGATACTATTGTATCTCCCTTCCAATAGGGCTGAGGGTAAAACATTAATTTTTGCTAATGTGAATGCTATCCTGTGTTTTGGAAGGGTTAGAAGACTCAAATGGTTAGCTAACTTGAAGGCATTACCATTATCTCTAAAATCAGGAGATACAGAGGCTGCTTTTAGATGTTGTTGCATCTCATTATCTGTAGTCCATTGATGTATTTCCTTTTTTGCTTTCTCATGACCCATTGCCAAAATGATGGTTTGTGACAAACCCAATTTAGCTAGCTTCTCATTTAGAGTCTTGCTCCATCTAGATGTAAACCCATCCAACAATATCAAAGGAGCTAACCCTACTGGGTTGAACAGCATTCTGAGCCAAAAATTAAACTTCACGCCCATGATTCAACTGACATTTGACCTGTCTCCAAATGTAAAATTGCATTAGGCACACACCTTGGAAGACCCAGAATGGATCTCAAAAATTTTGTCTGGGTAGATTTCATAGAATCAAAGTTAGTGTAAGCACACCACTGTGCCCCATATAGCATCGATGCCAGTACCTTCATATTAAAAATCTGGATGGCTGAAGGGATGTGCTGGCCTCCTTTGGTGAAGAAAAAAGATGTAAGTGACTTAATACTTCTCTGAACATTTGCTATGGAATTTGTAGACTGGGCCTTCCAAGAGCCTGAAGACTGAAAAATCACTCCTAAGTACTTATAAGATTTGACTTGCTCAGTTGGTTGGTCATTTATTTGCCATTTATGGATGCTTCATTTTCTGGTAAATACTAAAACTTTAGAGTTGTTATAATTAATCACCAACTCTTCAGTTTGGCAGTAATTACCCAAAGCTTTTAGTAATTGGCACAGCCCAATAAGGGTTAAAGAAACAAGTACTACATCGTCCACATACAGGAGAGTTGACAAGGGTCTGCCCGCTAATTTAGGAGGATGGAAATTTAAGACAGACAAATTCTTGACCAAAGAGTTAATGCAGATGTTAAACGAAGAGGGAGCTAACACACAGCCTTGTCTAAGACCCGTAGATGATGGAATGGCCTTAGTAAGATGGCCTAGCTTATTACATCTAACTTTCAAACATGTTTTTGTATATAGGCTATTGATCAAAAACAGCAGGTGTTTATCACTATTGGTTATTTCCAGTTTCTGCCATAATCTATCATGGGGAATCATATCAAAAGCCGACTTAAAGTCGATAAGGGCTGTGTAAAAGGCCCCACTAGGATTTGTTGAATATTTGTCTACAAGATGTTGTAAAATTATTCCATGGTCTCCTGTGGAGCGACCAGGTCTAAAACCTGCCTATTCATCCTGCAAGAGGGATTAATCATCCATCCAAGTTAGAAGTTTTTCTAGTAAATGATGGACATACAGTTTGCTAGTAACAGTTAACAAACTAATAGGCCCAACAGAAAAAAAGGAGGTGGTGTTGTGTGAGGGTGGTGGAGTTTCAGTAACTAGAAAATCAAAAAGACATGCACAAAGTCATGTAAAAAAATATATCAGCAAACGTATTAGGCAATAGGCTTGAGGCAGGGGTTGACGTCTGCTTGGCAACCTGTCTGTGCTGCACATCAGAGGAATCTTAAGCCATTGCCAAATGCATTTGCTGTTACTGGTTCGGTCATGTGACTGGTAGGCAAAAAGCAGTAAGATCATAGAAGTGTTGTTCAAAAGAGAAAAAACATTTTCCATTCTGTAATGCTTCTAGATGAAATGTGATATGTTACTAAACCAAGGCCAGCAAGTCAGTTACAAAAAATATACAAGTCAGAAATCGAGTCAAGTCAGTGTATCATTTATTGTCTAGTCGAATCCAAGTTGAGTCATTGAAACAATTTGAGTCTGAGTAAATCAACTTGAGTCTACATCACTGCCAGGATCTACTGACAGAAGCAGAATGCCACTGAGAAATACTTGGCGAAGGGAAGCTGCCCTCTTCCACATGCCTAGAACTAGCTGTGATCCTTACTGCATGAAAGAACTTCAGAAATGGATGCCTGTGTGTACAAAACCAAGAACTCTGTTTTCAGTGAAGAGGTCTTGAAGAATATTGATTTAATGGCTAAGTCATGCAGGCAGAGTTTAGCCCTCCCTACTTAATCAGATGCAGCCTGAAATTAGGTGGATATTTTGGAATTGCTTTGGATGTGTTGCCTAGTGTTCATGTAGTTTGCAGTTTCTGATGTAAAATGTTTAGGTGAAGGTACAGAAATAATAAAGGCAGTAATACTAAATTGGAAATCCTGCAATTATTAGGTCAAAAAATGCACTGTTATTTCATAGAATCTTAAAAACAACAATAGAAATTCAGAAAGTCATATACATTGTTTCTTTTCACTTAAGGGAAAAAAAAAAACTTGTTTCAGCCAATATAGCTGAACTGAGATCTCCAATATATTGTAAATGCAATACTTCCTGCAAGAAGAAACAAAAAATACCAACCTAGAATAAATAGTGTGGTAGAAATTTCAGTCATTTCTGTGATATATACACACACACACACACACACACACACACACACACACAGAAACGACCCTTCAGAACTGTCAAATTCTGAGTCCATTGCACCTGTTGATAAAATGTATTTCTACAAATCATGTTTTGTATAATTTGCCATAGCTATTTAAGAAGCAGCAGGGAGTAAATTAAAGTAGATTTCCTTCGTGCTGTGCTGCTGTGTAGAAAAAGCAAACCTATTTTTGGATACATAGCTAAAGAAGTCTTTGTGTAAGACGGCTCATGTATGCAACATTTGCACATAAATTCATGTTTGACAGGGAAATATGTTTTGTATATTTAGGTTTGTCAATTTCCCAATTTTAATAAGAACAATCAGAAAGCAATTTCATCTAATCTTTAGCAAATTATGTTAACTTTTCAAGTTTTGTTGCCAAAAGTCCTAGAAAAATTCATTGCCAAAAACATCTATCTATACTGTTTGATCAACCATGCACTGCTCACATCACAATGAAAGAAGAATTAGAAATATGCCTTGAGGACTTATTTAAGAATTGTTAAGGAGAATGTTTACCTTTTTACCTAGTTTGTAATCCAGCAAATAATCCCATAAATCCAAGATTGTAAGGCCTATTATGATGAAGAACTATTATCTTCTATAGAGCACAGCCAGCCTTTAGCATATGTGAATAATTTGGATGGGGTTGGGTGGGTAGGAATTAAAATGTCTAGTTTGTTCCTCTGTTTAGTTTCCATTCATCTCTTAGAAAACTGTACTGTGCAATCACTGAGGTAATTAAAATGTTGGTTTTTTTTTTCTGTTTGTCTAGACTTAGCTTTAGCTGAATTTCATTTTGCCATTCTCTACTAGAGAAAGCTGTCTGGTGAGAAATGTTTTAAGCACATTATAAGAACATATACATGGAGCAGTTTCTTTCAAAGTTTCATAGTTCACCTTTATTTCAAAACAGTGGCTAGCTAAAATTAAGAAAACCAAGAAAAAGCATGTTTTATTCAAACAACACATTTCCTAATTCTGTGAACACTGAAATATTCTGTATTCAAATTCCAGTTTTATGATTTATTATTGCTTAACATGGGCCTAAATACCTTAAAGTCACCAGATCCTCTCTGATCTTAGAAGCTAAATAGGGTCAGCCCTGGTTAGTACTTGGATGGGAGACAGCCAACGAATATCAGGTGCTGTAGGCTATATTTTAGAGGAAGGAAGTGGCAAAACCACCTCTGAGTATTTCTTGCCTAAGAAAACACTATGAAATTCATAGGGTCGCTATAAGTTGACAGGTTACTTGAAGGCATGTGTGCACATGCACACACACACACACACACACACAGCATGTGTGTATGTTTTTTTTTTAAATGCCAACCTGATGATACTGTAGTTAGAAAACTATAATAGACACACTTTAGTGGTTAACATCATTGATAGTATTTCAACTAAGGTCCTGTCTACATGATGAAAAATCAAACATATATGTTTTTGAAAAATTGGTGATCTGTACAGACGGTCGTTCAAAGAAATACCTGTCATTCAGGGGAGGGCAAAACTTACCCTTTAGTCCATGTGTGATGGATCCAGCTCTTCATCTGGATCTCAGGGATTTATTCAGGCAGCCATTCGGATGATTGGCAGTCTGTACACTCCTGTTTGCACAGGTATGAACAGGAGTGCAACCTGATTGGCTGCCCGGGTAGAGGGGGCGGGACTAGGAAAGAAGGAAAGTGGCTGTGGCTACCATGTTCGATTCCCAGCTCTATGAGTGTCCGGTAAGTCTGTGTTATGTTTTTTCATTTTTATTTTTAAATGTTAATATGTAATCACGGCTTTTCGGATCCCAGGCACCTTCTGCATTTAAAAAAAAATGTGGCAGGGGATTTAAAACAACCACCAAGATCACTCTCTCCAGCCAGCTGGGTAAGGGGTGTCATACAGATTTTTCGGGGGGGGGGGATTTTTATTGTGTAGGCAAATTGTACACATAAGTATGACTGCCTTTTCGAATTTCTTACCCCTGTACGTATTTCTTTTCCCGCTGTGTAGACGGGAGCTAAGAATAAAGGGCTGCATCAATAGGAGTATAGTACCTAGATTGAGTGAAGTAATAGGCCAGTCTATTCTGCTTTGGTCAGACCTCACCTGGAATACTGTGTCCAGTTCTGGCCACCACAATTCAGGAAGGATAATGAGAAGCTGGAACGTGTCCAGAGGAGGTAAAAGGTCTGGAAGCCATGCCCTGTGAGGAGCAGTTTAGGGAGCTGGGTATGTTTAGCCTGGAGAAGAGAAGTTTAAGAGCTGACATGATAGCCATGTTTAAATACTTGAAGGGATGTCATACTGAGGATGGAGCAAGCATATTTTCTGCTGCTCCAGAGACTAGGACATGGAGAAATGGATTCAGACTACAGGAAAAGAGATTCCACCTAAACATAAGGAAAACTTCCTGACAGTAAGAGCTGTTTGGCTGTGGAATGCCCTGCCTCAGAGTGTTGTGGAGTCTCCTTCTTTGGAGGTTTAAAACAGAGGCTGGATGGCCATCTGTTGGGAATGTTTTGATTGTGTATTCCTTCAGGGCAGGGGATTGGACTAGATGGTCCTTGTGGGCTGTCAAAGGGAAGGCAGTCATGAGTTGGTTGATAGCAAATAGGGTCTGACCTGAAGAGTCATGTCAATGAAGGGGTTGATATTCTGACAGAGCCCTTATAACAAAGTGTGGCAAGTATGCAAAATGTGGACTGTGGACCAGACATGAAGCCCCAAACTTCTTTTTGAAACACACTTCCAGTGATGTCCCCATGTTCCCTGTATTAAAAACAGAGCAAAACAGAAAACTAGTGCCCATCCTGCCTTATAAGATCTGTGCTGGCTATTGTGTCCTAAGAAATATTGCCTGTAAGAGAGATGGATATGTCTAAAAGGCAGCCAGCCTTTGTGCTCAGAACTATACCCCATCACTGCTTAATCAAGTCAAGTGCACTGTTGACTTAAAATAATAGAATCACAGAGTTAGAAAAGACCACAAGGGCCACCTGGTCTGATCTACTGGCATGCAGAATATGCAGCTAAAGCACTCCTGAGAGATGACCATCCAACACTCTTTAAAAACCTCTAAAGAAAGAGAGTCTACTACTTCTGGGATGGGCCATTCCAGTGTTGAACAGCTCTTACCATCAGGAAGTTCTTGCTAAAGTTCAGTGATGTGTTTTGTTATAGTGATATGATACGATATGATGTGTTTTGTGCATTTTCATTGGCCAATAAAGGTATTTTTTGGATTGTGGATTTTAGTTTTATTTTGCTATATGGCCAACATGGCTAACCTTACTGGATCTGAAAATACAAGATTTAGCTACAGCAAAGAACTCCCAAACAAGAGGGAAGTAAGGACTGGGACTTAGCTCTTTAAGATTTCTACCTCCAACAAAGGTAAAACTTTTTATTTGGGACTATAATTGGCTGAGTTTTACCTATACAGCACCTAAAGGTTTGTTGTTGTTTTAGCTGTAGCAGTACAGAGACTTCTTGAGAAATTCAGTGTTCTCTTCCTAAGCAAGGGGCCTGTGGCTTTACAAAAGACAGAGACACCCTGGAGGAGTTACTTTACTGCTGCTAATCGAGTTTAAATTTTACTGTCATTTTCTCGGTCCTCAGATAGTAAAAATGTGGGGAGTGGCCTCTGCCTGTATCAAGATCTCTCCAGATCAACTGAACAACAACAAAAATAGCATCTGATATAATATGTAGGCCTGTGACTCTAACACCATCACATTTTTCTCCTGTATGATTTTTAATATCTTTTGCCTAATGATGAAACCAGCTATATTTTATTCTTAGCCAATGGTTCATAAGGTCAACTGAAAGTTGTCTGATGAAAGATGCAACACATTGGTATGATGAAGGGAGTTAGAGTTAATATAAAAACTGGAGAAATAGGAAGGTTGAACCAGTCCAAAGTATCATTTATGTCTGTCTAAATCATACTTCACCAAAGGAAGAACGAGCAGTGGGCACCTGTGTTTCCCACTCCTCTTGCTGCCATAGATCTGATTTTCCACTTCTCCTGATGTAACAGTGCAGCTCTTGGCTAAAACAAAATGTTTCCAGTGTGTATTCTGAGGAGCATGTCTAGAAACACAGATTTTATGAAAAATATCTTCAGAAGCATTTTTTAAATGTTAATTTTTGTGAAGTCTCTCTCCCTCAGCATCCCATTCTCAGATTCAGTATGTAAATAGGGTAAAAATGGGAATATGAATTTTAAAATGATTTTAATTCCAAATATCAGTCTGTAGCAAATCCAGGAATATAAAAGAAGCATCTGTTTTTTAAACAGTTTTTCAGGTCTAGCTCCTATTATTCAATTGTAACTCATGACCAATTTTTTCCTCATCACACTATACAATAGTTATTTAGATGGATAAATGAGCATATGGACAAACTGGAAATATATAAGAAGACTTTTAAGGCTGCAGTCCTATCTACAGTTATCTGTAAGTCTGTTTGTGCACACTGGAATTTACTTCTGATTAAATATTCAAAAGATTAGTCTTCACATTATGTTTCTAAAGCTCATACTCACATAAAAAGGGCAGTTTAGATTTTTTTAAAAAAAAATTATTCCATCCTTTAGGTAGAAAAAAAATCTTGTAAATGATACTATTGAGATAATTCTCATCACAGCAAATAGAGATGGGCTTTTATTTATTCCTCCCCACCTTCTTGAACCATATCATGTTAAGTTCCTACAACAGCTTTTGAGTCTTTTGATGGTTGTCTTCTTTCTTTATTAGGTAGAGTGAACAAGGAAAATTAGTTTGCCCTTCAGTCTTTCAAGTTTTCTGATGTGTCACACCTATGTTCTGAGGATAAAAATCAAATACTATACTTCAAATAAGTAATATGTTAGCTTTTCATATTGTCTCCCTAGTTCTCTTACATTTTTATTTTCTAAGTTATGCTATTTTTAGTAGTCAGTCTTTGAGTGAGAGTGGCAGTGAATAATTTGCCTAAATTAGATGGGTGACTGATAACACTACTACTTCTTCTTTAGGTCTGAATATTTTCATTAACAATAGTCATGGGAAACTCACAAATGAATCTGTAGACAGTGATAAGTTAGCATAAGGTCAATGAATTTCTCAAGAAAATTGGCCTTCTAAAGAAAACAGTTTTGAATAGTTTTGGATAGTTACTCACAAATTGAACAAAGGAAATATGTAGGGTAATAGTTTTGATGCAAAGGCTGATAGTGTCTGTGTGTGCCATTAAATATAACTTGTCAACCATATGAGTAACTAACAGGAACGTGCATGTTCTTCTAGTGCCAAGCATATGAAAATGTCTTCTCCAGGTCCTAACAAGCTAATAGAGCATAATGGAGAAAGGCAGGAAGTAGAGCATAAAGGAGAAAGGCACCCAGTGATCAATATCTTCCAATCATGTCTGGGATCCCACTGAAGCCTTATCGCCTCATATCTAAAGCACTCCAAAGGCTCTGCATCTTACTTAAGAAATAGGAAAACCTAGCCTGGAACCTAACACCACATCATCACCACCTCTTCCTCTTCCTGGCTCGTTGAGTGTTGAGGGGCAAACATGGGGTTCTCAGTTCCTTGTATAGAAGGCTCCTTGTATAGAAGGTTCTCTCATTCCATGTTCCTATAATATTTGTTGTGTAGTTTTGGACTTTCCCTTCACCTCTGAGCACATCAGCAACTGAGGTCTTGTCTAGACAAGAAGATATAATGTGGGTTGCTGTGCATTAATGCAAATTTGTGGCAGCATTCATTTGTCTCCACAGTCCTTTGCAAAGATTGCTTGTATGTGAAGCTATCCGTGTTTCAAATTCACATGCAGATGTGCCTGTGAATGGTGGCCAGGAGTGAATTACTCATGTTTTATTCTCCACAACTTGTTGCTGCTGCACAATATTTTTTTAAAAACTATAAATTTAAGGTGTGCAAGTGTGACCTTCTACTTAAAAAAGCTATTTGGTCACCTTAGTGCAGTGAAAAAGTGCACAGTCATCAATGCAAAACTCCAAAATGGCACTTCTGGCCACTTCATGGCCAGCAAGCCTACCCTCTGCGTACACCCGACAAATCAGCTTTCCACCTTCACTCTTATCCAGGAATGCGCTGTAATGCTAATCAGTTTTCCAAATGAGCAGCAATGCACATTCCTATGTATTTTTTTTTAAAAAAAAAACCCTCAGGAAAAGTTGTGAAGGTTCCCCCCCTGCAATTTTTTGAGTCATTGCCCCCCTCCTTCCGAATACAATGAATCACTGTGGGATCTCTTTGGGGTAAAAGGTATTCTCCTCTAATTCTCTAGGAGTATTTTCACCATCTAGACAACCCCTGAACGTCCTTTTGGCTTGAGTCCAGTTGCATCATTAGCCACAGTGCTACTTGTAGATGTCCTCTGCTTTACCCCAGTAGCTTCTCGAGTGCCTTCTGACCTGGGAGTCTTAACTTCTGTCAGTATCTCTTGTTTCATTTTGGATTTTCTCATCAAAGGGTTTTCATGGAAAAAGACATTCAAAAGGGATTCAACCATGCCTTCTTTTGTGCACTACTAACAAGTTTTAGCTATGGTGCTACTTCCATTGTCTCCAAGAGATCCTCTGCCACTGTTACCCCCTCACTACTCCTGTTGCCAAGTAGCTATTTCACACATTTAGTCTGGCTCCTCAGCAAAAGCCTGTCTGACATATCCTACCAGTAGCACTGCTCCCATGAGAATAGCCTCTTGCCTCACAGAAGCAAGTAATCCCACCACCATGGAAAGGTAGTGCCGTGGTCAGAATTGCTTCAAAATCCTTCATGCAACTCTCTTCCTAGGGGCTTTCACCAGCTACGGCATTTAACAATCCATTCCATCAGCAGCAGCTGTTAATTTCATGCACTGGCAACAATTGATTTAACTTGAGACCATCCCCACCTGTTACACTGTACAGTCTCAAGACCAGTGCTTTGCACTGTTTTCTCCTTAGTCAGGCAATTAAGCAAAGGTAGGATTGTTCACTGTCTTTCTGTACTGCAAGGTAAGAAGTAGGTTATTAGCTAATCTGCGGAGAGGCTGCTGACTGGGGTCTAGATGATTTGAAATATTGTATCTCCCCCTATGAGCCTGCCCATGAGTTTAGATGTTCAGAGGAGAGCTCACCACCAACACAGGCACATGGGAAAGAGCCTCTCAGTGCCTGGTCCCAGGCTGTGCTATGCCCTTCCACTGGATTTTTTTTTTTTTTTTGGAATTTTTTATTGGAATAAGACCATTCTACTGAAAAATACACCCGACCACAAAAGGCCGTAACAATAATGCAAAAATAATAATTGTTTTCCTCTTTTCTTACTAATACAAAAATAAAACTATCTATCCTAACATTAATATATTTTTCCTCTAAATCTAAACACAGTATAATCATATTATATTTACACATTATAATTATACCTATTCGGAAAAGAAAAAAATCAATAAAAGATTAATAAAAATAATAATACAAAATAATACAAAAATACGATAATAATAACATTTTTAAAAAAAATATCATTTTATGTTATTGCTGGGGTTGTCTCACTAAACCACGGCCAAAACTTTTTCCAATGATGGTTTGGCAATTTCTCTTTTTTACTCAGAGCTAAATTTTCAATTACGTTCTTCACATAATAGGCAGTGCCTTTTACATCCTGCAGATTTTGACTTTTCGCCTCCTTTTGTTTTTGGAAAAACATCACATAGAGGTTAACCAGGTGCACCGTGGACCAGGGCACTTTCCAAAAACTTTCAGCCACAGAACCAGACTCCTTCCTCTTCCTCTTTTGGCCCACTGACTTTCTAGGTCGCCTGACACCCTCTGGAGGTTCAGTCCCTGAAAGCACTGTCTCCCAAGCCTGCTGTGCCAAATCTGGCCAATCCAGGACACTCCCACTAGAGGTTTCGTTGGCCCCATTCTGCTCTTTTTTTCTACCACCAGGCAAAGACATTTTAGTTAAACAGGTCTTTGGCTTGGGCTTATAAGAAGGGTTTTGTGGTTTGGCTATGCTGTCCTTTTATCTTTTAAATGATGTTGTAATTGTGTGTTAAACTGTTTTAACATTGTGTTTCTAATAGAATTGTTTAACTCTTTAAAAATTTGTATTACTTTTGTATCCACCGGGGTTTGGTTCCAGGATTCCCCCATGCATACCGGAATCCATGGATGCTCATGTCACATGATGTAGAATGGTATAATAAAATGGTGTTCCTTAGATCAAATGGCAAAATTAAGGAATGCTTTTTCTATTTATTAAAAAAAAAAACATTTTCAAGCTGTGGATGGTTGAATCAGTGGATACAGAATCTGTGGATATGGATTGCCCACTGTAATAGTTTTTTTTAGTTATAGTTGGTTTTGTTGTAATCCAGTTTGGGTCCTGCACTTTGAAAAAGAGAGACTACAAGTATGTTAATTAATAGATAGATGATATTTAGAAGAAACATCTTATGCATTTTCAGACTTTTTTTGTCTGACCATACCACAGTATATTCTCCAATTTAATGGCTTAAGTGTCCAATTGTGTTTGCCAAGACAGTCAGTCTGCCAAGAGTTGGATGTTGGATCTAGCATGGGTGACCGTTTCCTGTTTCTCAAGCTAAACCTATTTCAATTGCACACACTATTGCTCAAGTTAATATTGACAGGCATGTTCAGTGGAGTTTCTGACTTCTGAAAAGTCCTGTGTTGGTATTTCCTGAAAAAGGAGTTCATGGAACATTATACAGTAAAGATTTCTACATGTGAGGAAAAGTAATGATCTGTAATAATCAAAGTAATTGACTGTAATAAAAAAAGGATGTTTGTGAAATCAGAACGTACTATGTAGGAATATGATGGAAGATGCCATGTTATTCTAGTTTACTAAATGATGCATGTAAAGTTGAGAGAGCAGAGATTAGAGACTTCAAATTCCATGACAGTGCAAAGCAAATATGCAGAACTGGGAACAAAGAGAAATACTAGTAAAAGCCTGAATTGAAGAATTTTAAATTTGCATGTGGTACTTTCCTGAATGGATACAAACAAGTTTATGTTTCAATAGCACTGAAGACATACCAAACAAAAATACCATACATCCTTCAAAAGACATCCTCCTGACCCCTAGATTCTGCATAGATACAAATACAGTTGCCACCAAAATCTGGCAAAACTTTATTTTTAGTTGGTGGGTGAGATTTTCAAATTCACTTGAGAAGTTTGGTTGAACATCATCAGATATTCATAACCGGCCTAAAAAAGACAGAATGGATCTAGAAATCTTCAGGATCTTTTAAAGTGAGTAAGAGGCCGAGGGGTGAACAAATAAAATAAATAAATAAATAAATAAATAAATAAATAAAGTTCATTTGAACTCCTGTTTACTTCACTGTTCAGTTAAGAGTGCATATTTAGATGTGTTTACTCTGATCAACACAGGTATAGTATGTGTGTATAAATAAACTTTTAACATTTCAGAGATGAAAACTGAGACACATGGTCAAGCAACATCAAAGTGCAGTCCAGGTGCCGAAAGCAGTTAGTTATAGAAGAGCACACACCTTGGAGAGTCTGCAGTAGTTTGCTTTTGCCTGAGTCTCCTTGGAAGGACGTGATTCCACCCCCTCCATCTCCCCTTCTGAGTTCATTGACAGTAAACTACTTTTGTGCTTTGAACTCAGTTTGTGGCAGTTGAATTAAACTGAGGATGAAGGGGGAAAGTGGGAGGAAGAGAGAGAAACTAGGACATTTTCAAAGCATCTGAAAAAGTGGGATGATGTAGGATTAATTGGGACTGTCCCTGCCAAATCGGACAGTTGGAGATTACCTGAATGTGTACACAGATTCCTTATCTGTATACTGCTAGGGTTTTTCCATGTACAGTGCTTTTCAGCTTGCATTCACTGTGCACATATTTCTAATCAGTACACTGGTACAGGGCTTGAGCAATCTCTTTTTACCATCCATATACAAAATGATTTAACCTTTAGAAAGTCATGAATTGTTTCATAGCAGGACTAGTTTTCATAACCTCCTTACTATTCCTTAAAGCTTTCTTTAGGGAGAAGTTCTAAAACTGATCCTCTCAGCATTGCCAAAAGTGCTCTCAAATCCTGTTTTGCAGTAGGGAAATTCAAAATGCTAATGCCAAAATACTGCCAGGTACCTACAATAATCACCCAACTCCCCAAATCATTTGTATGGTTGCTTTGTAGGAAAATCATCCATTCTCCCAGGTAAATGCATCTTCATTCTTTTTTTTTTCCTGGTTAGCATTTGAAAAGTAGTTGTCATAATGAGGAGTGCTCTGTAAAGTCTGTTGTGCAGAGTTAGAAGTGAAATGTTGAACTCCAGAGGCTTATACAGAGATATAACTGAGCATGAACTGTTGTATTCTCATATTCCCCATGAGATGTAAGAGAGATAAGTGTAGCTATACCATTTCACCACTGTAGATGACTCTCATGCCTTTAATGGATACTAGTATTTTTCAATATGTAGAGACAGAGCAAAGAAACTTATCATAACATACTTTTTTTCCCCGTTGATGTGGCTCAGAACATCCTGAGCTCTTGGGTTAGCTCTTCCTTTTACTCCAGGAAGGCAGGAAATAGAACTGAAGAAAGTACTTCTGGTCAGCCCCAAAGGGGAGAGGAGCCATCCCACCTCTTCAGTTCAATTTCCTACCTTCGCTTCAGGAGGACATCTGGCCAAGAGCTCCAGCCTTGGCCACGTGGTGACTCCAGACTTCTTCTTTCTCCATTTCTCCCTTTTGCATAAAACCCCCCTTCTATCTTGCACTCTCTCTTGCCTCCGATTCTTGCTTCCTCTTCTCCAAACCCTCTCTCTCTCTGGTCTTGGAGCAGCTGTGCTGAACACACCAGGTAAGTTCATGCCCAGGAAGCAGCCCCAGTCAAAGGACGCCAGCAGACGATCGACTCTCCCACCGGTTTTGTTCCCTTCGTCCAGTGCGGCCACTGGAGCAACACAAGCCACCGCTGTGGTGGAGGTGCCTGGGTCTGGGGAGGTGGGAACCAACTTCCTCCCAGACTATGACCCAGGGATCCCTGGCCAACCTGACTCGCCGGGTTATGAGGGAGCAGAGGAGGTGCATACCCCAACTTCTCTGCACGTGAGTGTTCCGAGGACCTCTGCTCAATGGATCGGGAAGGAATCGGCCTCAGATCTCTCCTCATGGGTCCGAGAGCTGTTGGCAAGGGAGACCACAGGAATCATGGCCATGACAATGGCCAACTCGATTTCCCTCCAGGGCAAGGGGAAGAGGGGGAAGGTTAAGGAGAGGACTCCCCCTCTCCAAAACAACGGGCGGCAAAGAAGGGTGCTGCCTGGCTGCGACACAACCGGTGGCAACTTCCTGCCACTGCAACCCCCCCATCCCCTCAGAGAAGCACAGTTGGACTCGGACTCTTTTGGCTGCCATCTTGGCCATGCAGTCAAGGTCCCCCAGCAACAGGGCCTTCTCCAGAGGGGGGAGGACCAGGCAGCCTCTACTTATGAGGCCTCACACACCCCTGAGGGATATCTGGGGGGAGGAGGAGGAGGATGACACTGGGTCCTCAGATGGGGAGGTGGTGTCCAAAACCTATTTGGATGATGATTGGTTTGAATTGGAAGAAGAAGAACTGTTGGCTGACGAGGGGGAGGACAATCGCCAGGAATGGGCAAGCACATGCCTATTTAAATTAGAGGATCTCCCCACCCTTGTAAGAAAAAGTCTTAATACCCTGGGCCTACCCCTCCTTTCCATCCAAAACCCCTTACTAGATAAGGATAGGTCAGTCATAAAGGACGACTTATGCCCCAGAGCACCCCCCCTCACCATTGGCAAAACCCTTCCTTGCGAACTTTATTCAGGTAGTGAGGAATGAATGGAACAGCCCTGGGGCCCACAAGCCCCATCCCAGCTCCACCAAGAAATTATATGGTTTCGACAAGCCCTTTCTAGACAAGCTTCAGATCCCTCCCATGGATGCATCCATGTATGTGTTCATCTCTTCTATGGTTTTTTGGTAAGCATGGGGAGGATTCCCTAAAGAATCCAGATGACAGATGGGCAGACATCTCTCATCTGGATTCAAGATGACCTGGATAAATTGGAGAGCTGGGCCAAAGTTAACAAAATGAAATTCAATACGGAGAAATGTAAGGTACTGCACTTAGGGCGAAAAAATGAAATGCATAGATATAGGATGGGGGAGACCTGGCTGAATGAGACTACGTGCGAAAGGGATCTAGGAGTCCTAGTAGACCACAAGTTGAACATGAGTCAACAGTATGATGCGGCAGCTAAAAAGGCCAATGCAATTTTGGGCTACATCAATAGAAGTATAGTGTCCAGATCAAGGGATGTAATAGTGCTGCTCTATTCTGCCTTGGTCAGACCTCACCTAGAATACTTTGTCCAGTTCTGGGCACCACAATTCAAAACGGATATTGACAAATTGGAGAGTGTCCAGAGGAGGGCGACTAAAATGGTGAAAGGTCTGGAAACCATGCCTTATGAGGAGAGACTTAGGGAGCTGGGTATGTTTAGCCTGGAAAAAAGACGGTTGAGAGGCGATATGATAGCCCTGTTTAAGTATTTGAAGGGGTGTCACGTTGAGGATGGAGCAAGCTTGTTTTCTGCTGCTCCAGAGATTGGAACACGGAGCAATGGATGCAAGCTCCAGGAACAGAGATTCCACCTCAAGATTAGGAGGAACTTTTTGACAGTAGAAGCTGTTCGTCAGTGGAACGCACTCCCTCGGAGTGTGGTGGGGTCTCCTTCCTTGGAGGTCTTTAAACAGAGGCTGGATGGCCATCTGTCGGGGATGCTTTGATTGTGATTTCCTGCATGGCAGGGGGTTGGACTGGATGGCCCTCGTGGTCTCTTCCAACTCTGCAATTCTATGATTCTATGACATGGGCCTCAAGCAAGACCATGAGACCCTATCCCTCTCACTCAGGGCAACTGCTTCTGCCTCCATGGTTGCCAGGGCAGCAATGCAGTGGACCAAAGAGGACCTGGCCCAGGTGCTGGAGGGGAAGGAGACTAGTATAAGACAGGGCTTGAATAAGCTGCAAAGGACCACGTCATTAATCACTGATGGGACTCTGGACACAGTCCAGTTTGCAGCCATGGGTCACTAAAGAACTGGACAGTGGACTCTAAGCAAAATTTGGCATCCAGCCCCTTCCTGAGGGAAAAGTTATTCAGAGACTCCCTTGAACCAGTCTTGGTCGAGGACAAAGACAAGAAGGCTTTAGCCTCAGGCAGAAAGAAGGAAGAGAGGAAGTTCTTTCGACAAGGCCAGTCCTCTTGTTTCTCCAGGACCTATTCCAATTCATCCTCCAGTTTCTTCCAGTCCTGAGGATCCAGACCCTGCAGATGATGATGAGGAGAGTCCAGGCAGAAGGCCAGGAATAACTCTCAAAAGCCCCTGTTCAACAACACCAGGAGCCAACGCAAGCCCAATCAAGCGTGACTTGGCTCCGCCAGTAGGGGGAAGACTTCAGCAGTTTATGATGGATTGGGAGAGCTCTACCACAGACAAGTGGGTGTTGGACACTATTTGTAGGTGCTGTTCAATAGAGTTCACATGCAGACACCCCACCTGATTCATTCCTATGCTGATTTCAAATAATCCCTTAAAACACCACCTTCTGCTGGAAGACATTCACAAGCTTTGCCTTCTGGGTTCCATAGAAGAGGTCCCATATCACAGAGAAAAAAGGGGGGTTTATTCCAACCTCTTCCCCATCCCCAAAAAGAACGGATCATGGAGAGCCATTCTCAACCTAAAGGGTCTAAACCGATTTGTCAGGAAGAGGCATTTCTTGATAAAGACTCTGAAACATCCTGGAAGTGATTCGACCAGGAGATTTCTTAGCTTTCCTTGACTTGCGGGATGCATATCTTCACGTTCCCATTCATCAGGTCCATCGAGCCTTTCTCAGATTTTCCTATGGCTTAGAGCATTTTCAATACAGGGCACTTGCCTTTTGGCCTGTCATCAGCCCTCAGGGTGTTCACCAAGATCATGGTGGCTTTGGTGGCTTGCCGGAGAAGAGAGGACCTGTACGTCTATCCCTACCTGTATGATTTGTTTGTTTGCTCAAGGTCAAGGAACCAGAGACTACTCAACGTGAACCACCTCCGGTTTTCACTAGAGAGACACAATTTCCTGGTGGATGACAAGAAGAGTTCTCAAACTCCAGCTCAACAGATTCAGCATTTGGGAGCTCAACTGGACATGTTCATGGGCATGGTGTCACTCCCCTCCCATCCACAAGGCGATCCAGGAGGTTCGCAAGTGCAAGAACATAGACCTGATAAAGCTAGAGCATCGCCAGGGCTTAATGATTTCAGTGGTAGACTACGTTCCATGGGCCTGTTTCCATTCCAGGCTTCTTCAGTGTCTTCTTCTCCCTTTCTGGGCAGACATCATGACCAAGTGTCACTCCTGAATCCGGATCCCCTCCAGGGTGGTCAGATTTCTCAAGTGGTGGACCTATCTAGCAATCAAAAAAAAGACCCATCTGGAAGCCAGAGTGGATCCAGATATCCATGGATGCCAGCCTTAGGGGATGGGGAGCCCACTGCAGGACATTGCTAGCCCAAAGTCACTGGAAACAGCAGGAGGCCTCTCACAGCATCAACTGGCTTGAACTGAGAGCGGTCAGGATGGCCCTTCAGTCCTTCCTCCCAACAGTGCAGGGCCACGCAGTGCTGATAAGGACTGACAACACCTTGATGAAGGCACATATAAATAGTGAGGGGGGTCGAGGTCATGTACCTTCATCACGGAGGCCTGGAGACCACTCACCTGGGTGGAGGGGAATCTCCTTTCCCTGGAGTCTGAATACTTGCAAGGAGAGCTGAACACCACAGCTGACTGGCTAAGCCAGACAAACATAGACCCAGGAGAATGGAGCCTCCATCTAGAGATATTCAACCTGATCTCAGAGACCTTGGGATGTCCAGTAGTGGACCTCTTCGCCTCTCCAGTGAACACCAAACTTCAGCGGTTCTTCTCGAAGTTCAAGACAGAAGACACAGAGGGCATGGACGCACTCACAGCCAGGTGGCCACAGGGCCTGCTCTATCATTTTCATCAATCCCCCTGATAGTGTGTCTGCTTTCCAAGGTTTGAAGGGAAGGAGCAGCTGTGATCCTGGTGGCCCAAGGCTAGCCAACGTGGGCCTTGTACTCTGAGCTTCTCAGCATGGCGCAAGAGACCATTCCCCTTCCAGACTGACTAGATCTTCTGAGTCAAGGGCAGATCTTCCCCCCAGACCCTGCATGGCTATAGCTTCATTCCTGCAAATTGAGTGGGCTTTGCTAAGGGCGAGGGCCTACTCACCTAGAGTAGTCAAGACTATCCTTGCTGCCTGGAGGCCATCTACACTACACATTTATGAATACACTTTCAGGGGTTTCTTCAGGTGGTATAGGGGTAAGGGCTTTGATTTCGTAGCAGTAGAAGTTCCTTACCTATTTGACTTCCTCCAAGAGGGTGCAGACCTTGGACTCCGCCCCAACATCCTGTAGAGGCAGGAGGCTGCTATCACTTCCCTACTGCCATCGGCAAGGGCATTGGCAGTGGCTTCACATCCCAACCTCCACAGATTCCTGAAAGGATCAGTCAACCTGGCTCCACCAATATCACATTGGTTCCCATCTTGGAATCTACACATGGTTCTAAAAGTGCTGACGATTCCTCCTTTTGAACTTCTGAGGGGGGTATCTCTTAAACACCTCTCCTGGAAGGTGTTATTCCTTGTGGCCGTCACCTCAGCACACAGTCTGGGAACTGGCGGCCCTCTTTGTAAGAGAAAACCTCTGTGTCATCAGGCCTGTCATGAGGCTGGACCAGCCTTCATTCCTAAGGTCAAATCAACCTTCCATAGGTCACAGGACATCATTCATCCTTCCTTCTGTCCAAGACCTTCATCTGATCTGGAAAGGATTTAGCATATACTAGATGTAAGGAGAGTGATCTGGATTTATCTGAAGAGAACCAGATCTTTCTGCACCTTAGAGGCTTTCTTTGTATCCTTCCACCTGAGATACCTGGGGAGGAAGGTGTCTTCTTCCACCTTGAGCAGGTGGATTAAGGCTTGTATCATGCTCTGCTATAGACTTTTATAATAATAATAATAATAATAATAATAATAATATTTATTTATACCACGCCCCTCTGCTAAAAACAATCAGGGCAGCTTCCAACAATTAAAACATTATAATAATGACTAAAAACACCACCCACCCCCACCCTCCCCCATAAAAAGACATTAAACACAATAAGATTAAAACCTTCTAACTAAAAAACACATGAAAAACAAATATATACATAATTTTTAAAAAGCCAGGAGACTGAGTTCCTGAGGCCGGGATCTAATCAGGAAAGACCTGCTGAAAGAGATCTGTCTTTAGTGCTTTTTTAAAGCTACTCAAGCTCGTCAGCTGACGGATCTCATTCGGCAGGCTATTCCACAAATTGGGGGCGATTACTGAAAAGGCCCTCTGGGAGGTTGCAGACAGCCTAGATTTTTGTGGCTGAAGCAGATTCCTCCCAGAGGACCGGAGTACGTGGGGAGGATTGTATGGGAGGAGGTGGTTCCGGAGATAAGTTGGACCCAAGCCATTTAGGGCTTTAAAGGTAATAACCAACACCTTATACTGGGCCCGGAAACTGATAGGCAGCCAGTGGAGAGATTTTACTATTGGACTTATATGATCTCTCCGAGATGTTCCTGAGACCACTCTGGCTGCCATATTTTGTACCAACTGAAGTTTCCAGACCAAGCACGAGGGTAGCCCCATGTAGAGCGCATTGCAGAAATCTAGATGAGAGGTTACCAGCGCGTGCACCACAGTCTCGAGGTCCCTTACTTCCAGGAAAGGGCACTGGCGTATCAGCCGAAGCTGATAACAAGCGCTCCTGACCGTCGCATTCACTTGACTCGTCATCTGAAGCGATGAATCAAGGAGCACCCCCAGACTGCGAACACAGTCCTTAACGGAGAGCGTGACACCATCCAGGACTGGTGGTTGCAATCCAACTCCTGGTTTCGGGGCGCTACCTTGAGCACCTCCGTTTTGTCTGGATTTAATCTCAATCTGTTTTTCCTCATCCAGCCCATTACAGCTTTAAGACAGTCATTAAGAGGAGAGATGCCATTGGGATTCGAGGCCGATGATCGGGACAAGGAGAAATAGATCTGGGTGTCATCAGCGTACTGATAACACCCAGCCCCATAACCCTGAATAATCTCACCCAGCGGCTTCATATAGATGTTAAACAGCATCGGGGACAGGATGGCGCCCTGCGGAACCCCACAAGTAAGCTCCTTTCTGCTGGAGCAGCTGTCCCCAAGCCGCACCCTCTGGGACCTGCCCAAGAGGAAGGACCGGAACCCCTGGAGCGCAGTGCCTCCGATTCCTAACCCACTCAGGCGATCCAGGAGAATGCCATGATCTATCATATCGAAAGCCGCTGAGAGGTCCAGAAGCACCAACAGGGACACATTACCCCTGTCGATGCTTAGATGCAGATCATCGGTCAAGGCAACCATGGCAGTCTCAACTCCAAATCCCGTCCTGAAGCCAGTTTGAAATGGGTCTAGATAATCGGTTTCATTCAAGACCACTTGGAGTTGAAGAGCAACTGCCCTCTCGATCACTTTGCTCAAGAATGGTAACATAGAAACCGGCCTATAGTTCTTCATGTCCAGGGGGTCTAGGGAAGGTTTTTTCAGGAGCGGCCTAACCGCCGCTTCCTTTAAACAAGATGGAACACACCCTTCCCTGAGGGATGCATTGATGATGTCCTTAAGGAACACCATCAAGGCAGTCCCCCCCTGGATGGCCAGCCATGAAGGGCAAGGATCAAGAGGGCAGGTCGTCTTCCTCACTCTACCAAGTAGCTTGTCCACGTCCTTGGTATTCACAGATTGAAATTGATTCAGTAAACTTATATCAACGGAGTTGCTGGACACCTCGTCAATTGTTTCTGTCAAAATGCTGGCATCTAAGTCGGCTCTTATCCGAGAGATTTTATCTGCAAAGTAGTTGTTAAATGCATCACAGCAGGCCGTTGTTGGGTTAAGCAATGGGTTTTGCGCAGGTATAACCTGCGTCATCTCCCTTACCACACTAAACAGCTCTGCTGGATGGGACTCTGCAGACGCAATAAGTGCAGAGGAGAAGATTCTCTGCGCTGCACGTATTGCCTCTCGATAGGACCGAAGAATATTCCTATGTTGAGTCCTGTCGGATAAGAATTGAGTTTTCCGCCAGTTGCGCTCTAGTCGTTGTCCAACCCGCTTCATTTTCCTAAGCTCTGAAGTATACCATGGCTTACGGTTAGAGGTGGGTTGGAAAGGACGCTTGGGAGCGATCGTGTCAATAGCCTTGGTAAGATCGGTGTTCCAAGTATTAACCAAAGCTTCGACAGGGTCACTGGCGTTACCAACCATTAAACCCTCCAAGGCTTTCTGGAATTCTTTTGGTTACATTAGCCTTCGGGGGCGGACCATTCTAATGGGTCCACCACCCCCGGTGGGGCGGGAAGAGACTCTTAGTTCAGTCTTGACCAGGAAATTATCCGTCCATGACAATGCGGTGGTTTTAATAACCGCCGCCCACGGATATTTCTGTTCCGTACAAAAGACCGCATTGAGAGTAGTACCCGCATAATGTGTGGGCCCAATGACCAATTGGGATAGGCCCATGTTTGTCATGGTTTCCATGAACTCCCAAGCTGCACCAGTCAGATTTGTCAAGCTGGTCTCGAGTGGAATGTTAAAGTCGCCCAGAACTAAAATTCTGGGTGACTCCAACAGTAACTCTGAGACCAGCTGTGTCAGCTCAGTTAGGGAGTCTGCTAGACAACGGGGTGGTCGGTATAGTAGCAGAATCCCCAAACTATCCCTGGTCCTTAGGCTAAGGTACATACACTCAAAGTGGACTGTGTTTCGGACAGGTATCCTGGTCAAGGTCAGATTGTTCTTATAAACCAGAGCCACTCCGCCCCCCCCGCCCACTTCCCCTCACCCGCTCACTGACAGAATACCCGGCTGGGAGGGCCTGCGCCCATGTGACAGCGCTATCCTCTCCCAGCCAGGTTTCTGTGAAGCAAGCCAGGTCGGCATCCTCATCCAAGAGTAGATCGTAAATAATATGAGTTTTATTCTTAACCGACCTGGCATTGCAGAGGAGCAAAGTAAGGTTCTGTGGAATGGTTGGTACACTCTCCAATCCATTCCGGGAAACAGGGTGAACTGAAGGTGGGATAGCTAACAAACAGCGATCCTGCCTTCTTTTGTAACATCTGTTCACTCTGTTCTGACCATACCTACCTTTCCCCAGCACAACTCCAATTTTCGCCCCCACTCCATTCCCGGCCTCAGCTGACTCCAGTTGCTGGCTTCGAGTCCTTCTGGCTACTGGCTGGTGTTCCTGAGGGGGTGGGAGTGTCTTAAGATGCCAGCCACTCCTGGCCAAGCCCCCTCCCGCTGCTGCCTCGCTGCCAAGAAGTCCTCAGGGCCCCACTACAGCCTCCTGGCCCGGTGGAATGGCGTAAAAGGCTGCTGCAGGCTGGACCTGCAGCTACCTGGCCGTGTCATGGCACACTCCACTAGGAGTGCTGCAAGCACTGTACCTTGGAGGAGATTGGTAGGGTGACTATCTGGAGCTCAGCCTCCACCTTTATAAGGCATTTCAAAATGTATACATTTCAATTGGCTGAGGCTGCCTTTGGCATACAGGTCCTACAATGTGTAGTTACCCCATGAGCCAGATTTTTTGCCAGCACTCTGACAAAGAATAGGGAGATAGGTATATCCCAAGAGCTCAGGATGCTATGAGCCACATCCATGGGGGAAAGAAATATTGGTCTTACCTGTGGTACATCCATTTTTTTGTGGATTGGCGAAAAACATCATCTCCTTCCATAACTTTTAAGGCACTGTCATAACTTTTAAGGTTACTGTTATTGTTGTTATTATTCCTTTGGTTTTTCCCATTGTTTTTTATCCATGCATTTTTCCTCACCTGGTCTGGAGCACATGTAGTGAAGTTGTAGTGGTTTTACAATAAACTGAAGAGGTAGATGTCAATGGAGAGGAACTTCTTTGCAGAAGAACTTCTTCCTGAAAGCCAATGTGGCTTTAGAGCCAATAGGAGTACTACAGATATGGTATTTGCCCTTAGAAAACCGCAAGAGAAATGTAGAGAGCAGAACAAGGGTCTCTATGTAACATTTGTCGACCTCACCAAAGCCTTCGACACTGAGAGTAGAAAAGGTCTGTGGCAGATCCTGGAAAGACTAGGATGTCTCCCCAAATTCCTTAAAATATTATCTTGCTACATGAGGGCCAGTGTGGTCAAGTCAGATATGGCAATGCTCTTTCAGAGCCCTTTCTAATAACTAATGGAGTGAAGCAAGGTTGTGTTCTTGCTCCAACTTTATTTACAATCTTCTTCAGCATGATGCTCCAAAGGGCTACGGCAGAGCTTGAAGAAGAAGACGGCATCTATATATGTTACCGTACTGATGGTAGCCTGTTTAACTTAAGCCGGCTGAGGGCTCGCACTAAGATTCTAAACTATCTGTCTGTGAGCTGCTCTTTGCTGATGATGCTGCCCTTGTTGCCCACACAGAAGCAGCTCTGCAGCGCCTAACATCCTGGTTCGCAACAGCTGCAGAGCTGTTTGGGCTGGAAGTCAACCTGAAGAAAACGGAAGTTCTTTATCAGCCTGCACCACAGGACAAGCACACCATCCCCATATTGCCGTCGGCAAATCTGTGCTTAAGCCCATTCAGCAGTTCACCTAACTGGGAAGGATCATATCCTCAGATGCCAAGATTGACAAAGAGATCCATCACAGATTAGCAAAGGCATATATATAGCGCATTTGGAACACCTTACAAAAGAGTCTGGAGTAACAAACACATGAGACGAAGCACAAAAATCATTGTGTATAGAGCCATTGTACTGTCTATTCTCCTTTATGGGTCTGAAACATGGGTCACCTATTGCCACCACTTACGACTCCTCAAATGCTTTCATTAGCGCTTTATATGCACAATCCTAAATATACACTGGACTGACTATGTGACGAATGTTGCTGTCCTTGAGCAAGCAGGGATCAGCAACATCGAGGCCATGATATTGAGAACACAGCTGCACTGGGCAGGGCATGTTTCTAGGATGGAGGACCATCGCCTCCCCAATATAGTACTCTATGGTGAACTCGCCATGGGTCAGCGTAAGAGGGACACTCCAAAAAAAGCGATACAAGGACTCCCTGAAACAACAGGCTCGGCCAAATTAATCACCAACAATGGTCCACCCTGGTCTCACATCGGGAGGCATAGAGACGCACTATCCACAAAGCTGCAGCCTTATTTAAGAATTCACGCGAAATAAGTCTTGAAGAGAAACGACAACGCAGAAAGAATCACAACCCAGAAGCATCACCCAAGGAGACCTTCTGCTGTGCTTTCTGCAACTGGACTTGTTTATCTCAGATTGGCCTTTTTAGTCATCAGCGCGCTTGCAGAAAGAACGGAATGAGTTCTTCCTGAATCTTCGTTTGCGAAGAAAAGCCAGAGAGAGAAGAGGTGGACTGGCTCTTCCCCCCTTTGGGGTTGGCCAGAAGTCCTTTCTTCACTTCCATTTCCTGGCTTCCTGGAGTGATAGGAGGAGCCAACCCAAGAGCTCAGGATGTTGTTCCCCAAGTCACAGAAAATGAACGTATCACAGGTAAGGCCAACGTTCCTTTCTCTCCAGCTCCCACACAGCTCTATCCCCCTACACACAGAATCTCTTGCCTGAGGTGGCTGCCTCATTCTGTGTAATGGTAGGGCTGACCTGGCATTCTCTCTCACAAGTTCTTTTTTTTTTTCATCCAGTTTATTGCATTCATAATCACAGTAGTCTAAATGGTACTTCATATACTTTGGGCTAGTCCTTTAGAGAAAAATAAAGGGTGGATTATTTTTCTCTAAAGGACTAGCCCAAAGTATATGAAGTCTTATTTTACTGTAAAAGCTTGTTAAAGGTATACTGCTTTTTGTCTGTCTTATGTTTTTACTGTTCAATAATACACATTGACTTTATCTCTAGAAATCCTCCATACTTTGAATCTAATGCCCATTATGTCAAATATTGCTTATATCTCTTCCTTATTTTAAATTCTGTGTTGTTGTTTTGTTCAAAACTTCCACAGTTCCTTTCTTGAAAGAAAAACACAGTGGTGGAGAAGGACTTTGATTAAATTCAGAAGTGTTTGATTGTCTCATCCAGGTTTGTGGGGGAGTTTAATCTTGTCATTTTATTTACAGTGAGAAAATAATAAGCCCCCAAAGATGGTAAATATTGGTGGTTTACAAACAAGATAAAAAGGTCTTTTTGCCTTAACTGCCAAGCAGAGTACATGAAAGCTGGAAACAATTGAATAGGATTTATGTTAATATTCCTGGCATACCAGAGGAAGCTGATGTTAAATCTGAACTGAAGAACTTTGTGGTGTACTCACCAACTTCACAAAGTTCACACAATTCTCATCACTTAGATCAAATGAAACCTGAGATTTGAAGCCCGAGTACATAAAGTAATCCTAGAAGGGATGAAATTTGTATTTCCAGTTTAAGTAGGTTAGCAAAACAACAGAGATGAGGTTTGTTTCCCTTTTATTATTTTGATTATTATCATTCAGACAGCTCTTTCATGCAAGTTGTAGTTTTAAAGCAAAAACTAAAATTCTACCTGAGACATATTCATCATAAACCTGCAGTTATAAACATGCAGTTATAGAGAACTCTAGTCCATTCCCTTGAACTATACCACTTGGGATATCTCTAGCAGGGAATTCTAGGTACTTTGCCAAACTACACATCCCAAGAGTGTGTAGGGTGGAGCTATAGCAATTAAAAGTGGTATTGAACTGCTATAATGGTACACTGCAGATACACTGTGGGGGATATTATGGGTACACATCCCAGTTTAGACACAAATGTGTTGGAAACCCTACACAAGTCACTATTTCTCATATTTCATTCTTCAGTATCAAAATAGTGACAGTGATGGGGATGTTTCTTCTCAAAGATAGAAATGAGTTATTTCAGCAATTTTATTTCTGCTGTAAGAAAGTATTTGAAAACCAGTTTTCAAAGGCTGTTTGCAATTTGGGACTTATTTTGCACAAAATTCTAATGTGATTGTTTTGTTCATAGAACAGCAATTTTCACACAGGAAACAACGTTTTATGCATGGAATGTAATATTTCAATGTAGAAATAATAATTCCTCCTCAGAAAATGCTGTTTTCTATGCAACCATGTGGAAATTTTATGCAGTATAAATCCCCGATTATAGCTTTTTTTATGTGCAGAAAACAAACTTTTCTGCACAAGTATTAATATTCCTGCATTGAAATACTATTTTCGATGCAGAAAATGCTGATTCCTGCACAGAAAATGCTATTTTGTGCATAAAACAACCACATGTGGGTTTTGTACAGAATAAGTCCTGGACTGCAAAAATTCGCATCAGTCCAGGATTCTTCTCATAAGGGTTTCTCAGCACTCAAAAAACACATGGTTTTTGAGCATTTTTGAATGTTTCTGAATATTTTTTTCATCCCTAGATAGTGATGTATTGGAAACTTCTGTTTCTGCCTGAGCCTGATTTTCAGTGTTAGATGAAATGGATAGCTATAGAAAATAATATGTGAATAAGCACTTGCATTTACATATGGAATGCATACATTTATAGTGTGCTCCTGACCATGTCTAGTAAAATGTAAACCCGTATTCTGCTTAAGACCTCAAGTAAGAAAGAGGTCACTGGATTGCTCATTGTTTCCATTGTCAAACTGCTCTTCTAATCAACTTATTTTCAACCCAAAATCTATCCTACAACAACTTGGATGCTACACAATCATCTTAGTCACTAGGGAGGCAAATGTTTTCTTCTTGTGCAAGGTCCTTGAGGTTGCCAACCAGCTGCAGACTCTCTTGGATGAAACCAATTTTCTGGATCTGTTGCAACTCATGTTCAAGTTATGTTTTGGCACAGAAACTGTCAGTGTTGTAAAATGCCCTCCACTGCAAAATGTGGTGATTACCCTTGATCTCTCAGTGGCACTGCACCAACTTGCATAATTATCTCTAGAAAGTGGTCCTTGTTTTATTCCCTATTCTGTTCAACATCTAAATAGGCCATTTGGAGTTTGGGAATGTGACATTGCCATTATGATGATGGCCTTTTGCTCTACCTCTCATGTTCATGTTCAGCAGATGAGGTGGTGGATGCGCTGAATCCATGCCTGAACATATCACATTAGATGGATGAGAATGTAAAGGCTCAATTTAAACAAGACTAAAACACTTTTAATGAGGGGTGGATTTTTTTGGTAAATAGATAAGTGATAGTCAACCTGCAATCCCTCTAAAGCTGTTGATTGATATCTTGGTTTCTCCTGGATCCGTTACTGTCATTTGAAGTGGAGTGGCTTCTGCCAGCTTTGGCTTGTGACCAAATTATGTCCCTATCTGGTCAAGAATAACCTATTTTCAGTGATACATGCACTCGTAAGTTACTTATGTGTAGGACTGGTTTTGAAGACAGTTTTGGAAATGATACAAGTTGATGATGTAGACCATGACATCTAAGCCTATAGCACTTGTTTTGGCCGAGCATAGCTGGCTGGCTGCTGATTTGTTTCTGTCCGTGATTCATAGTGCTGGTTTTAACCTATGTATTTATACAGTTCAGGACCCCATACTTGATGGCATGCTTCCGCCAGCATAAACATTGCAGTACTCTGAGATGAACAGCTGAGTACATTCTCGGAGTTTTTCCTGGGAAAGAGGATTGGAGGGTAGTGATGACAAGGAAGGCAGACTTTCGGTTTGTGCCCTTCCCTCCTCATCTGTACGAGCACTCTCCAGCAGAACTACCCAGCTCCAACTTTATCACAATTTCAGAGATGTTTCTCCGGGCCCAAATGCTAGATGTAATATGACTCAGTGATTTTTTACATAAAAAATCAAATCTATGATTTGTTATACTTGGGAGAAAGCATAGTTTTATATCATACTCAGAAATATTATAATATTTAACCACTGTGGCCCTGGTGGCACAGTGGTTAAATGCCAGTACTGCAAGCCACTATGTTGCAGGTTCGATCCCAGAGGGCTCCAAGGTTCACTCAGCCTTCCATCCTTTTGTAGGTTGGTAAAATGAGTACCCGGCTTGTGGGGGCAGTTAGCTAACACACTTTGGAAACTGCTTAATGCAGTGTAGATGTGTAAATTGCTATTGCTTAAGCAATTTGTAAGCCACTCCGGGAGCCTTTGTGGCTGAATAGCAGGGTATAAATAAATAAATAAATAAATAAATAAGTAGTTCTTGTTTTTAATGTGCATTTCAGTCTGGTAAGATGCCCTGGGTCTTTTTTAAAATGTATCTAAGACATTTACTGAGGAGAAAGAGGAAGAGGAAAAATATACATATCAATAGTAGGAATGAAGATTTGTGGTGTAGCCAATGGTACAACATTTGTTTAAAAAACACACACACACAAGATGTACGAGCTTAATCTGAGATAGCATCCGCACATGCTTTTTTACCCTGAAACCTATTTTCAGTGTCAAGGAGAAGTAATCAGTAATGAAACAACTGCCTTACAGTTCATGCACAGTGCCTGTTCTAATTCTCTAGATTTTTGTTTTGTGTCTGTTATTCCCTATATAGAAATAGAGAAAGGTGGGTGTGGTGATCCTGGAATTCCATCCTATGGGAAGAGGACTGGCAATAGCTTTCAGCATGGAGATACCCTTACTTTTGAATGTCAAGCAGCATTTGAACTTGTGGGAGAGCGAATGATCACATGCCAACAGAATAACCAGTGGTCTGGCAATAAACCTAGCTGTGTTTGTAAGTTGGGTTTGTTTGTTTTTTTAATCAATGTATTGATTACCAGCTGTTACTTTTCCTGACCTTTTACAAATAGCACATGTTAGACCATTTATCAGTGCTGCCAGCAATTCAAGCAACCTGTTTGCTTGGAATGTCTCCTTGTGG
The DNA here is from genome assembly GCA_030847615.1 of Gambelia wislizenii. Classification (NCBI taxonomy): domain Eukaryota; kingdom Metazoa; phylum Chordata; class Lepidosauria; order Squamata; family Crotaphytidae; genus Gambelia; species Gambelia wislizenii. Next base: position 180,767,135 of record JAUMIR010000001.1, read on the forward strand.
GATATAACACCTAGTTCTCTTTTACCATTTCTGTTGCTTTTTTCATATAGTTGATTATAACATTGTCTTAATTAAAGCCTAGTTAAAGGAATGGACATGTCATGTAGGACAGTGCTTCTCAAACTTTGGTCCTTCAGGTGTTTGGGATTTCTACTTGCAGAATTCCCAACCATTAGATGTGCTGGGTGAGAATGGAAATCCAAAACATATGGAGGACCACAGTTTGAGAAGCACCATTCAGTTGCATACATATAGATTTTTAAAGAGAGAGGGCAATATCCATGATAGTCTTAGAGTGAATTTAATGAAGTTACATATATTATTAGATAATACACAAATAGCCATTCTATAACAGGCTGCAAAATGTAAAAGATTGCATTCTTTACTGCATTTTTCATTTACATATCTTTGATATCTGGATATCTGGATGCTACTGCCTAAAGACATTTCACCAATGGTGTCCACCTTTTAACAATGTAATGTTGACTCTTTCTCCAGTGAAAGTTACAGTGTCTTGACATCAGTAATTGCCACAGAAATGCCCTGCTTCTAACAGTGCATTTCTTCTCACACATGAAGCATAGGAAACCTGTCTTGGAACTTATAGGGCCAGGTTTTGTGCTTGAAGAAGACCCTTTGATCTCAAAACATTTCCTCATTGCAGAAAGAAAAGGGAGGTAATTATCAATGATACCCTCTCACCCCCCCTCTGTTCTGAAATATACTCTTACCCTCTCTATCAGGTTTGAGGGGGTGGTTTACAAGGAGATGCAGAGATAATTTAATTCTTTTGCAGTATAGCAATACCATTAGCCCCAAGGCACCAGGCTCATATTACTGCTCAGTCCACAGAAAATTAGTTGATAGTTTAGGCATTCTGCACTGTTGTCACCTGAAAAGCTGTAAACAGGTTCTCCACTATAAACCATGTAGAAGTGCTTAAAAAACAACAGCTCTACCTCAAAAAATAAAAAATAAAAAAAATAAAACAGTACCCAGAAAAAAAGGGCCTGAAGAAATCAGAGGCTTGTGTGTAATTCAAGTAGGCTTTCCCCTATAATATCTAAATAATGCTACAATGTCTTTCTCTCAGTTAGGATTTTTTCAGACGTTGATTTACAGCACAAGAAGGCTCATAACACTCGCGAGGCTGCTGCGTGGCAGGGGGCACATTTTGTACGACGCTGTCCCCCTGCCTCGAGAGATTGGAGGCAGCCGCACCATATTTGGCCATTTTTTAATCACACCATATTTGACCATTTTTTAATCACGGAAGTTGCCCGTGATTTAAAAAATGGCCAAATATGACGCGGCTGCCTCCGATCTCTCCCGGAACCGAAACTGTTGATTTTGGCAGGGGGACAGCATCATACGAAATGGGGCCCCTCTTGCGCAGCAGCCTCACGAGTGTTATGAGCCTTCTTGCGCCGTAAATCGATGTCTAAAAAAGTCCTTAGTCTCAAAGGTACTACAAGATCCCCTTGCTTTCTAAAAAAAAATAAGTTTACTAAAATAGAATCATAGAGTTGGAAGAAACCTCAAGGGCCATCCAGTTCAACCCCCTGCCACGCAGGAATACACAATCAAATCATTCCTGACAGATGGCCATCCAGCCTATGTTTAAAAACCTCCAAAGAAGGAGACTCCACCACACTACAAGGCAGTGTATTCCACTTCTGAACAGCTCTTACTTTACTGTTACATACTTTAATATGGATTTATTCTTATCCCATCCTAGGAGGTATAGTATAGGCATGCCTTTAAAGTACAACAGATAGTTTTGAATTTTCATTATATGAATTGTTCAAAGTGTTTCATTTTCTCTTTTTACAGTCTCATGTTTCTTCAACTTCACAACACCCTCAGGAATTATTCTTTCACCAAACTACCCCGAGGAGTATGGAAACAACATGAATTGTGTCTGGCTGATTATTTCAGAACCAGGGAGCAGAATACATCTTATTTTCAATGATTTTGACGTAGAGCCTCAGTTTGATTATCTGACAGTGAAGGATGATGGGATTTCTGATTTACCAGCTCTTGGTACATTTTCTGGCAATGATGTACCTTCCCAGATTGCTAGCAATGGGCACATAGTTCGCCTTGAATTTCAATCAGATCATTCTACTACTGGAAGAGGCTTTAACATAACCTATACTAGTGAGTTGACGTTTTGTCTCATGTGCATTTAACTTAATGAGCCATGTTAGTGAATTATAAGCACTTCTAATTTTTTTTTTAGGCTCAAAGAGCCAAAATATAAACTTAACGCATGCACTGAAGATGCTAGCAACTGAAAATGTTTGATTTTTGATGGACCGTGCCTATCTTTTGAATTAATACTGCTAATTAAATGTTTGTTTAGACAAAAACAATGACATTCTTTTCAGAGAAATCATTACATTACTTCTTTGTATTTTTGCTATGCTTTTCCCTTGAATTCTTTTTTCTTAAATTGGTTTGTAAAGAATGATGATAAAACTGGTCATACTGAAGAAGCCTTCTAGATTGGACCAACGATCTGTCTAGTCCAGCATTGTTTCCAACTGGACCAAAACAAACGCTTCCAGAAAGCTCATGATGTTTTCCCTCTGACAACTACTATATTCAGAGGTGTAACGCCCCTGCATGAAGATACCTATCATGACCAATCACTATGGAATTTTAGTCTTCATGAATGTCTTTTGAACTACCTTAAAACAGGTTGGGCAAGCTGGGGCTCCCCAGGTGATGGGCTGCATTGTTGTTAGACTGCAACTCTATAAGTAAAAAATATACAATTAAATCTTGTCAAAGTGAATGAATCTGATTTCTGAATAGGCAATTATTGCACTATAGATATTGCACCATACATATGGTAGAAGATATTTGGAACACCTGTTCTCTGAATTCCATGCTTTTAATTGTAAAAGTAGTAAATTAGTTTCTGAATTGCTTCTACCAATAATAATCCAATAGTGACTCAATATTGAGGGCTCCCTATGCAACTTACAGAATAAATTGCTGTTTGAATAAATTCATTCAAACAGCAGGGGGGGAAAGGGTTGAGTACTGAACAACTTCTTTCCTTTTCTTTCAAAACTCAGCATTTGGTCAGAATGAATGTCATGATCCAGGAATTCCTATCAATGGAAGACGCTTTGGAGACAGGTTCCTTCTAGGAAGCTCTGTTTCGTTTCACTGTGATGATGGCTTTGTGAAAACCCAGGGCTCAGAGACTATAACTTGCATTATGCAGGATGGAAATGTTGTATGGAGTTCAACTGTTCCACGTTGTGAAGGTAAGAATTTGTTTTTTCTATAACGTGCATTTATAGATTTAGTTGGGATAGTTACACCATTTATATATATTGCCATACAACCACTTGATGTTATTTCCCTTACCTGTGAACTGTGTTTTTCAAACCTTTCCTAGACTGGCTTTCTAGGCTCTAACCTTGTCTTTCTGGTAACAGGAAAATGCTCTATTTAATATTTTTTAGTTGCTCCTTCCCATTCTGTTTAACATTGATAAGAAATTGCTCAGTGATGTCATCTGGAGGCTTAGAGTGCTGTGCCATCAGTATGCTGATGACATGTAACTCTGACTCTTTTTCTTATTCAATCCAGGAGAGGCAGTGGAAGTACTTAATCAGTGCTTCATTGAGATTCTGGTTTGGATGATAGCCAATAACCTGAAGCTTAGTCCAGATGATGTGGAAGTGCTGTTACCGGGTGGTCCTTCTAGCTAAAGTGAGGAGTACTCAGGCTCTTTTCGAAGGGATTCCACTTCCTCTAAAGTACATAGTTTGGTCTAGGGGTGCTCATAGCTCTAACTTTGTCAGTTATGGACATAAGTGTCCTCTGTGACACAAAGTGATTTTTGCTGGCTTAGGATGGCACTCTAGCTATTTCCTATAGTCAAAATAAAGACAGGAAAATAGTGGTACTTTCAGCTACTTTATTTCCAAAAAATTAAAGCAACTTTCATTTCTAATTGAACAACCAATGTATGTGATCGGGGGGGGGGGGCTTCCTTAGTGCAGAATATTAGGAAGACTCCAGAGTCATTCTTGGACAGCATCCTCTCCTGATCATCTGGTCAAGCACCTACCATGATGCCTGGATGTATTCCTACAGCCAGACACTGGCTGACCAATTTTTTTCCCAGGGAGATCAATTTGCCACACCACACCCCTTAAGCCCCAAGGCCTAAAGAATAATGAAGACCTATACCAAAGGTGGTCTCCCATGACCCAAGGAGCTGGACTGACAATCCTCTTTCACTAAATAGTGTCCACTGTATGTTCACTGTTTTTCTTCTTGTTGTTCAGTATTTCTCACCCTATTGTGCTGTTTAACTTGGAGTGCCCCTGATGCCTTAAGGGCATTAGAGCAAGAGAGACAAAAACTACCTAGCCAGCTTTTGTTCAATATGCCAATCAGATGGACTGGGCCAGAAATTTGTATCCAGCCCTGATGTGAGCAGCTGCATTTGCACTAACACCCTGAAGTGGTGTGTGTGTGTGTGTGTGGATTGACCAAACAGGAAGGGGGTGATGCCCAGGCAGAGTGGTCTTAAATGACCTCACCTGCTCTGCCCTCTGGCATCAATACTTAGGTGTGTCAACATGGCACTGCCACACCAAATGTCCTGCCTTTTCCTGTCAGCACTGACTGTGAGCTACCACAGTGGTGTCAGCACTGAATGTGATCTATCCTGCATAGACAAAAAGAGCCTTGATTCATGCCCTGGCAACCTCCTGAGATATTTAGGGCTTTAAAGGCCATAACCAGCACAGAAGAAGTGCAAACAACACTCTATTCTCATGCTTCCTATGGATTACAGTGTAGAACAACCTAAAGGAAGAGATATGTGACTTCTAGGTTCATTCAAGGGACACTTTATATAACATCCAGGGCAATCCAGACTCTAGCATAAGCATAGTATAGAGTCTTTCGACTGCCTGTAGTAATGGACATTTGACAGTAAACTCCCAAATAGCAGAAAAGTGGAAAGTATCTCTCTTTAAAAGGAGATTTTTCAACCAAGACAATCAGTTAAATAAGAAAAGACATGAAGATGAAATAGAAAATTAACATGAATGTATTTGGTTCACACTGAAATAAATGGAAAAGCTTTCAAGTGTGAGGAAAATGTCAGTGAAGTATTTCAATTGAATTATTTCAAATAATTCTGTTTATAATAATTCTAAACCTGTTCAATTACTCTTGGATCAACATATTTGTCTCTGCTTTTGTCAGAGCAATGTCATCCCTGCATCACATTTGCCTTTTACCAAGAAATCACATGGCTCACATCTGTGTCACTTTTACCTGCATCAAATGCTTCACTTCTGTCTTTTCCAAAAAAAATAAAGCATTTTCCCACCCTGTGGTAGAGGAGTAAAGACTGCAGAAGAAATAAAAATCACAGCAAAGACAAAGAGGAGTGTAGTTTCTCCCTCATTCTCTTTCTCTCTATGGACCTGCATGCATGGCCTTCGGAATGAATGTGCTACAGCTGCAGGGAGTGGACAACATTGGTAGCTTTAGGGCCTAATAACGATAGCAGAGAGAAATGTTATGCCCTTGTTTCTTTTCTAAGATAGAGGTAGGGGAAATGTTTCTTCTGGATCTGTATTTAAAAAGGTTGAAAGCTAAAGGTAATTCAGGAGAAAACAAGTATGTAGCATATTAAGTACTTGTAGAATTTGAATTATCTAATTCAGTGTTTCCCAAACTCTGGTATTCCAGGTGTTTTGCCTTCAGCTCCCAGAATCCCTGATCATTGGCCAAGATAGCTGAGGCTTCTTGGGAAATGAAGTCCAAAATACCTGGGGAGCTAGAGTTTGGAAATCACTAATTTATCATTATTATGGTTGGAACAGATTTTTTTAAAAATGCCATAATAACAGTGTGTGTGTGTGTGTGTGTGTGTGCGCGCACGCATGCACGCACGCACGCATGTATCTGATACTGCTCTTCCATGTAAATTGTAGCATATGGTATCTAGAAATTAAGGTGGGTTACACCATAGTGCTAAGCATATCAACTCAGAAATAAATTTCACTGTGTTCAGTGGGACTAAATCCCAGGCATATGCCTATAGGATTGAAGCATTAATCTTTAAAAGTGTTGGATGATATACAGTCTGGAGATTTTTGAACTGTCCTGAGGAGCTTGTCCTTGCAATATATATGACATTTATATCATAAAGATGCTTCTGTAATTATCGGAGCTGGCCTAACTATTAAAATCAAAAAAAGAATGCTGGAAAGGCGTGGCTTTTACCCCCTGTTTATCCATCCTCTCTTGTTCTTCAAGCATGATGAAAACTTAGGGGAATTAAACAAACAAACAAACAAAAAAGTCTGAGCTGCCTAACATCTTCTTTAATGTATTCCTTATGTTAATAAATTTGATTTTAGTAGATTTAATCTAGTCGAAGCAGTAATAGAATTTGGGTGCTCTTTTACTTACACCAGCTGGTATTTCTGCCTATGAGGTTTCCTGGAATGCATTTAATATAAAATTGGAATATTTATGAAGTGATGTCCTACTTCAGTAAAGTGGCCATCCCAGTTTGTTAATTTGTTTATTAATTTGTTTGAAAATCACTTCTAAGTCACCTTTAACCCTTTTGGGTTGTCAGATGAGCACTCAAGACTGGCTAGAGGATTAGAAACCATAGGATTAAAAAATACTAAATTTTATAAAATGTTTCATTTTTCATACCCAAATCCTGTTCTCCTTCTTAGAGCTTTTTGAATCGCACAAGAGTAATACATACTCTTATGGTTTCTTAAAGGTTAATACACTTGTTGTGGTATATGTTTTCCTGTATTATACTTCACAAAAAAATGTGACATGTTCTGAAGCATGTTTCAAACTGGTAATGAATAGTGCGTCATATGAGGATTATTTGATATCTGTGGTACTGTACATAAAAATTTACCAATATTCATTTTAGTTAAATATAATGTATGTATGTATGTATGTATGTTTATTTATTATGCTGTCTTTCCCTCCATACTGGAGCTCAAGGCCCTCAGATACAACTAAATTATCCATAAATTATAATATTAAAGCACATTTAAACAGATTATCATAGTAAAACAAAAGAATTAGAAGCAGATTTAAAAGCACAAGAAAAATTTTGAGATGTCAATTTAATTATATGTTTGTTTGTTTTATCTTCCAGCCCCATGTGGTGGCCACCTGACAGCATCCAGTGGAGTTATTTTGCCACCAGGATGGCCAGGATACTACAAAGACTCATTAAATTGTGAATGGGTAATTGAAGCAAGGCAAGGGCACTCTATTAAGATCACCTTTGATAAGTGAGTATCTCAAAACACTTGAACACCAGGAACTTTTCCGAATGATTTTTTTTTTCAATTATGTAGAATGCTAACAATCTAGATAATGTTTAGCTCTTTAATGTTTAGCTATTTATAGAGTGACCATTTTATGCACTTCCAAGAATATAATTATGTTGTTGCAGAAGGAGGGAAAAACACAAACAGAATAGGTTTGGGGAAATTAGCTTTATGGAGGGCTTCTAACTCCATGACCTTGGCCACTTGCCTTTCACTTTCCACTCCCTCCACAACTCTTGTTCTAGCCCTCCTTTACTTTCTAGGGACTTGCAGATGATAAACTATCACACATTGTATCTAAAAGGATTATAACATATAATGTATAGAACTCAAGGTATAGGTTAATGCCTGGGGATAGGGGGCCTATGCTGCAGTGAAGTACAAGCCACATGATCTTTTCATCAACTATGGGTTTTATTGCATGAGGCTCTTTTCATGCTTAAATAGCATTGTTTTCAAAACTGCTATGCAATCGGGACTGTTCTCTTCCCTACCACACCTTTGGAATCTTTCTGGCATTGTAGCCTTTTTGCACTAAAAGATTATCAGACCACAGTATTGGCACTGCCCACCCAGTACCACCTTTTTTCTTAGTTTGGCACACACACATAGATCCCCCCCCCAAAAAAAATAAATTAAAAGCAGTCCTATGTTTAAAAAGTCCATTTTCCCCCTTGTTTGTGTGTGTGTGTGTGTGTGTGTGTGGGAAACTTCCTAATTCAGGGGAGAGTTGATTAATCTCTGGCAGATGAAAGCCAGCAGCTAAAGTAGCAATTAATCTGCCAATGATTAATCAAGTCTGCTCTAGCAACAGGAATAGGCAGAAAAATGAAATAAATGCTGTTTTAATTGTAAGATTCTTTTCTGCTTATCCTTCCAGAGGGGTGTGTGTGTGAGAGAGAGAGATTGAGAGAGAGAGAGAGATTGAGAGAGAGAGAGAGAGAATGAATGAAAGAAAGAAAGACTTGGAAACGGGGCTACTTCACCATAAAAGGAAGCTGGGGGACAGCAAACAAAGTTTTCCATTCTTGGCTTCTCTGACAGGCCCAAGTTGGAGGGTGGGTGGCACGATCATTTGCCAATTGATTTTTTTCCCATAGAGAAAAAAGCCTTTAAAATTTGCTCAGTTACTTTGTCAGCTGAAAAGAAATCAAATTGAAGTTGTCACTTCTTCTTCTTCCTGATTACTGGTAAGCAAAGGACACTTAGCCACACTCACAGCACGCTTACTGACCACTCAAAATCAGCATTAATGTGGAATTGAACTTTTGCACTAGAAATCCTAGTAGAACAATAATGGGGAAGGAAGTTATTAATGATTTTTTGTGTTAAAAAAAAAGAAACACTTTCCAAATGGTCTCCCATGGGAGAGCAAGAGAAACAATATGATGTGATAAGCCCCAACTGAAGGTGCTATTATCATGCTCCATGTGTGATTTACCTGCCTCATGCAATAAAGTGCTATATGTTGCTGTCATTATTTAACATTAAGTTATCAGTATGGTAAATGGTTTGGCTTTTTTAAACTAATGGGACTTACTTTTGAGTAGACAAGTATAGGATTATGAAGTCTGACAATTATACGAAGAAGAATAAAATGTTTTATGGCATATAAAGCACAATTCTCTTTTACATACACATGTGTGTGCAGGTAAATAGATAAATGTATATAAGAGTTACAATGTAATAATAATAATAATAATAATAATAATAATAATAATACAGAACATTTTATTTCTATCCTGCCCCTCTGCACATAGAGGCATAAGGGATGGGAAGTAAAGAGTAGGCTAATACCAGGTGCTGTAGGCTATATTTCAGAGGAAGGAAATGGCAAAACTACCTCTAAGCATTCCTTCCCTAAAAAAAACCCCTATGAAATTCACGGGGTTGCCATAAGGTGACAGATAACTATGCAGCGTTAAAATATACAGTTATAAAAGCTATCCCAAAATAATTGTGTTAGCATTCCAGATGCCAAAAGGCTGATGGCTGTTTTTGCTGTGACAAGCTATCACAGCTTCCTTCTGAATGTAGAACACAAAGAACTTGTTGCAAGGTCAAATAATCTCCCTCTCAAAACCCATCCATAGGCCAGGTCCCCCGCACACACATGAAAGTGATGGAAATGTAATGACTTTCAGAAAGGTGAGGGAAGAATTCTAATAGTAATAGTAGCAGCGATGATGATGATGATGACAGCCCTTGTGCAGGTTTTTTATTTAATTTAATTTCAGAAGAAGATAGTTCACGTCATTCACTTATTTCCTATTATTACAACTGGTAAAAAACTGTTTGAAAGATTAGTAGTGGTCATAGTTTTCCCCCTCATGGACTTGTTATATTCTATTTGGCATAGGATTTATTGTTTTGTAGACATACTGTAATACAATGTGGAGTCACCATAAGCTGAAAGGAGACTGAAAGGCATTTGCGCTCGTGCACACACACACACACACACTGTCAATTAAAAAATATTAAAACTGTAAATCCAGCAATGCCCATCTACTACTGAAATGAATACCTTTGGTGAAATTGATTCCCCTCCCACACTGCAGCCTTCTGTAGATCCTCAGAAAGTTTCTGGAGAAGATGAGAGAAGAGGGAGAGGAACTTACATTGCATGAGCAGAAGTTATATTAGATATAACTCTGTAAGTTTGTAAATCTTTCCTTGTTCTATTATTGACTACACAGTCCATGAGATTATGGTAATAGATTTGTTCTAATTGTTGCTTAACAGAGCATTAAACTTTTAGTGTTGACATTAATGAATTAACTTTAAATTGTTAAAGAAATTTAACTCATTCTGTTAAAATACTGAGAAAACTAGTATGAATTTGTTTTGTTAATCACTGAAAATACAAAAATGGCCACCTTCCAAATTACCCACCCCCAGTTACAAATTAAAATAACACCAGATATTAACTGATCCTAGAGAGAAGGAGAGAGAGAAAGAGATGTTGCTCATGATTAAAAATTAAATAATGAAATTTGTTGCTGGGAATTTTAATACATTGATAATGAATTAACTTTAATGAATCATTTCATTTTATAATGTATAATGGTGTTGCTATTAAAAATGTTACATTATTGAGTTTAAATTCTCTCCCATTTATATTTTCCTTTAGAAGAATGAGTCCAACCAAAGCTTACACATTCTTCTGGCCTGATACTGCTCTTTGCAGTTCTTGCTTTCAGTCATCTTCAATAATAAGAATACACTACTGTGTTCTGTCAGTCTAACTAAAGAAATTGATTTCCTTTTGTCAGGACTTCTGCAAAGCATTTTGCTTCTGGAATTCCTTTCTTGTGTTAGATATTAACACAGATCTTTTGTTGCTGTCCTTCTTCCTCTGAGACTAAATTAATCAGCTCTGTTACAGGGTGTATCACTGCTTCTCATAGTGATTCTCATAGAGTACAAACCTTCTCCCCATATGTGGTTCAAATGGTTGGTGAACTTACACAGTGAGAATGTATTGTTTCTGTGTGAAGGCTTTCAGTGATGTCTTTATAAACAGGACAGGGAAAAGGGCTTGACATACAACTTGCAGTAAAAGGTCCACATTTTTCTAGTTCAAAAGGCTGTCAGGTGCATCTACAAATATTCAGGAAAAATTAGATTAAGTTGCACATCAGTCCAAACTGTACCCAAGAACCCCTGTGAAAATTGAGTATATTTGATGCAGAAATAATCCTTGGAGAATGATTTTGCGATCAATCACTTAGTCTGATCTAAAGTTATTAACCTGAGAAGTGGTATATCCCAAGACATGTCGATCTACATCGTAACAGAGAAGAGATGGCCATGGTTTTTCTAGTACCTCATTTACTCCTGATCTGTTGCATGACTGAAAGAATAGTCACTCTCCATCAGACATTCTTGTCTCACATATTATTTTGTATATGGTGATGATAATATTTTCTGTATTCATAAGTTAAGGGCTCAATACCATTGGTAAATATTGTAACTAAGAAAGGAAATAGAAGCAAAGACTGGATGAGAAAAGAAAATTAAAAATAAAATAAAAAATTTAAAACCCTTTCAGCATTACTTCAGTGGAATGAGAGCTGGTACAGGATGAATTCCTCCTCCTGTTCCGCACGAATATTGGTCAATCTATCCTAGGGCTGCTGACACACTGCAGAAATAATGCAGTTTGACACCACTTTAACTGCCATGACTCAGTACTATGGAATTCTGGAATTTGTAGTTTTGTGAGATATTTAGCCTTCTCTGTCAGAGAGATCTAGTGCCATAACAAACTACAAATCCCAGGATTCCATAGGTTGGAGCCATGATAGTTGAAGCAGTGTCAAACTTCATTATTTCTGCAGTGTGTCAACAGCCTAGAGCTGTCTTGCTGGTGATTTTCTGGGCTCTCAGAGCTTCTGGCCTTTGACTGTAGTTCCTAGTGATTGAATATTGGGCCATAGGCTTGCAAAATGAGCCCTGCAATATGTATGGAATATACATAATTCATGCTGGTGCTTCCTTGTACTGAGTCAGATTCATTGGCTCATCTACCCCAGTACTGTGTTTTGTCTGCTCTGACTGTCAGGAGCTCTTTGGGGATCTTGGAGACCTGCCCTGCTGCTTTTTACTTTCAACCTTCCTGGTTCCATGACTCTTGTGTTTACCAGTGCTGCTGCTTCTTGTTTTTGCTCTTCTTCTTCTCCTTCTCCTCCTCCTCCTCCTCCTTCTTCTTGTTATTATTATTATTATATCGTCATCATCCAATCAAGTATAAATATGTCACATGATGCCCAATTACCATCAGAATTATTACCATCAGGAATTAGAACAGCACAACCAAGCAATGTGATTACTGTAGTTTTGAAACACCAACTCTGATTTAACACCAGGTACAATTTGTTATTGTTTTACAGATTCCAAACAGAAGTAAATTACGATACTTTGGAAGTCAGAGATGGGTCAAGTAGCTCATCCCCTTTAATTGGGGAATACCATGGTACCCAGGCACCACAGTTCCTTATTAGCACTGGGAATTTCATGTACCTGTTGTTCACTACAGATAACAGTCGCTCCAGTGTTGGTTTCTTAATCCACTATGAGAGTAAGTTTACCCTCCTTTTAAATGTTATGGGTAATGAGAGCTTTGTAGAATGTTGTCCTTTAAATCAGTATATAGATGGCTGGAAAGCCTTCGCTAAGCCTATGGGCTGATACATTCTTTTTTTTTTAAAGTATACAATAGTCAGCCTTCTGTATCCATGGATTCTTTATCCAAGGATTCAACCAACCATGGCTTGAAAATATTAAAAAAAAAAATCAATCGAGCAAACCGTGCTGTTCACCATTGTATATAAGGATGCCACTTTACTATGCCATCATATATAATGGACTTGAGCATCCACGGATTTTTGTATACAGGAGTGGTGGTGGTCAGAGAACCAAACCCCAGCAGATACCGAGGACCCACTGTATTATTTTAAGCCACCTAGAACGATATAGAACAGATGGGACATAAATATTTTGAAATATAAAAACATTAGGTCACTCTGATACTGCAACTCTATGGTAGCTGTAGGTGTGGGGAGGATTTGTGTGCCTCCAGGAAGAGGTGGGCATGGTGCTGACATCAAGGGGATGGAGTTCAAGGCTGTATAAGCCTCTGATGAGTATGATCTTTTGCCCCTTGTGTTTGGCCCACCTACCTGACCTAGGGGACAGTGAAAGCTTATGTTGGTTGCTTTGAGGCAGGTAGAAATGTTTACCATCATACACCTGAAATGTTTACCATCATGCACCTAAAAAGTTAGCATGGGAGCTTTTGCACACCCTGTCCTGTGTTCCTGTGGAGCTCAGGAGCCTGGCCTTGGTGATATCTAATTCAGTTCAGTCACATTGGTAGGATAGTGTAGATAGCAGGAAGTTTTGAGTTAATGATGGGCACAGTAGGGGCACCTTTGATGTAAAAAGAAGTTCCTTAAATTGCATTCAGGGTTGTGTAGGATTTGGTTGTGGAGAGAGGAGTAGCTTTTGTGGCTGGGCCAGGCTTGAGCCTACTCCAAATTCTAAGTCATGGGGCTTCAGAGGAGGGCCAAATCTGGGATTGTCTTCCTAATCAAATTGACTTTCTGGATGGAGTTGCTCTGTTGAAATATGAGAAGGCATTGGGTGTTTGCCCATTTGTAGTTGTAGCTGAAGAGGTAGACAGGGGAGTTTAATAAATGTGGCCATTAGTTTACCCAACCAAACCTGTGTCCACCTCTTTATTTTCATGTGGGTATCCAAAGAGAGCATGAGAGAGATAGAGAGGCTCACCCTTAAATATAAATAAATAATAGGAGTATGCACTGACCACAATTCTTGGTTTATACTCTAATTCAGTGATTCTGAAAACAGCCTGATTTCAGCTCAGATGAACTTGGAGTCCACCTGACTTCATTCAGATCCAAACCCAAATTAGTTCAGAAATCCAAATCATTTTGGTTCCCATTGATTATCACAGAAATACAACAAATGGCTATAACTTTTTATTTCTATTTGTCACAATTGGATTACATTTGTTGGTATAGTGGCCCCTTATGGGATAAAGTCTTCTAAATTTTAGGGAAATAGAGACAGAATATTTGTAGTGCAAGCCTCTGAAGTTTTTTTTTTTTTTTAAAGTAATGCTACTAATAATTTTTATTTCTTTGCAGAATTCTATGAAGTTTGCAGGGATTGTTTCCCCTTCTGAGTTTTCAAGTTTTATATATATGTATATTATCTAAGGAATAAAATTGTACATGAGCATATGTTATATATGCTGTTAAAGTTTAATCTCATGTTCCTAGTGTGGTCTAATGGTTTGAGCATTGGACTACAGCTTTGGAGACCAAGGTTCAAATCTCCGCTCGGACATGGAATCCTACTGGGTGACCTTGGGCAAGTCACACTCTCTCAGCCTCAGAGGAAGGCAAAGGCAAACCCCTCTGAACAAATCTTGCCAAGAAAACCTTGTGATAGTGTTGCCATAAGTCAGAAACATCATGAAGGCACACAACAAGAAGCAAATCTCGTTATCTCTTTTATAATTGCTATTCTTTTTTTCTATATAGAAAAGAGTAAGTGTGTGTGTGTGTGTGTGTGTGTGTATACATACATACACATACAATATGTTCATTTACTCCTTCCCATGTAATACTATGTCTCATAAGAAAACTAAATTTGAGATTGAAACCTGAGTTTAGAGTTCTAGAAAAGCAGACGTGTTAATTTATTGTAAAACTGAACAACCTCCCTTGGTTCCCAGAAAAATGGCTTGGAAAGTAAGGCAAGGGTGCTCAAATAATGAAAAAGAAAGAAAAGGATGGATGGACGGATGGATGGATGGAGAAAAGACAAGGGAAAGAGGAAGGGAAACATAAATAATTTGGCTTCTTTTCCAAGACTAGCTTGGTTTAGAAGCGCCTCCATGAAGTCCCTCCATGATGAAAATGCTGAAAAGCAGAGGACAAAAAGCATGCAGGGCTACAAAACACTGGGATGGGTAAAATGTGGTCCTGGGACCAAATGTGACCCATCAAGGCAGTTGTTCTTCATGAGAGATTGTACTGCTCACATAGGTCTTTTAAATAACAGTTTCTAACAGTTCCTGCACTCAGATGCTTCATCTAGCTGTTATTCTGATGAATGGTCATTGTAAATCATTAGAAAATGTTCATCCAAGTGAAGTCTAAAATAGCCAGCCAATGTGACAAAAAAAGCGAAAAGCATCATGCCACTATATGACCCAGCTCCTTAGAAGTAAAGCTTTAGCAAGGCATCATTTCAAGGATTGCCATTAATGCTAACCAATATACCAAGTTTTAAATACAATCATATGTGGTATTGCAGTTTTTGAAGGACAGAAACTACATTACAGTTACAGCTACTTAAAAGCACTAAAAGTTATTTATGTATGGTGTGTGTGTGTGTGTGTGTGTGTGGCAAAGATAACACCATAGCAAGGAAAAGGGAGAGCTTTATTGATGAAAGTTATGATCCGATTGAAATATTGCACTGTATTTTTTGGAGACATAAAGCTTGGCATCATGTTTGTAGGCATTATAAATCCATCTTCCATCAGATGGAAATATCTCTATTGTGGCTTGAAAAGAAATTAAGTAACCCAACTTCATATAACGACTGATCTCGTTACTCTACCCATCCCTGGTTTACTGGATTGATGTTGCTCTCACAGAAAAAAATATATTTAATTTATTCATTGATTATATTTTCTGTTCCACCTTTCCCCTAAAAACTTCAAGGTTGTTTTAAAAAAACAACCCCAAAACTGACCCTTAAATGATACGGTAGCATGGGAGGGTGTGACTTGCCCAAGTTCACTTGACTATGTGAACCTGGTTTTTCCTGTCCTAGTCTTGAAACTCTAATCAGTATATTAAGTTCCACATAATCTTCATCTTTTTTCTTTGGATTTGGTATTCTCCTCTCTAACTTGTATTGATACATTATCCTAGTTTAGCTTCTCGTTTAATTTTCATTTACATGTGAGGATACTGATTGACCTAAGTTTAATATGGAGAACTTATTTGAAACAGGAAAGCTAAATCCCTTTACATCTTTTCTGTTATGAAATTGCTCCATTTTCCTTGTGTTAAATTTAGAAGCGGAAAGGTTTTTTGGGGGATTTTTTTGGCTCCACCCTGTTTTTGGTCCCTAACACCCTCAAAATTTATTCAACTCTATCCCTAAAACACACAACATCAGATATTAAATACCAGAAGCCACAACATTTGTTATGCATAATGGATATTTTGAGGAATCAGCACACTTTCAAATCCATAAAGAGTCAGTAGGGTAGAGTGCATCTTACTCTCTGCACAACTATGACTCTTTTTTGTGTACATGGCTGCAGTTGATATCACTATTCCAGTGTCTCAAGCAATTCTGCTCTACTCTTAAATTAGTGTCTCCTGCTTAGCAGCTTGTCTCCCATGGCTAAAGGCCTCAAGTCAATGGCCTTTTGACTCTTGCTTTAGGCTAGCAATGAAGACTCCTGTATCATTTTGGGAAAGTGGAGCAGAAAACACTCAGAAGCTCATAAACAGTACCATCCTTTTTTTCCACCATGTCTCTCCTCATTAGCATTCCCCATATAGAAAATGAAATAGGAAGATATGGGGATCAAGAAACTTAAAAGAAAAAAAAGTTATCCATGACTGCAGCCATATGCAGTTTGTTATATGTATTCCCTGCCTTACTTTCTTTGCTGCATTGTTTATCCTCCTTTTAGAACCATAGATGATTATGGAAATGACTTTAAAAGAGGTGTACTTTTTATTTCTTATTAATGTTTTTCAGACTCAGTAAATTCAGTGTTATGTTTTGAACTGCCAGTTCTATTTTATTTGTTCTTTTGCAGTACATCCCTAATAGAGTTCTCTGCTTTGTGTCCAGGTGTCACACTGGAATCAGACTCCTGCCTTGACCCAGGAATCCCAGTGAATGGCCATCGACATGGCAACAATTTCAGTATCCGATCTACAGTAACATTTAGCTGTGATCCTGGTTATACTCTGAGTGATGATGAGCCACTAGTGTGTGAAAGAAACCACCAGTGGAACCATGCACTACCTAGCTGTGATGGTATGTACTTTTTATTATATTTGCTATTATATTATCGCCAAACAAATTATCAGAGTAGATGCTCTTCTAATATCCCTATCTTTTCATGTCTTGTTTTTCTTGAACAAGTTAAGAAATGCACAGAAAGAAATGGAATTATGTGGTTCTTCTTCCTCTAGTTCACACAATATGCCTTCTCTGTTTCTTTGAATGTGTAGTTTTCTGGTAGACATATGAAAGAAGAGGAAATTATGCTTCTGTGCTAGGCTTGTCCAGTTTTATAAAGGATATGGCAGTTTTGTGCTTGAAGCATGTTGACTTTTAAAAGGGAAATATTTGACTGGTACAGCTTTTACCATTGTGGCTGGTGAGAGTCACAAAAACCTGATGAAATTCTGCACTCTGCTTTATCTATTCAACACCATACCAGTGAACTTCTACTTATGCACTGGAAGTGCCCCTTTCTCTTCTCATCATCTTCTCCCTGCATACTGTCCCCTAAAGATCTCCAGAGGATACACCCGGTCCAACCCTCCAGAGTAGATTGGGGAAGGCACATCAAGGTGCAGGGGAAGTAGAACCTAGTCTAGAAGACAGAAACTGAGGATTCAACTCCAGGTCATTTCAATATTTTATTAAAATAACAAGAAATGTCCCAAGAAGCTTCCTTCAAACTAGCTTATCAAATGAGCAGACATACTACAGACTGAAATAAGCTTATATTTATTGCCTGAACACTGCAACAAAATAGATCTGTTGAAGGAAAATGAGTGATTTTATGATGAATAAGATGAGGCTGACTAGGAGTGAGTATGTCCTTTAGAAATCCTGAAAATGCGACTCTGGACCTGTATGCCGCAAGGCACTGTGGAGGAGGGGTTATTTTTTATGGCCTCCACATAAGAGAGACAAAAGCTAATTGTGTCTAAGGATGTATAGAAAACCTAACAATGTCCCTGGGGGGTAATGTCATTTACCAAACTTCCCTCAGGGTAAGACAAATTATGA
Source organism: Gambelia wislizenii (assembly GCA_030847615.1). Lineage (NCBI taxonomy): Eukaryota > Metazoa > Chordata > Lepidosauria > Squamata > Crotaphytidae > Gambelia > Gambelia wislizenii. The sequence goes on from JAUMIR010000001.1 coordinate 180,785,086, forward strand.
GTAGGTCTATATTCACCAGGAATCTTCTTGGGACAATACACAAAGGTCCCTCTCTAAAGCTGCCACCTGCTTTAAGACTGGGGCTAAAGTTACATCCCCCTTCATTTGTGGATGAAGGGAGAAATAACTGAGGGAGGACCCTTAGTTGGAGCACTTTTTCCTCTTGTGGACCCAGGGCTGGTTTAAGGCACCAATGGTGTCACCATCCGCAGGGGGCCCCATCATTGTGGGGGCCCCCATAGTAACCACTCCTCCTGCAAAAACATTATTAGTAATCTGAATATCCTGTACTGTGAATAGCTTAGGTTGAGTTAGGTTACACCGACCTGAGATAAACATATGGGACCCCCAAAATAAAGCATTGCAGGAGGCCCAAAAATTCCTTAAACATGTCCTGTGTGGACCTCATTGTAATTTAATGGAAGTTCTAAATTGTGTGTTCTGTCTATACACATATATCTACATCTACATGCATGTATGTGCACACGCACACACACACGCATCTGCACAAGCCCCACTGAACTGCCACTGATGCTGCCACTGCAGGATGGTGGAGGTGGTGGTGATAATAATGATGCTTAGTGGAGGAGTAAATCAAAGGCAGCAGTCTATGAAAGCCTATGCTAAAGATTTCTACCACCTAACATGGCTATGCCTTTAAATAATCCTTAATTAGTAAAGCTAGCTAGAAAAGAGAATGAGATGGGAGAATGCTCACTGCTAACACTCAGTACAAAGGCCAGAGAGGGCCTTGGCCAAGGAAGTCTGTAACCTAGCAACCAGGGTTCGGCCTGCAGTTTGAAAACCAGGCCTCTGCCAGCCTATGCAATGAGACTGTTGGTACACACTTACCAGGATACCAGCCAGCAGGGCTGTGAGTGCAACTCCTCTCCCACATAGCCAAGCAGCCCACCCCAAGTTCAAATTAAAACAACAGTGAGAATAAACTGTAGCTACCCAATTCCCAACTTCCCAGACTAGCAAATCATATCCTCACAAGGCTCAGCAGGGCCTCCCTGAACTGTCAAGACCCACTGGGTTCACCTAGTAGGGTGTACTCAGGACTCAGTACTCAGGACTATGCAGACTATGAAAAGGTCCAGCAGGGCTTACCCAACCTACAAGGTCCATAGGAGCCTACTAAGGCCTAGTGGGGCCCACCAGGGCCTATAGGGTCTACCTAGGCTTAGCAGGGCCCTCTGGGGCCTACTTGGCCTATCAACCAGCAAAAAAAAAAAAAGGAGGGGAGCTATGAAGGGATACTACAGACTGAAATGGGACCTATCTATGCCCATATCGCCTATAAAGGTGATATGGTGCTTTAAGCACATCATGGTGCTTTAAGATTCAGATTATTAGATTACCACATTCAGATTATCAGACACTTTGACACAGAGCTAGAACTGGCAAAAGGCAACATTACATTGGCCTTCTTTCTCCTAGTTCACACCAAACATTTTGAACTACTGTGCTTCTCACTGGATGGTTGTTTCTACATTGACCAGACACACCTAGTGGGGTGTTTGTCTTCATTATCTGCTTTTGGAAAGTTCAGTCACCCTCCACCTTCCTTAACTGCTTAGGTTTACAAATTGATATCCCTTAACAATGTTGCCCTCACACAAATGGCAAATTGTAGGGACTAAGGGAAGTCACTATACAAGAGCTGCAGGAGCTAGTTGGTGATCTTAATTTTGCATGCCCTCAGTGGAGCCTTCCTGCATTGTTTTTGTGATGCCAGGCTACAAATCCCACCACAGATTTAGGATTATTGCTGATGGAAGGGCCAATGTGAGGTTTAGAGTTAGTTTCTACTCCATTTTAATGGAATGCCATTCGGGAGGTAGGATGTTGAACATAAAATGGGAACTTCAGAAAACCTTCACATGTCAATTTACTTTACAGGGAAATGGTGCCAGGGTTTGTTTGTTTTGGTGTCATGCATGTGAGGTTGCTCTTGGAATTTTTTTCATATGTGGTAACAGTTTGGTTGTGGGCTGCCGAATTCACAATTTGTCGGTCCATTCTTGGTTACGATATGACCCTGGTCAGTGTAATTAATTTGCTTATCTCTAAATCCTTCGTGCCATGTGCCTGCTCCAAGCTTTCACAGTTAGAGGTCTCCAGTATAACGTCTTGTTCACCGTGAGACTTACAACTGGGGTAAGCAGTTGTTCACAATCAGATGGAACAGTTTCATCAGCTGGCTCTGATGGTACAGTCCGTATCAGAGCAGATTTCAGCAGAACTGTGTCTGCTCCCTGGAATGAGGTCATGAGGGCTATTGAGTTGTCTGGCACCAAGTACCAGGAATATTTATAACAGGGTATGTAGAGTCTCCCCAGTTGAAGTAAGGGCAAAGAGTCTGCAAAATAATTTGGTTGAGGATAGCTTGCTACTATGTCCTTTTGAACTAAGTTGCAGAGGTATGCTGATTCTAATTGTTTGAGGAAGATGCTGGAGGGCTGGACAAGGGAAGTTGGCAAAGACCAGAACACATGGGAACCTATTTCACTTATCATACGGAGAGGCTTACAGGGTATATGGCAGATACTTAAAACAAACTCTTTGAACCCTTATTATTTCATGCAGCTACTTTCACTGCCTTCTTTGATGCACCCTTTTTGAGTGTGGTATCTTCATGAGCGGACTGACCATGTAGGATTTTAGAGTTGAGAGATATCCACATTATGTGTGACAGCATTTTCTTCACATTATGCCAGTTGAAAACCAATCAAAGAAGGCAGGGAACTGAAGTACAACTGGCATTGCATCATTGAATCTCAGTATCCAGTGAGGGCTTTGAAAGAGTATTTGGTGCTGAGGGGTGAGCAAAAAGGACCCTTGTTCTATCATGCTGACCATTACCTATTGACCAAATACCAACTTTGGGCAGTGATTAATTGAGCCTCCCCACCCCACCCCTTTCAATAGGGTTTTGATGAGTGGAAATTTGAACTCATTGCTTTCAGATTGGGCAGATGTACCAGCCACTGCACAGACTATGGAACTGGGTCATTTGAACAATGGACAGGTTAAGGTATTCCACTTTCAAGTTTTATCTATGGCCATTTCAGAAGCAGTATTGATTATTTAGCATTTCTTATTCATCATAGGATTATAGAGATAGGGAGCCTGGTGTTAATATGTGGCTACAGCATGAACATATTGGCTGTCAGGCAAACATGTTCTAGTCATTTTGGATCCAAGCTCAGGATGAGTGAGAAGGCACTCATTTAAGAAACAGCGCTGATAGTTAACATTTCTTGGTTTTGTTACAGATGTACATGGCCTAAAGGTGAGGAGTATGTTGTTAATATGTGGACACTACATGGAACAAGTAAGGGTGAATGGCCCAGAGGGGCATGGTGAAGGCTCTGTCCAACCTATTGAGCAATGGAGATCCTTGGCTTAAAAGAGTTATATTCAGTCTCCTAAGTATTTTTGTCTGGTCCTGATCTACAGCCAGAGTATGGTTTACTGGGGGAGAGGGTCAGACCTGCAACTGCCATTTTGGGGCTCAATTGCAGTTGAGCAATCATGCCATGCTGGAGTGGCTTGGGAAGAGGCTTTTGGTGGAATATTTGAGGAGCATAATGAGCTTCACTCCTCATCTCGGTTGGAATCACTTGGATTTGATTTGCTGAAGGGCAAGGCCCTTATTCTCTATGTTCTACACAATCTCTGGGTCATACAGAATAGATGGCCAGGAATAACCTTGATGTGGTCATCTACTTTGCTTTGCCAAATTTGGCGGGGTGGAGGTGGGGAGCCCTGATGTATTGACCTAGCCCATAGAAAGGTAAGCAGTGATATTTGAAATGTATTGCATAGGGAGTTGGGCCACTTTCTCCCACATCCCAGTATAGTATTTCAGTGACTAGAACTCTACAGGACTGAAGGCATGCATCTGTTGGAAGTGGGTAACATGTTGTTCCTGAGGGATAAGCAACAGTGAGTAAGGGCCCTATTGGCTGGTGGGAGAAAGGGACTAAGCAGATGCTTGTCCGTTGCCCATGGCAGGTTGTGGGAGGAAATAAAGTAATAGTTTCAGTGAACACCTTGGCACCCTTTTGGTGCAGAGCAGGGCTCTGGAACTGCCTCTTTTCTTGTGACTGGAAGGAGTGGGGAAGAGGCTACCTTTGAGGTGGACCTGGGGATTTTGCCTTCACTTGAAGTCTTGTGACTTGAGGGGGTGCCTTGGGTCTGCCTTCTAGTAGATGGCTGGCTGTCAAGCAACTCAACTATTGGATTGCCCTTGGAGCTCAGCTCTTTCACCAAGGGGAAGGCTGAGGAGAAAGTAAAGGGTGACATCTCAACTGATCCTGAACTAGGTTGCTCACCCCCCGCCTTGCTCCTTTCCAGGTTCAACACAGCATAAATAGGTTTTACGTTAAATAAAATGGCTCTTGTTCAACTCAGTTCTCCATGTCTGGCCTCATTGTTCCATGGCTGGTGAGCAATGTGCCCCTGACCCTGTGCTGCACAAGGCACTGCAGGGCAGGGGTCATATTTGATGGCCTTCATGGAGGAGAGCCCAGTGCTAATTTGTGTTAGGAGCAAGGCACTACTATGCTGTGCATTGGTGTGTGTGTGGAGCCAGAGGCTTTTAAAGACCTCTCCCCGCCCCCATTTCACAACCTCTTTGAACATGGTTTTCAGCCCACCCTTCTGTCTCCAATGCAGCGTGAGTGTTGCTGGTTGCTTCAGTTCTGGGTAGGAATTTTATCCCTTTTACCTGGGTTGTTTTGCCTAACCTACACTGTATCTAGGGGACTTTTATATTTGCTTCTGGGTAGTGTCTTTAAATAGGCAGTCACTTGGCAGGAAGTGGAGGCAGATAAAGTAAGAGTTTGGGTGTATACCGTGGCACACATTTGTTGAAGGGCAAGGATCTGGAACTGCCACTTAATTCCTGTGACATTGAAGATGGGAAAGGAGTCTGCCCATGAGGTAGACCTGGAGGTAAATCCTGTGATTTGGGTGGGGTGTGTGTGCCTTGGGTCTGCCTTCCTCCTGCCGTGAAGCAACCCAGTTATTGGATTGCCCTCAGGGCTCAGGAATTTCACCTAGGGGAAAGCTGAGGAGGAAGTCAAGGGTGACACCTGGCCTCAGCTGATCCCATACTAGGTTGCTCCCCTCTCTTGCCCCTTTCCAGGTTCAACACAGCTTAAACAAAGTGTTTAAGTGTTAAACAAAGTGTTAAATAAAGTGACCCTTGTTCAGTTTAATTCTCTGTGTTTGGTCTTGTTATTCCATGGTTGGTCAGCAATTACAGTGATGCAGATTTCAATCAGCAGATAATGTTTTTGCACATTACTGTCACATAGTTTTGAGATAGTACATTGCATTTTTCTCCCACTAAAGTTCTCTGCAGAACTTTATTGTATGTAGCTTTTTAAAACTGTTTTGCAAACCACTGCTGTATTTGTTATGACATTGAAGTATATATAATTGAGAATGTTCTGTTTGTTTAATCTCAACTATTTGGTTTAAAAAAAAACAAAACATTTTTGTTAAAAAAATGATGTGGCAACCATGTTGAAATAGATGGATGAATAGATAGAGCCAGCACTTGTCTCCTTTGTCTTGATCATAGTGAAGCCATTCACAAACACCCTTTCAGACTTCCAGAGTTTCAATCACCACTCTCACAGTACAGAGATTAAGAGGCGGGGCAATGGAAATACTTCAGATACAACCCCATCCCTCAATTTTTCAATTTTGACAGCACCTTTGATGGTGGTGGACTGAAAGACTGGGCAGATACTGGAAAGTTCACTTTTTTGATTACCTCTCCCAGTGGCAATGCTTGACTGAGAGTTGTCCTGCAAAAAAAGTGATGGTTATACAAAATTAACTGTACCCACCTCATCCGCAAACAACCAAGTTACATTTCAAAAGAACTAAGGAACAAGTAATTTTGTTAATGAAACAAGGGACATCTTCTATCTATCCATCTTTTAAATGGCATTTTAGGCATTTTGACAGGAATTTAATGTCATTCTTATATGAATCCTAAGGTTTCCCTACAGAAGTTTGTTTTAAAAAGAGTAACAAGCAATGCAATGATTAGCACAATGAGTTACCTTGATAGCACGTAATGAGCAATACCTTTGAAGCATTGTGGTGAATAACAGCAACAAATTATTTTTTAAAAGCAGCTTTGCAAGTTTGCTTTTCCAAGTTCTGGGACTGGTGGACAAGTCCATTTTTCTTGATCACCATGTAGGCATTTTGTTAGGAAAAGGTTGGAAGAAAGAGGAGAGAAATGTATATGCATAAATATTGACACCAATAATGTTTGAAAACAATCAGTGTTAAAGAAATGCAACTTTCTTGTGCAAGAGTCCCAGGTGGAAAGGATTCCCTACCTGAAGTTTTATTGTATATCCTTGTAAGACTGTGATTACTTGTTTACAGTTAGTTTGGTTCTGTCAGTCAATAGCCAAAGGGATGGCAAGACTTAATACTGCTTGTTTTTAAATATTTACTGTATGAATTTTTTAAAAGAAACAGAGAAGAGCAACTTAGTGGTAGTAGACTATTACTTAGAATATTACCACAGTCTAATTTTACTATCATTAATCATTATGTAATTTAGCCATTAAGGAGTACAAGTGAGGTGATACACAAAGCTAATAGGTCCTAGGACATTTTATCTTCAGAAGTGTTCAGTTTGAGACTCTGGGTAAGAAATGATAGCAAATTGATGTTCCTATAGGACACTCCTCAGCAGGAAAAGTTTAGGTGGCACCAGGCAAATTCTAGCCAGCAAATACACTTTCTGGACAGGGAGAGAGTGTGAGATCACCTACACCTGCTTCAAAATGCTGCTATGCTGCTTCTTGCAAGAAGACCATGGAAACTTCAGCAGTTGGAAGACAGATTGAGCAAAGAGGGGTCACTTGGGACTAACATTCAGCTCAGCTGCCTAAAGCAAGCTTTAATGAACACTGGACCTGTAAAAAACTAACTTTATTAATCATCTGTAACCATGTAATTTGTAAATGAAGAGAGACTAAAAACCTCCATGAGTCATCTTTTGTAAACAAAAACTGAGAACATAAAGGCTATTGTACAAAGTTTAGCTTAAAAGCAAAATTTTTAACAAGAATTTGACTCAGCAAACATTTTAAAATGGATTAAGGGGACAGTAAGCTTTAAAAGGTTCAAGATTTCTTACTTTGATTTTGATTAGTTTTAAGAAGTTTCAGTTTCACTGAGTGGAAAGATCAGAATTCCATGGGAAAGTGAATTGCTTACTTTACAAGGAGATAACAAGAAGAGACCACATTGGGAAAGAAAAAAAATCAGCAGAATTTTTTGGTGTAACACTTACATCTAATAGACAAGGAGTAGAACTACAGGGAAATCTGAGAGATTGGCTTTCTGTTTTTAACACTGTAAAGATTGGATTTTTACTTTGGATCTACTGAAGATGGAGCAGTGTTCTTCTCCAGAAATTTTCCAGAAATTGTTGGATGAGACCAGCTCTTCTTAGGAATGAGGACATGGTAAATTTGAAAGAAAGCTTCAAAGAAGATTTGCAGGAGGAGATCAAAGAAATTCTCTGGCTTTTCTTCGCAAACGAAGATTCAGGAAGGACTCATCCCGCGCCTTCTGCAAGCGCGCTGATGACTAAAAAGGCCAATCCGAGATAAACAAGTCCGGTTGCAAAAAGCGCAGCAGAAGGTCTCCTTGGGTGATGTTTTTGGGTTGTGATTCTTTCTGCGTTGTCGTTTCTCTTCAAGACTTGTTCGTCGTGAGTTCTCAAATAAGGCTGCAGCATTGTGGATATTGCGTCTCCATGCCTCCCGATGTGAGGCCAGGGCGGACCACTGTTGGTGATCAATTTGGCCAAGCCTGAGATGTTGTTTCAGGGAGTCTTCTCCCACGACAAGGGGGCGTCACTGGAGAGGAGATCAAAGAAATTAAAGAATCAATAAAACAACTGGCTGGGGCTGTAAAACAAGGTCATGATAAAAAGCGAGTTTTGGAATGTTAATTTGAAAAGATAAAGAGATGGGAAAAGATCTGGATTATGTGGCATGGTTAAAAGGTTCTGGTGTGTTGGCAGGTTGTATGTTTGTGAAAAATATGAATATAGAAGATCAGGTTGAGCTGATGGGTTGAAAAGCTTTCAAAATTGAGAGGAAATTTGAGTATCGAGGGTGTTGTCAGGATGAATGTCAAGTATTTGGTGTCTCAAAATCATTATGTTAAGATATGGAGTGGAATTTAAAAGGACATGTTAAGATGGGAGAGACCAAATATGAAAGTGTTGAGGAGAATTTCTGTGATGAAAAGGAAGGTATTTCCCAGGAAGATGTTTATGTTCCAGACATTAACTTTAACAATTGATGTACCACTTAAGCAATGGCAGGGGTGAGTATCTAAATGTCCAAGACAAGGGGAAAAGCCAAGTGTTGACTACAGAATGAAGAACAAGTTGAAGGGTGTAGGTTATAACAGATTAAGAATTTTCGTGATAACAAATGGTTGGGTTACTGGGAATATGTGTAGTCAAATAGATCGAGATTCAGCTTATGGTATGATTTTAAAGATAATTTTTAATGAAGAAAATTCTTATCAAATAATGTATTGTTGCTGTAAGATGTGATGTTATAAGATCTTAGAAGTATTTAGAATGTATAAGTAGACTTTTAGTGTATGCTTAATATTTGTGGGAAACATGGGCAACATGAAGGGCATAAAGACTAATACTCAATTAAAACTGGAACTGTTTCTTTTTGGAATGATGGATATAGTTGGAGAAGAGTTATTGAAGATTACTATTGTTTATGAACACGGTGTAAAATGGAAGAATTCTACACTACCGAAGATGGAGGAATGGCTGTTTAAGCTGATAAATTTAGCAGAAATGGACAATGTTGTTTTGTTTGATTAGGGAAAGGTTCATTGTGAGATTTCTTAAAGATTTGAAACCCTTATTGACTTTTTTCAGAAAAAAATGAATTGTTAATCTGTGGCTTTGATGATTACAGAGAATAGGTTATTGAAGACTGAAGATAATAGTTTTTCAGAGAGAAAGGTATGAATATGTGTGTATATGAAAGTTGAAAGTAAGATTGGAAGTAATCTCTTTCATCTTATTTCTTTTTTCTTTTACCCTTTCTCTTCTTTCCTTGTACTTCCTTTGTTTAATCTTTGTAATTTCTGTAATGTTAAAGTATTTGTGTAACAACAACAACAACAACAACAACTTGTTCATTTTACAATGAATGATATGTCTGTGGGGAGAAAAGACATATTGGGCTCTTTCCCCCTTGAAAACAAAATGTAGGAAAATGTTTTTTGAGGTAAATCCATTATCAGAATTTCTAAAAAATATACAAATCATTACAAGAGTATGCTGTACCTTCATGCTCATGTATGACCTCTTAAGCTTAGATCAAAGACAGTCAAGGAAATTCCATCCTTTTCTACCGATCACATAGTCACATCCTTGTGATTGGCCTGTAATTGTGATAATATAGTGATCTATAAAATAAGAGTTTTTACAAGAGCCTATATACCCTAAAGACACCAGATCCTGTCAGATCTTGGAAGCTAACCAGGGTCAACTCTGGTTAATACTTGGATGGGAGACCACCAATGAATTCCAGGTGATGTAGGCTATACTTCAGAGAAAGGAACTGGCAAAACCTCCTGTGAGTATTCTTTGCCTAAGATAACCCCATGAAATTCATGGGATTTCCATAAGTTGACAGGTGGCTTGGAGGCACATACATACATACCTTCAATCCTATGTCAAAGAAGTTCCTTTTTACAAAATATTTTCGTGGCTTTCCAGCCCTCCCTCTTCCTCCTTATCCTGGAGAGGTTTTGTGGTTGTTGTTGTTTTAGCACTATCATCATTGGAAGGATGATGAAGGAGTGCTGGAGAAGCATACCTTTTCAGTGTCCAATCGCATCAGGATGTCTATACTACAAGTAAACTGTCTGGGTGTGCAAGCAAGTCCCTCCTTAGCATGTCCAGAGAGTCAAGCTCCACTGAGGTGACAGGCACATGTGGCCTAGACTATAATAAATCACACAGGGGTTGTTTACACGGGCAAATATTCCTCTAAATATACCGCTAAGATAGCTCATAGTTCCCACGGATCACAGCACAGCATCGCCTCATTCAGAAGGAGGGAAGGTAAAACACCCAAATATAGCGTGCCAGGGGATGTCGCTACTTTTGCCGGTATATTTGCAATGTAGCGCTTTATTGGCAGTGTAAACTACCATTCCGTTAAGGGCTGCCGCAGATCTTTACTGTGATTGGTTGTTATGATGTAAGGGGTGGGCTTAAAAGAGAGGGACTGCATTCAGTAGCATCAGGAAACTTTGAAATATCCTCTCTGCTATTTTGCAGAAGGTCTGCCAAGAAAAAGGATTCCCAAGACCTTTCAGTCATAAAGTTCCCATCTGTCAGCTCTGCTTGGGGGGGGGGAGAGGGGGGAGGGGGGACTGAGGGAGGAAGAGTCAAAAATCCTCTGCTATTTTGCAAGTCTGTGAACCCTGACTAAACCGTGCTGGAAAAACTTGTGATAGGTTCACCTTAGGATCCACGGCATGGGCAGCAAGGTCTTTCAGCAGAGAGATTACTGTCCCTCTGCTTCAGGGAGTGAGTTCATTTACAGGCAGATTTAGAGAGAACAGAGACAGAGCCACTTCTTTGATCTTCCCTCCTGCTATTTTGGCAGTCTGTGAATCTTTAGCTCGGAAATGCAAGGCTTCAAAGGAGGGTCTATGCCCTTCCCCATACCGCCTGTGTCTGCTTGGGAGGCCACACCCCACACACTTTTTCAAGTCTGAACGAAAAAGCAGCATAATTAGAAAAAAAACCTGACTGGCACAGATGTGGAAAAGAATTAAAGCGCAAGTTGCCGCAATAAATCTGCTGTGTAAACCAGCCCACAGACACAGAGTGTCTAACTAACAGGTATTTACTAGTCATAGCAGAGCATATGTACAAATCATCTGTCTCAGGCAAGAGACAAGACAGGGACTGCAAAATATATAGTATCAGATACAATCTTATACTCACAACACGATGGGTTATGTCACCATGCAACAAGCTGTTTCCCAGACTTGGCTCTCTGTACATTTCTTTCTCATGAAGATACCAGCCCCCAGACTTGACTGCTGGCAACTCCCACACACTTTGGCTTTTACTCAATAACATCAACAATAGCCGTGTAGAGGTGGCAATGACCTCTACCGGCCACAGCCTTCTATGCTTAGGAAAATCCATATACATTTACTTTACAGATTAACATCAATTATACTTGACATAAACAATGCAAACAACCTGACGTCATTTCTCCCTCCCAGACGTCCGGTCTAGATTATGTAAAAGACAGCAAGGCAGGTGAAGAGGGTGTCAGGCCTAGCTCTCAGGACCCAGAGGCAGATCCTAACAAGGAAATGGAAGGGCAGGGGGACATACCTATGCAGGAGACTAACAGAGATACTCCCCAGCATCCACAAGACACAGATACAAACCAGCTAATATCTGCTGCAGTTGAGTATAGACAAGAAAGGGTCTGTGCCAGTCAGAGTACTGTATATTTATAGAAAATGTGTGTTAATCACACAACAGCTGAGGGAGGCTTCTAGACCATAAATACCCAGCCTTACTCTCAGTAGGTTGTTGCTCATATACCAACCTTTTCAGGGAATTGCAACCTGCTTTGGTCTTGACTCTCGGGTCATGTGATTCCAAGACCTCGAAACCATGCTTTGTGGACAAACCTTGTTACCAACACCCCTTTGGATTTGATGCCTTGATCAATTACCTTTTCCAGTTGACTCAGACTGCCTTTGTTACTGAGAACTCTAAAATGCTTGGCTGGAAGCTCTGGTAAGACAGCTATTACTCCGCTGAATTCCTTTTCCTGATTGGCTACTAAGACAGGACACTTGAGCTGGGAAAGAGCAGGATGTTACCCAAGCTGATTGTACTGTAGCTGTGTGTGCAAAAGGAAAGGTGAACCAACTGCTTCCAGAATCTCTTACTGAGTGTCCATGAACAGCAAAATAGAGATTAAAGGAGACAGCAGATAAACCTGTCTCACCAGTTACTCCCAATGTGTTTTTTTAAAAAGCATTGATCTATGAAAGTGTCACCACCAAAATGGATATAAAATAGAAAAGGAGGCTGGTGAAAACAATAGTAATCCCTAGATGTATTTTGGATGAAGTGGTCTATAGAAAGTTCAAAATATTTTTATATGGTTATGCAAGGTATACTTGACCTAGTTGTTCTTTTCACATGCACATATTGTTAGTTTTGAATACAGTTTTCTGAATGAAGGTCCATTCCCATGCAGCATGAAGTGCTGCAAGGAAGAAGCTGCCTTTGCTAGCCTCCAATGGAAAGATGCTAGGTGGTGATGACATAAGGCATTTAAGCTCCTTGACACTGAATGTGGTGGGGGCAGGGGGAGGCGGGAAGGAGCTTAGAGGTTGTTTTAAAGAGCCTTCTACCCTCTTTGTGTCCTCTTTCAAGGAACAAATTCAAACCACCCTCCCACCTCCAGTGCAGTGCAAGCATTGCTGGTGGCTTTGGGGCCAGGTAGGAATTTTCTCTTTTATCTTTTTTAAAAACTATCCTACACTGTATCTGGGGAACTTTGACAATTGACTAAGAGTGGAATCCATAAATAAGTGTTTACTTGGCTGATAGTAGAGGAAGAAAAGTAAGAGTTATGGTGAATACCTTGGCACCCATTTGTGCAGGGGAAGGCTCTGAAACTGCCTCTTTAGGTCCTGGTACCCAGGGAGTGGGGAAGGAGACTACTCTTAGGGCTGACCTGGGGACTTTGCCCTCACTTTAATTTTAGGACTACCTGGGGGATTCCTTGGGTCTGCTTTCCAGTAGATGGCCAGATGGGGAACAACCCAACAATTGTGTTGCCCTTGGGGTTCAGGTGAAGGCTGAGGAGGAAGTCAAGGGATGACACCTGACTTAGCTGATCCCATTCTAGGTTCCTCCCCCCCATGCTCCTTTTCAGGTTCAATACAGTTTAAATAGGTTTTAGGTTAAATAAATGGCCCTTATTCAACCCAGTTTTCTGTGTCTGATCTGATTATTCCATGGTTGGTCAGCAAACATGTTGAACTGCTCATTGTACAAATCTATCCTATCTTTTCCATGTTATTTCTGGCTCTGGTACCAATTTTTTTAAAAAAGAAATAAAACCGTAGAACACATCTACTTCATTAACTGAGGTACACCTGTATGTTACTGTTAGATGGCATGCCCAGTATATTTATTTTACAGTTGATACCCTTGGGAATATTTGCACAAAATAGGATCTTTCTTTCAATTAATTTTGTGCCAGTCCCAACTATCAGAACAGTATTTGATGGCTGGACTCTAGTTTTGACAGCCTTCTGCTTAACCTACCCTTCCATAAATATAAAACCCCACATGTTTCTATTTTTCTCTTATTATCTCTTTTGAGAGCTACTCTTGTTGGATTCTTTACTGTCAGGTTGCCAAGGAGACAAGACACTCACTGGCAATTCAAAGTAGACCTTAATGCAGACATACATGCATTTCAGTCTTATTACTATTGCTGCTGCTAATCAGTTCATTTGCTCTGATGATGTTTACAACTTTTCTATTTCAGCAGGGAGCTATTATATAAAAACATAAACAACATGGTGTGTGTGTGTGTTTCAAAAATGTATTTTTGCCAAATTTAACAGCATACATTAGAACTTGTTTACAATGTGCCCCAACTCCTACAAAAAGCCTAAAGGGTTTAATCAGTTCCTTGATTATAAGTGGAGCAGCAGAACATTGGTGATACCTTTTCTTCTTTTTTCTCCCTCTTTCCTTTCCTTTCTTTGCTTAGCTCTGTGTGGTGGTTATATCCATGGGAGAAGTGGAACTGTCCTGTCACCAGGTTTCCCCGATTTTTACCCAAATTCCTTAAACTGCACATGGACAATTGAGGTTTCTCACGGCAAGGGTAAGATTATCACTTGATTTTCCAAGGCCACAGGATATATCCAGTAATTTGAAAATGTCTCCCAGACACAGAAAAATGCAAAAGTGATAGGAACACAAAGCTTACATGGCTCTGTATTGCTTTGGGGGGGAAAAGTCAAATAAATTTAATTTGGGGGAGAGGGAGGGAGAGATACTTCCTTACTTCTTTCTTGGGACATTGAGAGCTCAAGGTGTGACCTGAGGTTTTCTGGTTTCAATCTGGAAGTACAGAAAAGAGCAAAAGGAAAAAAAATTCTCAGAAAGTCTCTCTCTCTATTGATATTCTCATGATCTGTTCATAGTTAAGATTAATGGTTTTCAAATAAAAAAGAAAACATTCAAACTTAGGGTAACATTTGTTACTTCTAAAATCTTATCAGCATTGTCTATGCTGCCTTTCCTTCCTATAACCTGTGAAATCATCTGATCTGCTACTGTTGCTAATATTCTAATTAGGATGCAATAAGTAACAGTAATTAAAATGTTATCTTTTTTCTCCATTAATATTCACTTTTCTTGATAGCTTCCAACACATGTGTTTGGGCAGTGGGCCATGTTCAGAATTTATGTCTAATATGTATATTCTAAATGTATACCTTTCACTTTTTCTCCTCTAATTTAAATGTTGATTTTTAAAAATTCATTCAAGGGTCCAAACTCTGTTTAGCCATCAGCAGATGGATAAATCTTCTTCTTCTAAGTCCTTGGTATCTCTGTTTTTGCTGCATAGAGCATGATGGATCTAAGATCTTTGTATAAAAGATGTTTTCATTCTCGCTTTATTAGAAATTGACAGAATCAGCAAAGAACTTTGAAACCAAACATTCTGATTAGTTATTTTGCTAAACCAGTTGAGAGCCTCTGATCAGAAGAGAATAATCTTGGGGCAGCAGATCCGCATGTGCTCCAGGGTGCCAACAGTATTGTGGCCTCTCCAATATTTATCTGACAAGTCATTCCTACTTCTATGTAATATTAAGGACACAAGTGTAAAAAAGGTGAATGTAAGTGCAGGAAGTTTGTTCAACCAATAGGTAGTACGTTCTTCCAATTTGAAGATTCCAATATAGATCTCTTATTTATAATCAGATCTTTAAGCCTATATACCCCTTTCTCTTTTGAAGAAATAAACTGGTTGAATTTATCACCCTGCTGAAAACCTAAAATGTATTAAAAATGGGCATAAAGGAGATTGTGATGGTACAAGTAAATTAAAACATTTAACTCCTATCCTGACATCTTGGACATGAAAGGTGTCTCATTCTGTTTAGCTTTTTTTTTTTTTTTTTTTTTTTTGAAAGCAGGTAGAAAGAAAAAGGAAATCGTTATGCCTGGAATACCATCCCTTTCCATTTTTATCCATGCTACTGTTCTGTTCGAGTGAATAAATGTAGTGAGATTCACCAACTGAAATGCCAATTAATATTTTCCCCCTAAGTTGTGTGTTGCAAGCCCCCCTATTGTTACTATATTATATTTCAGCTCAGTAATGAATCTTACTTTATTTGTATCCCTCCCATGATAAATACTTCAGCAGGTGCCTGCCAGTTTGTCAGATTCATCCACACTATTTGTTTATCATTTTGAAGTATCAACTGTTTCAAACTTTTCATTAGAAGCACAACTAAGTATATAATATAAGAGTAATGAAGAGATAAACCTCAAATAACCTGCAAAGAAATTGGCTAGGCTTTGCTACTCTTGACTCCAGCCTGCAAAAGCAGTTTCTCTGAAGCACTGGAATGTTTCTATGGTTTTTTCCCTCTGGTATCCTCTTCCAGAGTTGAATCTTGGCCAAACTGCTCATAGTTTTTCAGCAGCATTCATAATGGTGAGTTCAGTGCCTTGAATCAAAAGATTCACTTCATTCATATGACTGAAATATCCACCATGAATGAATCTATCATGTCAAATTGTTCTGTGAACATGCTTTCCATTTATCTCTGAAAAGTAAAACTTCTGCCCACAGTTCACAACATGCTTCTAGACTTACCCTCTTGAAATCAAGTGAACTTCTGTGTAGTAGAGAAAAACTTCCTATTTTGCTCCCGTTTCTTACAAGCCTCTTGAAAAGCTGGTAACTCAATGTCTTGGCTCTGGTGATGTTGATGGCTCTTGTGGCAGTAGACAAGACTTCTTTCAGAATTGTTTTCAGAGTTTTTGATGCCAGTGCATTCCAATGTAGAAAGCAATGACTCATGATGGCATGTGGAGCTCCAACAGTTGTGTTGCCAAGCAGAGCAAGTACTTCGTCTGCTCACAGAATAACATTTTTCCCCTTACAGTTTTGCTTGGTAAAGAAAGATTTCACCATTCAGACAATGCCAGTGGTCTTTGTGATTTCCACAAGGGGCTCACAAAAAAGGAATTCTTCTTTGATGGTGTCAGTATACACATGGCACATGGAAAGCAGGTGTACTGAAAGAAGTCAGTAGTTTCATCCACCTGCATGTTGAAGGGAAATGACATAGCTGTCAATTGCTCCATGACCTACTTCAAAGTACAAGAAATATCAGAGATTTTGGAGTGGAAGAGTTCATTTGATAGAGGCACTGATTAAGTTTTCTGCATCTGCTCCAAGCCATAAACCAGCCTGATCATTTCCAGGGCACATGGTTTCACAAAGGTCTCTCCAACTGGATGTGGCTTCTTTTGCTTGGCAACACAATAAATAGTCTTCATGAAAAGGTGTTTGTGTTAAGGCAAATCCAAGTTTCATTGATGTTGGAAAAATCATCTCGGGAAAAGGATCCACATTCATTGTCCCATACATTTTCAGGAAAGATGGTCCTAAGGGACTCCCTCAACTTTGTTGGCTTCATGATTCCATTGCCAAGGAACTTGTCAACAGAAGCAGCACTGCAACTTTTGTGTCCTATCACATTCTGTGAGGAAATTGAAAATTCTTTTGTGTTGTCTTTTCTTTGACAATACCTTAATAACATAATATTTTTTTGGACAGTTTTCAAAGTAACAAGAAGGAAATCAAAGAAAATAAATTGCACCCAGATCACAGATCCCATGAAGCCCATCCATGGACACTAGAAGTCCATTGACTACAGTTTAATGACCTCTGGTTTAAATTTAGAGAAGAACAGTGGCAATAGCACCAACATCAAATAAGAGTTCTTCCCATGTTTCCTCTGCCTCCTCATGCTGTTTCATACAAATATGAACTCTTTACTCATTGCAGTATTGTTTCAAGCACTTTACCAAAACCTGGAGAATAGCATGGAGCCCGAGACCCTGTTTAACCACGATGTGGTTCATGGTTGAGGGTTTCAGCAACCACAGCCTTTTCTTGACTCAGAGATCATCTTCTGAGACTGGAGAAAGAGAGCCGTAATAGCAGTTTGTACAATTGGACTGAACATAGCTGGATTGTGCACGACACAATCCTGCTTGCAGGACGACTACCTTACATGATACCTCTGCTTAAAATATCTCAACAACACTGTATATAAGAAAGAGGAGAATTTGATGCATGTTCATTTTGGTAGTGAAGCCTGAGTCCAAAACTCTCTAGGATTGTCAGAGATTTCCATTCAGGAGGATAGGTTGTAAAATTGTCTGGATTATTTACTTGTTCATTCTCTATTTAAAAAGGAAAATGTTGTTCTTTCCCTGTCCTTCAAGGTGTACAGCTGATCTTCCACACTTTTCACTTGGAGAGCTCCCATGATTATTTGCTCATCACTGAAGATGGAAGCTTCACTGAGCCTGTGGCCAGATTAACTGGATCTGTTTTGCCTCCTACCATTAAAGCTGGACTCTTTGGAAATTTCACTGCAGAACTTCGTTTTATTTCTGATTTTTCCATTTCCTATGAAGGTTTTAACATAACATTTTCAGGTAAAGATGTGGGGTTGGATAGATGATTTGGAAACAATACTTATATTATTAACTGGCATGATCATTGGACAGAACTAGAAGAAAAATTGTTTTACAAATCAATAAAATGTACTGCAGAATAAAAATTGACATAAAAGTTATTGGTTGAAATCCTGCTTTGGAAGAAGCTATGCCTCCCAGGGATATGCCGCCAAACCCACCTTTTAAGAGATACAGCCCCCCCTCCCAACATAGCAATTTCCATGTCATTGGAGAATAGATAGATCAGTGGAGGTGTATCCAGCTATTTTCCTGTAGTTGAACATGCTGTAATAGGCATCTGCAGGGAACTCCAGCAACTCTGAGAGGTCTCTGCCAATGACATCTTTACAGCATGTCCAGCTATAGAAAAATAGCCAGATGCATTGCCACTGACCTCCACATACACCAGTGGCATAGAAATGGGTGCATTGGCTGTGTCAGTTAAAAGGCAGGTTTGGGAATGGAGTTTAGTCATTGCATGGCCAGTAAAGAATTAAAACTTCCACAGTGATGAACAAGTGAGTTTGGATGGCATGAGTCTGATTTATGCCATCATAATTCGCTGACAGGATGCCAGACATTTAGTATATTTACAGGCTATTTAATCCAACCTTAGTTTACTTTTCTACATTTCTTCTATATGTTTCCTCAGAATTTTAGTTATACAGTTGTCCCTTTACATTCGCGGCCTTGACTTTCGCGGTTTTATGTATTCACGGAAATTCCTTCCCCCCCCCCCTTGCTCTCCCCAACACAGCCTCTGAGCATTTAAGGAGGAAAACTTCCTGCACACATACACACACAGGGAAGATCCCAGCAAGCAAGCAACCCCCACACCAGCCTCTGAGGGTCTAAGGTGAAAGAAAATCACAGCCCCATGCTGTGAGCATGCAAGCAAACTCCCCCCTTGCCACTCCCCTCTCTGTGTCTTAACAAACTGAATTGCTTCTTTAAAACTCACATTTCAAACATTTCCTACACACATTCACACACAGGGAAGATGAAGGTGGCATTTCCCAGCAGCCCAGCCTCTGAGCATTTAAGGAGGAAAGCTTGCATGCTTATAGTATAGGGCTGTGCTTTTCTTTTGGCCAGCAGGAAGCTTTCCTCCTTAAATGCTCAGAGGCTGGGTCCGGTTCTTGCTGGGAGATCCCACCCGCACCTTCCCTGTGTGTGAATGTGTGTAGGAAAGGTTCAAAATGTGAGTTTTAAAGAAGCAATTCAGTTTGCCGCTGTGCTTTTCTTTGGGCCATGAGGAGACATGGGGCAAAATGTGAGTTTTAAAGAAGCCATTCAGTTTGTTAAAACACAGAGAGGGGAGTGGCAAGGGGGGGACTTTGCTTGCGTGCTCACAGCATGGGGCTGTGATTTTCTTTCCTCCTTAAATGCTCAGAGGCTGGGTCAGTTTCCATGTGTGTGTGTGTGTTTAGGAAGGCTGCTTTTATTCATGGTTTTTTCACTTTGGCGGGGGTCTTGTTCCCGTAACCCCTGCAAATGTGAAGGGACGACTGTATATTTGTATCTGCATATTAAATATTAAATAGGGTATTTACTGATGTTTTTTCTAAATAATTGTTATGCCATATTATGTTATTTTTATTTTGCTGTATTGTTTCCATCACCAGCAGCATTTGTGCTATAATTTTGCAGAGAATACCTTTCAAGTGAAAAATACAGTAGGACTCCCATATCCATTGATTCATTGTCCACTGATTCAATTATCCACAAGACACAAAACAGCACACGACCATAGTGTCTTCCTAGAAAATGTGTCCTCTCTAGCCGTTTTCTAGGTCTTAAAAGGCAACTCAGTGGTATTTTAAACCAGAAGTCACATTATTTTCAATGATGTTCGCTATTAACCACAGTTTTTGATATCCACGCCCCCCCAACCAATTCCCAGTGGATAAGGGGGTCCTACTGTATTTTAAAATTTAAGACAAATATGAAGTATTTCCTATTTTTGATATCATACTATGAGAAAGAAAGAGCACTAAGTCTATAAAAATGGTAGTCGAAAAGCAACAAAATATAGGAATAAGTTATATAGGAGAAAAAATTCTTAAGATGTCACATTATGCTTAATCACGGGTTTAAATTCTGACCTTTATCCTCACAGTCTAAAGGAAGAAAGCATAACAAAACCCCTTTCCCTCAAGCTGGCCAGACTTTATGGTGCCAGAGGGGTGGTCAGTTTGTACATTGACAAGACCAATGTTTGCTCCTTTCCATAAATGTGCAAAATTTAAAACTACAATAACTGTTGCCTTGTTGAATGGACTCTTAAAAACCAAGAGCATAGGACTGGTTCTTTGCATCTTTGTGAACAGTCACCATTTTTTTTTCTTGCTGAGTGTTCATTTAGCTTCATAAAGAAAAGAACATTAGAGACTGTTGTGGTTTTTTGCACATATTGCACACAAAGCACAATGTGTGTGCGTGTGGAGGGAGCTTAGTGCCTTCCCTTTGCTCAATGGAAATGGGATCTTTGGGACAGGACGTTGGGTGGGAGGAGAATTTTGAGAATTCTCAACAGTCTGTCTTGGCCACATGCAAGACCTCTACTACGTACAGTCTACTTACAACAATTTAAAATGGCAGAACTTCATATAGGGACATCTAAATTGGGATTTTCAAGTTCCAAAGCCATCTGAGCAAGCCAGGTTTCAATTACCCTTGTGCCCAGTTTGTTTCAGAGAAAGAGTGCACTTCTGCATGTCCAGATTATTGATGAATACAGGAAAGGGCACAATGGTGATAATCTGAGGATAGCCAGTCTGTTCTTCCAAACATGCTATATGCTCAGATGCCATACACACTGACTTCAGATAAGTCTCCAGCAGTGCAGTGCTGGGCACTTCATCTGCTGTAGTCAGAGAAATCAAGTGAGTGCTCAAGGAATGCAAGGTCATTAAACCTGGAAATGTAAAGTGCCAAGTCAAGGGCAATGTGACAATGATATGCTGAGAATGGGCCAAGATTGGGTAGCAGATAGTAAACTACCTTCTGGAGTTCAAGCAGTAAAATTGCATTTCTAAACATAAAAAAGAACATCAACAAGAGAGTACATACAGGAAGTGCAGAGAAAGAAATGGCTTTGTGACTGTGCTTCTGGAGGCTTTTTAAGTAGAAGGCTTCTGGCTGTACCTATCCCTCCAGATGCTGGTGATTAACATGTTTCAGACAGTCTCCTCCTGAGGGGTCCGGAATGTACACAAGCACTGCATTTGAGAGAAACAACCTTTGCCAGCGGTTTCTTTTGGCATGTCTTCCCTCAGACTGGGTAGTAATTCCCCCCTTTGCTCTGACTCTGAGCTCTCATGCAGAGCTAGAGAAGACATAGCTAAAAATCTATTAACTGACAAGTTGTCTCTTGGACCACTTCTTCCCCCTGCCTTGGCACACATACTTACAGGGTAAGGCCTGTTCCGTAGTGGGGGCATGATGGGGTACATGTGCATCACTATACCTTTATACAAAAGGACATCTGTATTAAAAAATGGAATGTTCTTATTTGTCTACCTCTTACATAAATTTGTCTGTGTCCTAAACCCTTTGAAGACTTTCCGATGAAATCTTGGGACAAGTAGAAAGACATATGAGAGAAGGGGACATTATTAGGAAAACTTTCAGTACAGGAGACCATTCTATACATCTCAAAAATGTGGAGTAACTTTACATTATAAAAGGATATACATTTTTTTAATAAATAAATAAAAGATAAAAGAATTTATTTAGGGTCAAGAGAGTAAATGGCGACCAGAGTTGGATAAGTAAGCATTAGGACTGATAGATAGTTCTTATGGAGTAGGAATGGAAAGACTACTTAAAAATATTTCAAAAACAGTTAAGAACATTTTTTTCAATACTGAGAAACCCTGATGAGAAGAATCCTGAACTGATGAGAATAGTCACAGTTCGTAACTTATTCTGCACAAAATTCATATGTGGTTTTACACAGAAATAAACATTCTCTGCACAGGAAACAGCATATTTTGTGCAAAAGATAATATTTCTGCACACAAATATTTTCTGCAGAAAATGCAGTTTCATTTGCAGAAAATTTGCTTCCTGTGTAGAACAACCATGTGCAAATTCTGCACAGAATAAATTCACAAATTGTGAATCGGCATGTTTTTGAAAACTTTCTCAAAGCAAGGAGAAAATTGCTTAAAAGACTTGTTTCCCTTGGGAAGAAAATTAGTGGAGAATTACATCCCTACTATGGAAGCTAAATTTATCAGAGCAAAAGGGAAAGACCAACAAAAGTAAAATGAGCTAGGAGGTAGAAAGCTATTGTGTCAAATAATTCACTTTTTTAATAGGGTGATTGGAGTGAACAGTTAGTGGTTTGAACATAAAAAACATTGTTTTATGTGTTTATATAAAGATTGTTCATCCCACTCCAGTAATTATTCTTTGGATGAAATCCAGCTAAGGTTTTCCACTGGCAGAAGTGCTTTCATTATTAGAATGCCAGATGGGATTTCCTTTTCCCTCTGCAGCCTCCCACACACATTCAAAACTGTCCCACTATGCTTATGGATATAGCTAAAGCAGGGGAACAAAGCAGGAGAGCATTGTCCCTGAAGTAAGAATTCTGTTGCCCTAATGAAATTTTCCTTCATTCCTCAAATTTCTAGCATTGAGAGGATGAGAGACTAAAAATCATTCATACCTAGAACTCATACATTTTCTGTTTTCACATTCCCTTGGTAACTTTGCCTGTTCCTTTGCTTTGGATGCCTGCACTGTATTTCTAAATGCTCAACTGAAGTTTGATGTTAGAAACTTGAGAACTGAATGAAAATTTCATTTCTGTGGGGCAGAATTCTTATTTGGGAGAAATGCCTTCTCTCACATACACGCACACACCCCATGGCTACATCCCTGAGTACACTGCATCCAACAGTAGCTAACCTGTTATTACTTAGGAAACGTCAGGCAGGGCATATGCTGTCAACACTACTGATACAGGGCAGGTATAATGTTGTTTTTTTCAGACGAAAAACTGCTGAAAAGAGATGGTTTTGAAGTCAATATGAGCTGAACCAGCAGCTTGTTTTGATATCAGTAAAAAACTGAACTGGCAGAGCTGATAGAAATGTATATCACAAATAGAAAATGCTGCATTAAGTATGCAAAGCAATCCCTTTACATTTCTGATCCTCCATATATGTATGCCCTTTTTGTACTATTCTACTTTATAAAAGCCTATTTTTCTTTGACTACAAAGGCACTCTACTTCCAAGTTTATTCTTCAGTCCTCTGCAGGGGGAAAATATCCTGCAGGGGTTACTTTGACTTCACATTGGACTTCACTTTCAAAGACTGTGCTTCCTGCATGCAGTAAGATGAGTCTGCAAATGCAAATTAATTCACATGGAATTATCAGCTACATTTTAAAAGTCACTGATGTTGAAATAGGGGTTTCTTGCTAGAAATATTTGTAAATTGCTAATAGAAATGTACAGTCCAATATGGTGTCTGTCTTAACTGACATCTACCAGGATATTTTTCCCTGCTGGTGATCAGGGTCTTGCAGGCAACTGCAAGCTGCTAAGTCATCATAGTAGTTCCTAGGGTACAGCATTGGTCTATCTTGCAAAGGCCATGCTACAATTATGTTATTTCAGTCATTTCAAGTCCTGGCTTTGTCAATTATTTTCACACAAAAAACCTGCACAAAATGTGCATTTTGCTTTTGTTTTTTAAAAGTAAATACATCTGGAAGTGAAAAGGCCAAGTAGGATCTTCATTTCAAAAATCCAGAAGGAGTCAGTCAGGTCAGCTCATATGGAAATTCTTCAAAAACAAAAATTTTAAAGAATTTTAAAAAATTCTTTAAAAATATTTTTTAAAAACAGTATCCATTAGATTCCACTGACTAGTTTTCCTTCTCATACTGAGATAATGCATAGGCTTCCACTTCTGCTCCACTTTTCAGCTCAGAATGCTAACGGTCCTCTTTTTTATTGACACAAAATAAAACTGTCCATGGGACTCTATGTCTGTATCATATTTTTATTATTATATATTGTGCAACATCATCATTCACCTTTATGTAAATTGCTTTAGGGTGATGTAAATACCTAACAGGATGCCAGCCAATGTCTTTTCTGAGGAAATTGTAAAAAATATTATTATAAATGAAGTTAATCCAGTTTATAGAAGTATAACCATGTCTCCCTATAAAAGCCTGTTTGAGGTCTAAGATCTTCAGGAGAGGCCCTTCTCTCTGGAGATTTTCACACGGGGAAAATATTCCCCGGAGAAATTGGGACAGAAATATTTCTGTCCTGGAAGCAGCACCATGGTTCACACGCCCACTTCCTTCTCCCGATATTCCGTCATCCTCGCGCTGTCTTTTTTCTTCTCTCTTCCATCATATTTTATTAACGACGAACTCCCATTAGTAAAATATGATGGAAGAGAGAAGAAAAAAGACAGCGCAAGGACGATGGAATATCGGGAGAGGGAAGTGGGCGTGCGAACCACGGCGCTGCTTCCGGGACAGAAATATTTCTGTCCCGATTCCTCCGGGGAATATTTTCCCCGTGTTAAAATCTCCTCTGTCTCACTACCTTCCCAGACTAATTTGGTTAGAACAAGGGAGAGGACTTAAGTAACTTTTATATTGATACATTGTTACTGATGTTTTGTATAGTTTTTAATCTGTACTGTTTTTAATACTTTGTAAGCCACCTTGAGTGCCATTATTGGGAAAAGGTAGGCTATAAATGAATAAAATAAAATAAAATAAATAATTCCAATTGAAAAGAGTTTTCCATGCAGCAAATAGTTATCTCAGTGGAAATTTTTGGAACATGTATACATTTTCACTGATTGTTTTGGGTAGACAGGTTTGATGGGGGGAGGTGTATTTTGGTATCAAACACTCATTTCAAAGTAAAACAATGGGAATGTTTCCTTTCCTTTTTCTTTGTTGTCTGAAGAGTATGATCTGGAGCCCTGTGATGATCCTGGTGTTCCAGCCTTCAGCAGAAGAATAGGATTTCATTTTGGTGTTGGAGATTCCTTGACATTTTCTTGCTTCCCTGGATATCGTTTAGAAGGTGCAAACAAGCTTACCTGCCTGGGTGGTGGCCGCCGTGTATGGAGTGCACCTCTGCCAAGGTGTGTGGGTAGGTGGTCACATGCTTTCATTTCATTCATCAAGATGTTAATAGCCCATGGGAAGAGGAAAAGGAGGGGATTGCAGGCAAAGCCAAAGAGGTGGTGTGGGGGGGCTAACAGTACAGTAACTACATACACTTATACATTGTACAGCAATTTTGCTTCCCCCCTTTCTGTAATTTTAGAAGTTCTGAAAAGTACATATAGTTGTTGTTGTTACTATTATTATTGGAACATTAAATTAACACATTTTGCTGGTGTTTGATAGAAGCAACTCCATATCTTAATTGAAGTGATCACACTCATTAGTCTGATGAAGATATTGGCCTATGATTACATGTGACTATTTTTCCATGAATATTATAAATGGGAGTGTGGATGATTTTACCAAAGGAGTATGGTTCTAAATCTGATTGACTTTTTAGGCATTTTGTGGGCTTCAGGGACCAAATAATGGGGTTAAGCACCACTTGTGGCCTATGGGCCATACTTTCACCAGCCCAGTGGGTCATCTATAGGAGGCAATAAAATGTTCATTTCTGCGCATTAACTCACAATCGTAGTAGCGTTCATTTGTCTCCATGATTTTTTGTCAAGATCGCTGTTTTTGTTGCTTTACTGCTCTGAATTTGGTCATGATAGCTACTGCAAAGACCAAGAATGGCAGTTCTGGCCACTTCGTCATCTGTTCATTTGCCTGTATTTTATTTTTTTAAAAAAAACACTTCATGAAAAACCACAAAGGCTTTTATTGCATATACATGGAGTTTTGTCCCCCCCCTCCTTCCCAATACAGCGGATCACTGCAGGATCTTGTTGGGACAAAAAGTATTCTCCTTGTTTTCCATGAGGAGGTTTTTTTACCATCTAGACAACCCACATGTCTTTGAGAAGTATCTGATTGTACTAGGCAACAAAGTTAATGGACTCCAAGACAAACACACACATACACACACACATACACACACACCTTTAAGTATTAATGTAAATATAAATTGTTAAAGGAATCCTGTAGCACCATTGAGACTAACTGGGGGGGGGGAGTAATTTCTCATACAAGCTTTTGTAGACTTAAACTTTATGTGGTGATCTGCATCGTCAAAGTATTTTCTACTCTATGGAAAATTTTGGGAATTCATTCTTTTTTATTATTATTCAGAAAGTTATTTTGAGCTACCTTTCAAATAAGTTCAATGTTAGCTCCTTATTTCTCACTTCAGACTGTAGATATTACTCTATTAATTTAGCATTATTAAAACTATTAATAAGTACTGTTTTCACTTTTGGTTCATCAAGATTATTAAGCTCTGTGGCAATTAAAGGAATTCAGACTACTGCACTGAACCACACATTAAATTTAACTGTATATAAGGGCTATACTCTGTAGCTGAAAGGCAGAAGGGAAGATAGTTAGACCTACAAACACAAAAAAATGTGTGATGTATATTTAGAAACTGAGAACCATGAGGAAGCAAATTGCCATGGTTTTTCTGTCCTTGTTACAGCACAGCCACACTGCCGGTAATGAAGAAAGGAAAAGAAACATAAAATAGTGCTAATTATACTGCTAACATTTGGCTGTTGAAATTGCATGTTATCAAAACAGGAAACCTCAGTTAATGTACCAAATCAGGGAAATGCATAATTTAATTTTAGAAGCAAAGAACATGTAGTCTTTCAGACCATGGAAGCAACCTGACATAGCCTAGACTGAGGGTGCATCTACACTGTACAAATAATGCAGTTTGGCATCACTTTAAGTGCTGTAGCTCCATCCTGTGGGATCCTGGGATTTGTTGTTTTATAAGGTTTTTAGCCTTTTCTGCCAAAGAGTGCTGGTGCCTTATAAAACTATAAATCCCAGGAATGTGTAGGATGGAGCCATGGCAGTTTAAGTGGTCTTTCCCTGCTTCAAAGGAAAGGCCTCTGGAGGAATCGAAGCAAGCTTTATTGAAGTATAGGGTCAGCACACTAGCAGGTCATTGCAAGCTCTAACACTTTCTCCCAGGTTTCACTTATAATACTGTTTGCAGTTACACATTCCCCTCTCCCACCATCCAGCACCATTCTTTCCCACAAAGTACCAGGCAGCTCTGGTGACCTTGGTTCCTACACTACCAGTCTCCACAGCTGCACCCCATCCAATTTCTAATCATGGCTACAGAGCAGCTGAGCAAACGAAAGCAAAACTTAACATGGCATAGAGGCCTTTTTTAGGACCCTCTGACAGGTGGTATCAAACTGCATTGTTTCTATAGTGTAGATAACAGTGGAGTAAGAGCTTTGCAAATGTTGGGGAGTTAATAGGTGTGAAATGCACCCACTCTTCTAGACTATATGGAGCGTTGTCCCTGTTGTACCATGGAATGTCTGGTTCTGGGATCCTGGTTTGCTGTCCCTGATAAGGGCAAGACTATTAAGTCAGCAACATCACAGGGTTTGTTCTTTGCTTATGAAACCCTGGCTTGTATAGTAGCAACAAGCTACTATTTTGGCATCATTCTGTACTAGTCTTTCCTGGCAAATAGTACCTGCTTACTCCAAAGGTCCAAACTTGTGTGCTGTTTGTTCACATTAAGGGAAGAATCCTGGCTTATCATCATGTATGCAAATGTAATATAATAACAAGGTACAGCAAGTTTTGAAGGAAACATTTTTTCTTACACAGTCTTGCATAGACTCCTCCCAGGTTTTGTTGTTCATTTGATTTATAGATATATCCTTTTCCTCACTTTGTTGGAAATGGATGAACGAATAAGTGTTATCCCCTAAGAAAAACCTATGAAATTAATGGAGTCACCATAAGTCAGCAGAATGAAAAGAGATCTTGTAGCACCTTTGAAACTAACAGAAGTCGCAAGTAACTTCATGGTGTTTTATTCATATGTACACACATACAAATAACTTTGGAAATCTCTACTCTTTTTTTCCCTTTTCTTTTTTTATTCCGTTGTTGTTGTTGTTGTTGTTGTTGTTGTTGTGTGAGGGTTTCTTGGTTGTACTATTTTCTATTTTTGATTCCATGTAAAAAATTAATATTGTTTAGACCTTAGACCTATGAAATTAATGTTGTTCAGCCCTAAAATTTATTGGAAGAATTGTTATGTATTCCTATACAAATGTTTATTTGTGGGCTACTTTATTAAAAAGATAATGAAAAAGTCTATCAAAGCCATACAAAAGGTTTTGTTCCAAATGTCAGACTTATGAAAGAGGCATTATAAAGTTTCACTTTTCTCCTGACAGAACTCATTTAATTTGAATTTCTGATATAAATCAGCTGTTCCCAATTTTGAATATAAATTCCCTGACCACTGTTCAGTTTGATTTTTTAAAGGGCCCTGCAGGCCTTTATCTACATCATCGCAAAACAAAGACGACCCTTTGCAGAAATAATTTCAAAATTATCTAAATTCATAATTAAATTGATTTTACATTCTGCTTGGTGAAAGGAATTGGTGTTTTTATGCTGATTTTGTTATCATTAAGCTAAATTTAGGGGTGGGTGAGGCAGAAAAATAGTAAATCAAATAGGAATATTGTTTATAAAGGATAATTAGAATAAACGTTTAACATCACATAACTCCTTTTTTTCTTGCTCTGAAATATGGTCTTGTGTTGTTGTTTTCCTCCCCCTGAAAGTGCTAATGTTGTTGTTTTTTCACAACTAACTAATGAACTCTTAGCTAAAATATCCTGCATTTACTTGGCAAAGACAAAAACATAATATTCTGGGAGGATTAACTGGTTTTTGAAATGCAAGAGCCTTTTATACTGAATGAAATGTGCAAATCTTTAGGGGACATCAACATAAACACAGAGATCATATCTCCACCCCTCCCCATTGTTTCTTCCTTTCTGACCTGATGGAGGCCTAGATCAGGAACTTGGACACACAGTTTCATATGAGATCTTTGATTTTGTTTTGTTTCAGGTCCATATGATATAGATATATGTCGTGTCATGGCATTCCCAGACTCTATAACCAGCAGTTTCAGAGTTCAAAACAGAAAACGTTATTTGTAAAGTAATCCAAAAAGGGAACCCTTCCAGGTTGTTGATGAGAATGAAACTTAACTGACAATCTGTATAGTAAAAGCATATTCCAGTCTACAACTTCTGGTGGGCTACACAGTCATTGGCTATTCACCATCCCTTCTCCCATTCACCACAATACCAGGGCTCAACCTCCTTTTCCCAGACTTGAGACCAAGGTTCAGTGCTTATCAAACCGTTCCCAACATAGGCCACATACTCCCTTTGGTTGCATACTCGTTAACAAGCACAGAAAAATGCAAACACAATTACCCACAAGGTTACACAGTAGAACTGAACTTGGCAGGAAGAGGTCACTTCCAGGACCAATCCTGACAATAGATTCCATATGGGGTGAAGAAAGTGTGGTCCATTTTGCCTCCACCCCAGAAGTCTCACCCCTATTTCTTAACCAAAAATCATTTTTAAATTCAAAACACTAGTTGGGAGAGGCAATTTTGCTATATTTTGGATGCCCTGAGCTGTCTTAGGTTCAGGAGAGGTCTTTCTATAAGCAGGAAGTAGATTGATATTTGGGTAGCTTTTTTTCTGAACTAGTTGGTTAAGGGGCACAACAGGGAGGGGGTGAAGGCATGGTAGGGGAAGATGTAGCCCTCCAATGTGGTCCCCATCCCCTGGGATGGATGGATAGCTACCTAGCCAGTATTAAATCCCTGTGTTCCTCTTAAGATGTGACCTTTCTCTCTACTTATCATTTTAAAATGCATGTGAAGATTCGCTCATTACTTGTATATGTGTTGGAATCTTCAGAGAAGCCTAATAGCTACATTTTTTTAAACCTCTGCTCTATCTTAATATCAGAACCAAGACAGTAAAAGATAATGTAAGTCGGTCTTTGGTCTTAACAGTAACTAAACTATACCTAGAGCTCTTAATTGTTGGCTTAAAGAAAAATATGTAGGTCTAGGTCATTTGAAGAGTTCTGTTGCACCAGGTGAAGACCTCATATTATCAATGGTAGCACCTAATAAGATGCTTCAGATTTCTGTGAGTCAAATAATTTAAAAATATATGGCTTTGGCTATAGTTAGTCCTAGAAATTCAACTTTGAAAATAAAGAATGAGCCATGACTTTGGTGGGGATTTTGAACTACTAAGCAATAATTTAATTCCAATATCATACTTTTATTCTACAGTCCAATTCATTCACAGTGCAGACCTCTTTTGATGTAGGATTTTATGAATCACTCCCTTTTAAAAACTAAAATAAATAAATAAAATCACATCAAAAGCTGTATGCATCCTCTTTCTGATAGGAATGGGAAGATCTCTCTTCAGTCTAACTCAGGAATACCATGCTGGTTTCTTTCTTTCTTTCTTTTTTTTTTTTACAAACATTATTTAAGATCTCAGAATCATTTCAAACACACTAGCACACTTTCTTCTGTGGTCTCTGGGGAATATTTCCAAAGACAGAACTGCCTTTGTCCTTTTGAGTGATTATACCTTTTCATTTAGTTTTACTTTAACAAAATATTAGCATAGTAGTTTTGGCTACAGAACAAATTCCCTAATGTGTTTCTGTATTTCTAGTCTGTGTATGTTCCCTTTTAAATTAACTATTCCATCACATTGCAGATTTTCTTCTTTTTTGGCCAGAAATACCAGATCTTCTCTGTAACTGGTTCGATCTTTAAGTATGATAAATAAATGGGTGAGATGCCAGTGTGGTGTAGTGGTTTGAACATTGGACTACAACTCTGGAGAACAGGCTTTGAATCCCCGCTTGACCATGGAAACCCATTGTGTTACCTTGGGCAAGTCACAATCTCTCAGCTTCAGAGGAAGTCAAAGGCATATCTCCCCCTAGCAACTATCCATTCAAATACATCAATTTATATATCCTCTCCAACAGGGACTCACAGTATATAAACCGCACACACCCCTATACCACCATTCTCTGAAGATGCCAGCCACAGATGCAGGCGAAACATCAGGAAGAAACTCTTCCAAAACACAGCCTCACAGCCCAGAAAAAAACCATAGAAAACCTATGGATGATGGCCGTGAAAGCCTTTGATTTCACAAAGTAATTATTTAAAGATATAGGTTTCCTACCTTACATTTTATGAACCATAGCTGTTAAACTTAACTGTCCAGACTTAAAGTGACTTTATTAAGAAACACATGTTTAAGACAACTGTAGATTTAGCCTATTATAGGAATCCAAGAACATGGGAAAGGTCTGATTTCAAAATAGCTGCTAAATCAAAGTATGGACACCATTATGGTTTCAGACTGCATGGAGAATAGGATGTGTGGGGGTTAAGAATGCATCTGCCTAATTATAACCCACAAAGTTAGGCCTTGTCTACACTAGTGAAAACCCCCAAATCTCCCCAAATCTGGCCCGATAATTTCACATGATGTGCGACCTTATCCCCAAATTTGGTGTGCAGTTGTATCTGCACCAGACTCCAGGTTTTAGAAAATTCACAATTTTCCCCAGAGTTTGCTGGAAACTCCAGAGAAAACTGTACTGTGAACAAAGGATCCACACTGGATTTGGGGGTGAGTGGGGTGGGGAGACAGGACAATCTCTGCCTGACAGTTGCTGCCATTTCTCCCCTCCTCAGTACCACAACCACTGGCTCTGCCTTCCCAGCATGCGGCTGCTCGTTCTGAGGTCAGAGCAAGCAAATGCACCAGGTTCAGTTACCGGTACTTGTTCTGACCTCAGGATGCCAGGAAGGCAGAGCCCTGTGTGCAGCCATTTGTTCTGACTTCAGGACACGGGAAGGCAGAGCCCCATGTGTGGCTACTCATTCTGAGATCAGAGGGAGCGAGAGCACCGGGTGCAGCTGCTCATTCTGCCTTTGGCATTAGTGGCCGCATGTCGGGAAGGCAGAGCTGCTTTTTCTGCCCTCAGAATGAGCTGCCACACATGGAGGTCATAGCCCTGGTGCAGTCACTCATTCTGAGGTCAAAGCAAGTGGCTGCATGCTGGCAGTGGTGATGCTGAGGACCCGCAGCAGCAGGCTTATCTAACTGGGGATACAAATCTGGATAAATCAGATTCAGGCTTTGGCCAAGATGTAGTGCTTAAATCTCAGCCATAATAGTCTGATTTTCATGTGACACAGCTCCGGGCCAAAGTAATGTGAATTTTAGTCAGATTCCCCCCCCCCCAATGTAGACAAGTCTTTACTTGAAAGCCAATTCAGTAATATTTGAAGTGGCCAACCCACAAACAGTGGCAATGCACTGGTAGGATGTCATTTTACCAATGGGGATTCATCGAGATCAATGATTCTTAACCTTTTCTTTACCTAGGACTCCCTTTAAATACCTCTTGTTATTGCAGGCCCCTGAGACTTAACTCAAGATTTAAAACCCTAAAGTACATCAAATATTTATTTAAAGTTGCTCATTAAGGGTCTTCAAATTCAGAGAGAAGGGAGAAATAAGTAAATGCACACACTCTTATTATTTTTATTAGAATGATTCCATACAAATTCTTCTTCTTCTTCTTCTTCATCATCATCATCATCATCATCCCTGAATAATACCTGATGGCTGGGGTTGCTTTTTGTTGTTCTGTATCAGACACAGCTGCAGTAACAATAACAAGTTTTAGGCTGCTGTGGACAATTGTCAGAAACTGCAACTCCCTGGAAATGGGGCATTAACAATTTTGTTCCTTCCTCCCTTATAGCCCACTAACAAATATGGTTCCATTTCTACAAATTTGTAAGGAAAGGGATCCAGCTTTTGCAGGGGTTACAACTACCATGCCCTCCATTAAAGCCTTTTCATCTCTCTGCCACATGTTGTTTGGCATTTTCAGAGAAAAGTGCAGGGGTCTTTGCCATTCCCTTCTTATTTACAAGCTGGCTGAGGGGGAAGCAACAGCCCTTGTCCCCCACGCAACTGCCAGAAGCAGCAGCACCATGGTTTGAAAGCCATCATAATAAGTGAGGAAGTGAATGGCATTTGTTCACTTTCTGTAGATTCTAAACTTTTAACTCTCTCCGTTGATTCCTCTCCTTCTTCAGCCACGAAAGCCTTAGCTCCTAATTCCATCTCCCTCACCCTGAGCCTATACATGTTCATCTCATATTCTCTCTCCTCTTCCCTTTCTCTAATTCTAGCCAAATCATTTTCTGTTTCTTGTTGTTTCATTTCCTTTTCTCCCTCCCTTTTTCATTCTAGCCATTTCAGTCCTTTCTTCTCTTTCTCTTGTTTCCTTTCAGTCTGTATTCTAGCCATTTCAATTTCCCTCTTTATTTTCCATACTTCCAAATTTTCTGCATTTTCAGAGATTCTAAGTTTTCAGCTCTGGACATAACTTCCTCAATTTCCTCTTCTCCTTCAGCCACAAAAGCTTTGGCTGCTTGTTTAATCTTTTTGGGCATTTTGACAGTGTTTTCTTACAATACCCACAGATGTTTACCTTAAGACACACTGATGGTTTGCTGGTACAGGTGATTTCTTATGTTACCCAATGATTTTTACCTCAGAAATCACCTTTAAGATCAATTTTAGACTTTTTACCTGTTTCCTTACACTACCCACAAGCTTTTACCTCAGGAAACAGTAAGGTGTTGAGTATCAGGTGATTTCTTACTTTACCCAACAACTTTTACCTCAGAAATCACCTTTATTTCCACTTTCAGACAGGCCAGCCCTTGTTTTGCTGGTTTACACCACCAATACTTTAATTATCTAGGTGATTTCTTTCTTTACCCTGAGATGGTTACCTCAGAAATCACCTTTATTTCAAATTTCAGATAGCCCAGCCCTTATTTCACTGGCTAATTAAGGACTTTTTCAGATGCCTTAAAATCCATGAGGAGAGGGCGGGAGAGGTACGCATGGCAGGGGGTCCGTTTTGGACGACGACATCCCTCTCACGTGTTGCTTCCATGTTCAATTGAAGGCAACCACACCATTTTTTACTCATGGAAGTTTTTCATGAGTAAAAAATGGTGTGGTTGCCTTTAATCGAACATGGAAGCAACACGGACGATGACAGGAGAGGGATGGCAACGTCTGAAATGGACCCCCTGTTGTGCGACAGCTGCATACCTCTCCTGCACTCTCCTCATGGATTTTAAGGCATCTGAAAAAGTTCTAACTGTCTTTTCCCTTTTCTTTTCTAAAATGGCTGACTAGGTATCAACTTGCTTGTAGAGGCTTGATTTCCTATGCATTTTCCTATGTATAGAAACACATTTTCTGTGTTTAATGTCACTTTACTTAGAGGCTTGTCTCTCAGTGAATCCCTTACAATTACCTTTGATGGATACCTCAGGGTTTGCTCTAACCACACACTCCAGTATCCCCTTACGTTAGCCAATCTGTTTTACCTCAGGGGTATATTGTACTTAGTTTAAACTGGCAGCACTTTTTCTGTCAGCACCTTCCAGTAAATCCCTTATGTTACCTTGTACAATTACATCAGGGTTTTGCTGTTACCACACATTCCAGTATCCCCTTACGTTACCCAATCTGTTTTACCTCAAGGGTACAATGTTCTTTTTTCTAGTCACAATAAATCCTTACTTTACCGCAGGACAATTTCCTCAGGAATTACATGTACTTTAACTTTCACCACACACCTGTGCTATCCAAACACAAAACACTTATATTTGGTTCTTCCTATCCAAATATAATAATTTGAATCCTTCTCTGGCCACTGGATCTTTCTTCCCCAGCACTAGATCTCTCCTAGACCCTTCCGTACTGGCTTTCTTAGATCCCCTCTGCCAGAGTCACCAAGGATTTAATCCTGGATTCTCAACACTTCACTGGATCTTTTGAATCCCATCGCTGCCACCACCTTTGCAATGCGGGTGGCTCCAGTCCCTTTAACTTGGTGATGTAGGGGCCTTTCTTATCCCACTTCTGCCATCACTATTGCGATGCCACACCACTGCGTCACAGCTGAACATATTTTGGTATACCACAAGTACTCATGTGTGAATGTGTGTTTACTGGCTGTGCCTACTTGTCAGAGAATCACTCATGCCAGGCTGCACATCTTAAATTAATATAAAGAATGTTTATTGGCAAAAAGGATTGGCTCCTGGAGTCCACTGTCCTCACTGGCTCCCTAGCTGTCCATCAAACCTGTCATCACAACAAAGGAGAAATGAAGAAGGGAGGGGGAAAAGAGAGGAAAGAAATAGACAAAAAAGTGCGACAAAGGTTTTAAATGCCCTTACCATCTGTCCTGGTTGGCCTGAGCCCAGTAAGAAATCTCAGTTCCTCTCCCATATACTCCCTGACAGCTAGAATCTTTCATAGCTTTGTTCTGTTAAGTGTAGTCACTAGGCAGACACTTACTGTATTCATTCTCTCTACCCTGCCCCCATGCAAAAAATAAGATGATCCCAGCCATGACACTGGTTAATGGAAACGCATTGAGCTCTTTGCATTTCTCTTGTCAAAATGAATATGCACAGTTAGGTTAAGTACCCTTGTGTGTGTTGTATAATCAAATGATTGCAGGTTAGAAATTCACTATGGAAGTATAACAGTGATAAGTAGTAGTACAAGCTGGCTAGCTGGCTGGATTAAATAATCACATACCTTAAGCACATTACGTGGAAGTAATGCAAATGGACTTAGTCTATTAATACAGAACATTATCTCTAGTTTGCTTTTAGGATTTCTTCCAGGAAGCTTCTCTCTTGTTTGCTGTAAGGCATTTCTTTGAGAACTTAGTAGAGAGAAGTCACTTTTACCTTTCGTTTGCAACTGTACACAGACAAAAATGCCCTGGGATGTGAAGAGACAGTTGTATAAGAGCATACATTGACTTTACCTTTTGAGTACAGAACATTTTGGAATATTTCATGGGTAAAGATGAGGATAGCTCCAAACATCACAGTGCAGTGATAAATGAAAATGTAGTTGAACAGAGTAGCTCTTAGTCTAAGGGCCATTGTCTGCAGGGGTTCCCAGACCTACTGTGGATATTGGAAGCCACAAAAAAAATAGAAACCCGATTAAAATAAATGATTTTCAGTGAATACATACCATAGAGTTGGGTTGGAAGACTTAGAAGATGCCTAGAGAGGATGCCTCTGTATGAATTTTCCAGCGCATTTTCTATGGTATGTGTCACTTATTTTGTGTCCTGCAGATAACTGAAACTGCAGATATTGGTTCTGTGGATGCAGAGTCTAATAACAAGATATGAAAGTGCATTATTGTTATAAAGAAAATTTTAGCTTGTGAAGTAAAAGTGTAGCAGACTTTTCTGTTTATATATGGGGGGGGGACCCTGTAGCCTGGAAAATAATAATTAAACTTCTTGTTTTCTTTAGCTGAATGTGGAGCAAGTGTGTCTGGAAATGAAGGAACACTGCTATCTCCAAATTTTCCATCTAATTATGACAACAATCATGAATGCATCTATAAAATTGAAACTGAACCTGGGAAAGGCATCCACCTGAGAGCTAGAACATTTCAGCTTCTTGAAGGAGATACTGTTAAGGTAAATGTGAACACATATGCAAACAACTACCCAGTCATGTTTCTGTGTATTAATTATTTGATCTCTTGTACTTCAGAAGGTGATGTATATCTACCTTAGTATTTATATCAGTAGAGATAGATAGGTAGATATAGATATATCTGAGCATAGTCCTTCCCATTTGTATGCATATTCAGTCTTCTTGTACCATAGTGACTCTTGAACTGGTGGTGTGAGGAATGTCAGGTGGATATTTAGGCTGTGCATCCCTGTCTATGCAAAGAGATACTAGGAAACTTCCCTCTTACTACCTACAGACTAGTACCGCCCTGCTTTTCTCCCATCATCATCTTCTTAGAAGCTGTGTACAGGTGTACAATTTAGCTCCCCCATCTACAATTTGCCTTGCTCTGGTTGAGAACAGGGGCTTTCTGCAACTTCTCTCCTGCCATTTATCATCTTCTCTGGCCACTGGCCTCCTCTGTGGGTGAATTTATGCTGGGAGTGGGTGGGGGAAGCATGAGCTGGAGGCCTAGAGTGGAGAGGAGCATGGATTGCCAGGAATAGCCTGAGACTGGCAAAATTACTTTTTTGGACTAGGGGGTTGTCTACACTTACCAGAATACTCTACGTTCCAAATGAAGTATTCCAGCCCTGGGCCTGTGGCATTTCTTCCCTGTTACCTGCCCTTCTGTTGCAGCGATGGAGGGGTGTCTACACACCTGCGGCCCGCACTGGCGCTTCTCTTCACTGCACCAGTTGCATCTTCCGAGGCCGGGAATGAGGTGCCCATGCATGGTCATGGTTGGGTACCTCACGGTGACCTCAGCAGACATAACACACATGACCCAGCTGGGAAATATTTGCACTGGGCACCTCACAGGCTGTGTGTGCAGATACACCCCTCTCCCAATTGCAGTAATGGAACTTGCCATTTTCTTTAGGAAAGCTGAAGCAAACTGTGAGGGTTTTTTTATCACATGTCTGCTCCGATTTAAGGGGTATTTGCACCAGATTCTCATTGGTACTGCCCGGATGTC
This sequence comes from Gambelia wislizenii, assembly GCA_030847615.1. NCBI lineage: Eukaryota > Metazoa > Chordata > Lepidosauria > Squamata > Crotaphytidae > Gambelia > Gambelia wislizenii. The sequence continues at coordinate 180,822,629 of JAUMIR010000001.1, forward strand.
ATCTGGACAGTTCAGACTGAATTGGAGCAAACTCTGCATTGTCTGGACTGCTGGGTGCAGGAATGGGGGAGGGGAGGCCATTTCATTTAGCCCATGTAGACAAGACCTGTAGCTCCAAGAATCTCTAAGAAAATATGGCTAGCGGACTGCAATAAAAGTAGCACTGTCAGGGTACATTGCTTATTTCTATGCTTTTTAAAACGTGTGAGAGTTTTATGAGAGAGCTAGTGCTTATAAGTGAGCCAGCATGGTCAATGTGTTAAACTGGGAGACGATAGACCTGGGTTTTAATCTATATTGACCATGAAGCTTACTGGGTGACCAGTCACTATCTGGTCCAGCAATCAACTTTGCAGGGTTGTTGTGTGGATAAGAACTAGGGAGGAGGGTCACAAATGTAGGCTTGAAGTGCTTTAAGGAAAAGTAGGATATAAATGCAACTAATGCCAAAAGAGTTTCAGTATGGAGCTAATTTATAATGTGCACAAATGCCACTGGATACTATAATAGCCATACAGAATAAATAATTAAAAAACAAGTTATTGGGCTGGTTTACACAGCAGATTTATTGCGGCAACTTGGGGTTTAATTCTTTTCCACAGCTGTGCCAGTCTGTTTTTTTTTCTTCTAATTATGTCGCTTTTAAGTTCAGACTTGAATAAGTGTGGGGGGCGTGGCCTCCCAAGCAGACAAAGGCTGTATGCGGAAGGACATAGGGCAAGACTCACAGACTCTGCCCAAATAGCAGGGGGGAAAGATCAAAGTAGTGGCTCTGTCTCTGTCTCTGTAAATCTGCCTGTAAATGAACTCACTCCTGAAGCAGAGTGACAGTAATCTCTGCTAAAAGACCTTGCAGCCATGCCGTGGATCCTAAGGTGTGCAAGTTGTTCCAGCCTCCCCCTCCCTCCCCCGTCTCTCTCACTCGTGCTCTCTTTCTCTCTCCCTCCCTCCCTTCCCCAAGCAGAGCTGACCAGATGGGAACATTATGACTGAAAGGTCTTGGGAATCCCTTTTCTTGGCAGACCTTCTGCAAAATAGCAGTGAGGATTTTTCAGTTTCCTGATCACTACTGAATGCAGTACCTCTCTTTTAAGCCTGCCCCTTACATCATAGCAACCAATCACAATGCAGATCTGATGCAGCCCTTAGTTTACACTGCCAATAAAGCACTACATTGCAAATATGCCGGCAAAAGTAGCGACATCCCCTGGCACTCTATATTTGGGTGTTTTACCTTCCCCCCTTCTGAATGAGGTGATGCTGTGCTGCGATCCATGGGAACTATGAGCTATCTTAGCGGTATATTTAGAGGAATATTTGCCCGTGTAAACAACCCCATTGTGTATACATGACAAAAATGCCAAATGCCAAATTCTTCTCAGATTTACAATTTACAAAGACCTTTGAGAAAGCTTCTAATATTCTAATTTCACATTGGTGAAATTCCTCATGAAGTCTGATGTCCATTTCTAATGCTAACTTGTTGGACTGAAAAGGTGTACTACAGTGAGAGGTTTTTATCAGGAAAAAAACATGAGCTAAGAGACGATGCGGTCAAGGTGTAAAAGCATATGGGAATAAAAGATTGGGCACCTCACTGTTTAATCTAGAGAACAGGTTGAAATAAAAATCAAAAGATTGGAAGTTAAAGCTGTACAAATTCAAATTTAAAAGTAGTTGAACTTTAGGTTAAACTACAAAGACATTTACTTTAGAAAATGTAGTCATACTGAGCCTTTCTAAGTCAAGGAAGTATTCAGACTGAATCTTGCCAAGTGTATTGAAGATAAAGTAAGGGTGGTCCTGTCAGTAGGGTTTGCTTAGTACAGAAAAACCAAAAGGGGGGCAGGGAAGGAAATCAAGATTATATAGACTTTGTTGTATTTTGAGACGTCAGAGAAAGGGCTTCAGGGATGCAAATGGAAATTACTCAATTGAGCTCCAGCATTGCCAAAAAAACAACAAAAATGTTCTGAAGAGGAAGAGAAATAACTCACTTAGGACTTGAATTTAGCTAAATTCACAACATTCTACATATTTTGAACAGGAAGTGTTTGAAGTAGAGGTATAGAGTCAGTGATAGAAATAGATATGGAATGGGGGAGAAATAGATTTTTTTTCCCCAACCAGTCAGTGAGTGTTTAAATTATTAGCTTCTAAAAATCTGGCTCTGAATCTGCAAGTGTTTGGCCAGACTGGTGCTGAATTTGGGTGCAAAACATTTTCCTTATCGACTCTTCCTCTTTAACACATTATGCTAAGCGGGTACAACACAGTTGTTTCCTTGCTGGGACTAATTATACATGTTGAATTTGAGCAATGAAGATGGGCAAGAATTTCCAGATATTGTCCAGATATGCAGATTTCTTCATATTTGAGATTCATATGTAGAAGAAAGCAAAAATACTAGATTCTTCCATCAGTATTCTTATATGCTTAAAATTTCTTTTCCTGATTAACAATTTCCCGTTGCCACACCCACATGTGAGGACATAAACATTCTGATAACTTCATTTGTCAAGTTTAGAAATTCTCTTCAGAAAAGCCCAGTTGGAGCTAGAGAATAGACATTGTACAAAATTATCTGGTTTAAAACATAGTTGATTAGACAACTGATTAGATTAAAATAAGAGACTACCAGTTCACTTTATAGATGTCTACTCAGAAGTCAGCCCCACTGAGTTCAATAGGCCCTACTTATATATTTATAAGTTTGCAAACTGGGAAATTTAGGGCATGTATATGATCAGGATTTTTTTTAAAAAAATGCTGGAAGCAATACACATAGCTATATAAAAACGACGAAAGGTTGACAGATTCCTTTAAGGAAGAATATTTTAACTATGGGCCCACAGTTTTAGGAAGTAAAGTGGAAACTGCTCTCAAACCACTTGCAGAAAGTAAGTCATCAGGAGGAACATACAGCATACCAACAGAATTGTTTCCAGCTATAGTGATTGAATCTCTCCATATGCTAACAAAAATCTGCCAACAAATATGTAAAACCAAATAATGGCTCACACACTGGAAATGCTTGGTATACATTCCAGTCTTCAAGAATGGGGACACCTGAGGTTTCAGTAACCACTGGACCATTGCATTAATCTCCCAGGGAAGCAAAGTGATGCTCCAGATTTTATAACAAAAACCTTTACCATATACATGGAGTGAGAAATGCCAGATGTCCAAGTGAGGTTCAGAAATGAAAAAGGTACTAATGGAGCACATCAAGGAATTTTAGAAGAAACTCAAACTGTGCTTTATAAACTATACCAAAGCCTTTGACTATGTAGACCATCAAAAATTATGGCTCACACTAAAAGAAATGATGTGCCACAACACTTGATTGTCTTGATGCATAACCTCTACTCTGGAGAAGTAGTCAGGACACAACAGGTAAAAATAGAATGGTTTCCAGTTGAAAAAGTGATCAGGAAAAGCTCCACTTTATCACCCTATTGTTTTAAATTAATATGAAGAACATAGTCATATCATCCTGGACCATTCAATGGCAATTCCTTGCAATATTCTCTTCCAGATGGTATTCCCTTCCAGTGGGTATTCCCTCTCCCCAATTCTGTATCAGAACAAAAAAAGCCCTATAGCAGTAGTGTTGTTCAGTACTTGCACACAAGTACTGGCCACTAACTCCTCCTTGTAGCTGCTTTGTAGGAGGGAAGGGAGAGTGGCGGAAACATTCCCTTGAAGTTTACATAAAGGATTTTAGACTACTGTTTCTTTTAAAAAGAAGGCATGCCCACATTGACTCTCACAACATCTAGGGACAATATTGAGCAAAGATAGTGAAGAGATCAGAATGGTGATTGGCCAAGTTGTCCCCGATGTTATACAGCTGCCTTCCTTCCCTTCCCCTGCTTCTGTGTGCCTATGTGTCTTCAAGTCACCTGTCAACTTATGATGACTGCATGAATTTCAGAGGATTTTCTTAGGCAAGGTATACAGGATCTGAATGGCTGCAGAAGCATCACCAAGAGACCAAGCAACAATAGGTGAGGAGCTCTGTTGTAAGAGCTTTCAGTCTTTACACTAGTCTGGAAGCATCCTGAGATAATTAAAGAGTAATTACAGAGACAAGAAATCAGAAGAAGACAAAAAATTTTTGGAAAATCAGTTATGAAGGAACTAGATAAGATGCTCAAATGTAGAGAGCTATCATTGAATACTAAAGTGGGAGTCATCCTTGCCATAGTATTTCCAATTCCTATGTATGGTTGTGAAAGCAAGACAATGAAGAATGTTTACAGGAAGAAAGATCAGCTCATTCAAAATGTGGTGCTGGAGGAGAGTTCTGTGGAATGCCACAGCACACAGACTGGCAAAAAATAGAAACAAATGAGTCTGATATCAAAACAAGCTTTAAGTCTGCCTAGAAGTCAAAATGACTAAACTGAGGGTATTGTACTATGGACTATACTAAACAACATGACAACCAGGAAAATATGATAATACTTCAGTAAAGTGAAAGGCAGTAGAAAAAGAGGACAACCACATGGTAGAAAGATTGATTCAATAAAAGGAAGCCATGGATTTGAGTTTGAACTTTGTGGATTCTGATACCAGGTGCCAGCTTATGTCTCTTGGACTCTTGGACATCACTTGGACTAATATGCAGATTAGAATTTAGTTATTTACCAACATTTGCACATCCTGTAATAGCTGATATACAGTAATTCTTGGATCCCAGTTAAAAAATAAAGAAAATACATTGAGAAATAAGTATTTTGAGTAGAGGACACATTTAAAAGCATGTGTCTTAATTAATTAATTAATCATAATTAAATGTGAATATTAATACAGTTTTTAAAAAAGAAATATCCATATTTATTCCAAAATTGTCACCCATGAATTTATGGGGGAATCCTTGTAAAATTCCATATATATCTACTGCCATGTACTGGATTCTTCAGCAGTTACAGAGGTAAAAACAGAAAACTGTATTACCACAGTAATCCAAAGAGCTAACCCTACAAGTTCATTGCTCGGAATGAAACCTAACTAACAAGCAGTAACCTAAAAGCATTCTACAATCTACAAAATCTGGCAGGCTATACAGTCATTGGCTATCCATCATCCCAACAATAAAAAGTGACACCTTACTCATGGCTGCAGCACAGAGTCAGCATGTGAGACGAGGACGACATTTGAAACTAGGACCCATTCGCAGAATGTAACGTCCTCATGTGCTGCTCTTGTGTTTTTTGCCACGTCTGATAATCTTAATGTTTGGTCAGGTAGGGTGTATAGGAAAGATTTATGCAGTGTATTGGTCAAGGAAAAGTCACTGATTATATGTTTGAAAGGATTAGCATATACCCATTAATGGCAGGGTTTTCTGCATAATCTTGTCTTGGCTTTCTCACCATTATGATTCTGGACACATCTCAGGTCATCGTGACCTTGACTGTCCTCTGGTCAGCTTGACCCCGAACAGGGCCCAGTTAATGTGACCCCAAAAAGTTTTCCATATGTGCAGTTATGAAATAGGGATGGTAAGATATGCTAACAGTGTAGATATGTTTAATCAGTGGACATTATACAAGTTTTGATTTATCAAGTTGCCATTTATTGGAGGACTAAAAAAATAGGCCAAGATCTGGTCCACTGCAAATACTTATGTTGTCGCACATCCTTGGAATTTGACAGTCTAGAGCAACAAAAAAAGTGTTCCTATCAGAAACAAGAGTCAGGTTTGCTGGGGCGAGGTGTGGATGAGACCTTGGGCTGATGCTCTGGGAAATGTGTACCTTATTAAAATATGCAGACCGACTTGTTTCTTTTATTCTGGGTTTCCTTTGTTTCAAGAACCATTTTTAAAAAAACATAATTCCTCTGTGGCTTCAGTCGTCAAAAATCAACAATATTAAAAGTAAATTCAAGCTTCCCAGTGCAGTATTGTGAACTAAAGATAAACCTGTGCACTCTTTGCTTGGATACAGGAGCTCACCTCTCTCTGAAGTGGTATCAAATGGGTGTATTTCTTTTTACTAAAAATGATTTGAAAACTAAAATCACCCCAGGCTTGAAATATGAAATAAAAGGTGACAGTCTAGCTTTGCTGCTTCAGTCTTGCTTTTTAATACATCTAGTCAGGAGGGAACAAAGTGATTTGAGGTTATTTTTGCCCCTCATCAGTGTTTTCAGAAGAGGCACCTTGACTGAAATGTCACAAACCTTTTCAGCCTTTATTAAGTGGTTTATAGAGAAGAAGAGAGGCTATAATGGTATGATACCTAGCAACTGAGTCATGAATAAATATTATTTTCCCCATTCCAGATAAGCTTCACAATTAAAAAATTGAGTGGCAGGAAAAAAGTGTGTCTGTGTGTGTAAGTAAAATTATCTTTCATATGAGTTGCAAGGCCAGTATATTGCAGCCTAAGCAGGCATGAATTTTTATCTGCCTTTTAATTTGAAGTTTGGACAGTTTGGAAATATAGTTGTGTAAAAAAACACCCCATAATTTTGTCTTTCCATTGGAATTATTTTATTTAGTGTATTATGTTTCATTTTAATGTTAAAAAATGTTTTTTTTTTTAAACAGGTATATGATGGGAAAGACAGCTCATCACGTCTCTTGGGGACCTTTTCAAAAAAAGAATTGATTGGGCTCATTCTCAACAGTACATCTAACCATTTATGGATAGAATTTAATACCAATGGATCAGATACAGACCAAGGGTTTCAGCTCACGTATACAAGTAAGTAGCCCTCATGGTGATAAGTGTGTGTGTGTGTAAAAATACCAAAAAAAAAGTAAATATGTTACTTACTGAGCATGGTTTTACACATAATCCCAAGGATTAGTTCTTATTACCTACTGTGTTTATGAGATTGCATTTTAATTCCTTTCACTGCTGGAAAGGAGGGCATGCTTAAAAGTAGTATTTTCTACTTCAGGACATTTTGTGAGCACAGCTGTAGAGATAAATAAAGAAGATACTATGATTAAAAAAAGGAAGGGGTTGAGTAAATCAGTAGCTTATTATGCATAAATCTTACACAATTGGATGTTCAGGCGACTATCATTGCTGTTATTGGCTGGAACAAACATCCACTTCTTTGCCAGTTGCATTAACAGAACTTACTGTTCTCATATGTTGCTAATTTGAGCTGGTAAAATTCAAAGAAATGTACAGATCAAGAGCCAAAAAAAAAGAAAGAAAGAAAGAAAGAAAAGGAAAGGAAAGGAAAGGAAAGGAAAGGGGAAAAAAAGAGAAATATTTCTCTTTTTTTTTTCTGAGAGAGAGATAGAAAGTTTGGGTATTATGAGAAAAATTGTACAAACAGCTGCGCTTGCCATTTTTTCTCCATTTAAAGAGATTTCTGTCATTTCCAAGGTCCAAAATTATCATTTTTTTATCCTGCTTTTCCTTCAAACAGCTCAGTAATGAGTATGTGGTTTTCTTGTAACATCTCTACAAGATAAGTTAGCCTGAGAAATAGTGAGTGATCTAAATTATGTACTTGGAAAGCTTCATGGTTGAAGGGAATTTATTATTGTTCTCATGATATACTCACCGTTTAAAGAAATAATCAAGGCAACATGTTGAAAATTAAAACATACACGCATGCACACAATGAGAATATGTTGGCCCTTAACCCAGGCCTCATCAATCTAATGGAAAAACTGGACAAGGTGAGAAATACATTTCAAGCATTTTATTTATTTATTTATTTATTTATTTATTTATTTTTTACAAACAGCAACTGTAATCCCCATTTCTAAGTTCTGGAGATGCCAGGGAAGGGCACCAATTATTTTCTTCCTATACTGTTCTTCCAACAAAAAGTTACATTGTTCCCTGAAACTGTTTTCCCTGAAATAGAAGTGAGAACTGCACCATCACGTAGCCACTTGCCGTATAGTGCCAGGGATTAATTTGTCAGGGTGTTGGGATACGTGACCTGGAAATTTGTATTATAAAGAGCAAGTATGATATGTTATAACCTATAGGGGCTAATAATAAAAAGACTAAACATAGCTGGCTAGCATATCTTGATTAGGCCTGAAAAGCTAGCATAAAAAAATAAAAAGGCCAAATACTTATCTCTGTGAGAAAATGTGTGTAAAAACCACTGTCTCTATATTATTGAGTTGGATTATGCTCTAATGCTGTATAGTTCTGTCTGGTCTGTAAAGGGACAGGGCTGCACTGAACATTGTGCTGTGATATGTAGTCTGTATGGTAAGAGTCTCAAACTCATTATAAATATCACTAGATTTTGCTCTAATAAAAAAATAGTTTAGACATAAGCCTATCATATCAGAATTTACTTCAGGAAAGCAGTGCATCCATTCCCCATCCAGATCAATAACCCATTTTTTTTCAATGTTAAAATGATGGAAATACACTCCCACATTTCTCATCATAGCTACATTACAGGTTATAAGTTTCATATTTCACATTGCTTCCTGGTAATATTTCATTGGAAGCCAGTGGGTCACATGAAGCCCATCAAAGCTCCTTAACCCCATTGATAACACCCTTTTTAAATTTTGATATTAAAAGCCCCCTCATACTCTTTAGAGTCATGGAGGCCATTTTGCTGTGGAATGGCCAAAGCTGTTTTAGGCCAAGGTGGGATTTTACTTTGAAAATCGGTATCCTTTCACTTCTGGTTTGGGAGGGAAGAAAGACCCTATGAGCCTAAAACAGTTCTGGGGGGATTTACTTACTTGCAGTAGAATCCCCGTATCCACTCATTCATTATCCACAGGACACAAAACAGCACACTTACCATAGAGTCTTCCTCAAAAATGTATCCTCTCTAGCCATTTTCTAGGTCTCCAAGGCAACTCTATGGTATTTTAAACCAGAAGTCCCATTATTTTCAATGGTGTTCGCTATTATCCACTGTTTTCAGTATCCATGCCCCCCCCCTGAGAACCAATCCCCAGCAGATACAGGGGTCCTACTGTACTTACTTCCTGCCTTTTCCCACCATTGGGACTCCAAGCAGCTTAGAGGGATAAAGCAGCTAAAAGTCCACATCATACAAAAGTTAAAAATATAATTAAACTAGTAAGAGATTTAAAAACATACCTATTAAAAAAGAAAAATCAACAACAACAATCACCACTACAGCAATAAGTCCCCAAAGGCCAGTTGAAATACAAAAGTATTCACCTGCCTGTAGAAGGATAGTGAGGAACCAGTCCAGCCTCTTTAGAGCCTGGAAGCCATGCCATCACAGAGAAGGCTATATCTGAAGTCCCCTCAGATGTACCTTTGAGGATGGTGGGATTGAGAGAAGACCTCAAACCCTAGGCAGGTGCATATGTGAGAATATGAGTCTTCAGAGAACCTGGATCCAAGCTATATAAGGCTTGATAGATTACAAGCAGCACGTCAAATTGTGCCTGGAAACAAACCAGCAACCAGTGGAGCTGTTGCAACAAGAGGTTTATATGCTTTCTGCAGCCAGCCCCAGTTAACAATCTGGCTGCAGCTCTTTGTGCCACCTGAAGTTTGCAATGGCAGCCCCATATGTAATAGTAATTCAAACTAGATGTAACTAGGGCATGAGTCACTGTGGCCAGATCAGGCATTTCTAGGAACAGGTATTTCTGGCACTCTAGCTCTAACTGTGCCAAAACACTCCTGGTCCATGCAGAAATCTGAGCTTCCATGCTCAGTGTTGAATCAAGGAGTTTATCAAGTGGCTTCACAGGGAGTATAACAACATGCAGTGCAGGTTGAATCCCTTCTCCCTGATCTGCCCTTCAACTGACCAGGAGCAACACTCTCTTGTCTGAGTTAAGATTAATGTGTTTATCCTCGCCCAGTTTGTTGCTTATGTGAGGCACCAGTTTAGCTTCCTTGATGGATGGTGCGGGGGAATAATATAGTTGGGTGTCATCTGCATACTGATGGCACTAAATCGCAAAACTCTGGACAACTTTGAATCATTTCATGTGTATGTTAATAGCATGGGGACAGGACAGAGCCCCAAGGGAACCCACATGCCCAAAGCCACCCCAAAGCTAATGGTCAAACAGGAGTTCACCAGAACCACTTTCAGGGTTCACCCTTCTAGGAAAGAACAGTGGCACTGAAAAAGTGTTCCTGCAGGCCCCATCCCAACAAAGTGACCTAGAAGGATGCCTGGTTGATGGTAATGAAAACTGCTGAGAGTTCCAGCAGAACCAATAGGGACACACTCCTCCCATCTAGGTCCTTGTATAGGTCATCCACCAAAGCAAACCAAACTAGATTTGGTAAATAGCCAGGATTGAAACCAGATTGAAACAGCTCTATATAATCCATTTTATTCACAAATCTCTGGATCAGAGATGTCGCCACATGCTCTAGTGCTTTACCTAGAAACTGAACTTTTGAAACTGGCTGGTAGTTGTCCACTATGGTAGGTTTCAGGGACAACTTTTTCCATGAATGGTCTCATAACCACCTTCTTTAGGCATAATGGAAATCTGTCATTTCCCCCAAAGCACTGATCACTCCTTCTACATACTCAACTCAACCAGTCCTTGCTTTTATTATTAGACAGAAAGGGCAAGGGCCAAACAAAGTGGCTCTCACTTCTTCAAGAATCCTGCCCACATCCTCAGATTGTAAAAACTGGAAAATTTCCCCATGCCCCTAGAGGGCATGAGGAGCATTTTAGACTGAAAAAAGGTGAGGTGTGAGACACAACAGAGGGCAACTGTGGCCCTCAGAGGTTTAGAGAGTAGAGAGGTGTGTATGGTCCCTTTGACCTGTAGAAGTTGCTCACCCATACCCTAGGGCAATCAACCACTAATCTTGCTGACACTGGGAAGAATCTGCTTCCCAATGTGGTGCTATTATTGTTACTAATCCCATACTAGTGTGTTTCGGGGGAGGGGGTAAGCTCTGTTCATCTATTTCAGCAACAACAACAACAACAAAGAATCTTGTGGGATGTAAAAAAACCCTAATATGTTTAATTTGACATAACTCTACCTAGACAGCAGGCTATTTTATCAGATTTATAAAGTTGTTTCTCAGTTGGCATATTATTATATACAGTACATACTTGCATGAACAAATCATTGGAGGGTGTAATCTGTGGGGTGAATAGAAATGCAAAAACTGCAGACACTGATCATTTCCTTAACTATAAGCATTGAGAAGCAAGGTGTGATGGTAGCACCAAAATCCTGCCATGGGTAACCTGATTAGCACATGTATATCCATTGTCTTGTTCATCTCTCAAGAGACAGAGTTGAACCTCCTGGGGAATTCCAGTGCTCTCTCACAACAACAATGTAATGTGCATTGTCTTTGATCCACTAGTATTTACATCTCATTAAAATGAGTTGCCCATGAGTCCACCAGGCCTCCATTTAGCAACTGTATGGTGTGGCAATAAGACTAGAACTGTGTGTGTGTGTGGGGGGGGGTTTGTTACAACCCTTTTGTGCATTTTCAAGGTCAGATAATTATTCTTCCTTTAAATTCTGCATATAACTGTCCTGCATATAGCTGTTCTCAGGCAGTTCTCCCAAGTTACTTAAGTGTAGAAATTAAACTTTGATGGCCATACTTTTACTGAGAATTTTACCTCCAGCTTCACCCATTCACTCCTCTTAGATGGGTCTGAAGTTTAAAAGGGAGGGGAGGTTTATCTATTTACTAAACTGAGCAGCCAAAATGCATTAGTGTAGAGCACAGTAGGGTTTGTATGTCAGTGAATGATTGTCTTGGGAATCAGAGGGGTCCATTTTCATTAACCAGGATCCTTTGTACTTTTCCAGGATAACATAATGCCTACTAAAATATTGGATTATAATGTATATATACTAGAAAGGTTTACTATTTTATATTTCATACATCTTTTATTATGGAAAAGCAAATGGCTACATTTATTCTCCATGGTCTATACAGAAAACAGGATTATTGTTGTTGGAATGTGTTCTCCATTTTTGTACAAAGCTCTTCCAGATTTATAAGTAAAGAAGAAATTGAAAATAAAGTAAATAGTATTTGTAAGTTTATATTACAAATTATTTTTAAGCCATCTTGAGTCATGATTATGGGGGAAAGAAATGATTTAAATAAGGAGAATATTTTTTATTGATACTATTGTTTTGTTTTATTTTATTTTTATTCATTTTTATTTATTAAATACGTATATCCCAACCTCCAACAAAAATGTCAGGGTGGCATATAGTAACATCTGTCTGACCAATTTAAAACAAGGTAAACAATTAAAAAATATTTTTAAAAGCTAAAAGCATAGTGAACAGTATAAAGTTTAAAGGAGACAGATTAAAACCAGTTAAAATATCTTTAAATGGTTTAATAAACAACTACATCTTCACGTGGCACTGTAACAACAGCAGTGTTGGTGCCAATCAGGCCTCTGATGGGAAGGTATTCCAAAACTGTGATGCCACAGCAGGGCCGGTTTAAGGAATTTTGGGCCCCCCTGCAATGCTTTACTTTGGGGCCCCCATATGTTTATCTCAGATCAATGTAACCTAACCTATTCACTGTACAGGATGTTCAGATTATAGTAGGACCCCCGTATCGATGGATTCATTATCCATGGAACACAAAACGGCACACCTACCATAGCGTCTTCCTAGAAAATGTGTCTTCCCTAGCCCTTTCCTAGGCCCTTCAAGGCAACTCTATGGTATTTTAAACCAAAAGTCCCATTATTTTCAATGGTGTCCACTATTATTCATGGTTTTCAGAATCCACGTCCCCCCAAACCAATCCCCAGTGGATAAGAGGGGACTACTATATTACATAATTTACCACCAATAATTTAGTTTAAAAACTATATTATAGGCACTAATATAATATAATATAATATAATATAATATAATAATATAATATTTTTTGTTTATTGGCAATTAATGAAATGGTGTAGATTTCCTCAAAGAAAAAAAAGAGTAGACTACAAGCTAAACATGAGTTAACAGTGTGATGCAACAGCAAAAAATGCCAATGCGATTCTAGGCTGCATTAATAGGAGTAGAGTCTAGATCAAGGGAAGTAATAGTATCACTCCATTCTGCTTTGGTCGGACCTCACCTGGAATACCGTTTTCAATTCTGGGCACAAGAAAGATACTGAGAAGGATGGTGCGAGGTCTGGAAGCCATTACGCCCTATGAGGAACGGCTTAGGGAGCTGGGTATGCTTAGCCTGGAGAAGAGAAGGTTGAGAGGTGACATAATAGTCATGTTTAAATATTTGAAGGGATGTCATATTGAGGAAGGAGCAAGCTTGTTTTCTGCTGCTCCAGAGACTAGGACACAGAGCCATGGGTTCAAACTACAGTCACCCCTCCACATTCGCTAACTTGACATTCGCTGTTTTGATTATTCACGGTTTTGGGAGGCCCCCCCAGGCCCCCCCAAAACCGCAACACGGGGCCTCCGGAGGCCCCGGGAAAGCCCTGGGAGGGAGCGGGGAGGGCTGGGGATGCCTCTGCGGGGCCTTCGGAGACCCTCCGGAGGCCCCGCGAAGGCCTTGGGAAGGAGGGGGGAGGGCCGGGGAGGACTTCACGGGGCCCCCGGATACTCTCCAGAAGCCCCATGAAGGCCCGGGGAGGGGGTGGGAAGGGCTGGGGAGGCGATCATGGGGCCTCTGGAGATGCTCCGGAGGCCCCATGAAGGCCTGGGGAAGGGCTGGGGAGTGCCGGGGAGGCCTCCATGGGGCCTCCGGAGACGCTCGGGAGGCCCCATGAAGGCCTGGGAGGGAGCGGGGAGGGCCGGGGAGGCCTCTATGGGGCCTCTGGAGCATCTCCGGAGGCCCCATGAAGGCGCGGGGAGGGGGTGGGGAGGGCCGGGGAGGGCCCGCGAAGGCCTTGGGAAGGAGGGGGGAGGGCCAGGGAGGCCTTCATGGGGCCCCCGGAGACTCTCCAGAAGCCCCATGAAGGCCCGGGGAGGGGGTGGGAAGGGCTGGGGAGGCAATCATGGGGCCTCCGGAAACGCTCTGGAGGCCCCATGAAGGCCTGGGGAAGGCCTGGGGAAGGGCTGGGGAGGACCGGGGAGGCCTCCATGGGGCCTCCGGAGACGCTCCGGAGGCCCCATGAAGGCCTGGGAGGGAGCGGGGAGGGCCGGGGAGGCCTCCCTGGGGCCTCCGGAGACTCTCCGGAGGCCCCACAAAGGCCCAGGGAGGGAGGGGCGGGCCAGGAGAGGCCTCCGTGGGGCCTTGCTAGGCCCCACGAAGGCCCAGGGAGGGAGGGAGGGGGGACGGCCAGGAGAGGCCTCCGTGGTGCCTTGCTAGGCCCCACGAAGGCCTGGGGAGGGAGGGGGAGGGCTGGGGAGGCCTCTGCGGGGCCTTCGGAGACCCTCCGGAGGCCCCGCGAAGGCCTTGGGAAGGAGGGGGGAGGGCTGGGGAGGCCTTCACGGGGCCCCTGGAGACGCTCCAGAAGCCCCATGAAGGCCCGGGGAGGGGGTGGGAAGGGCTGGGGAGGCGATCATGGGGCCTCCGGAGATGCTCCGGAGGCCCCATGAAGGCCTGGGGAAGGGCTGGGGAGTGCCGGGGAGGCCTCCATGTGGCCTCCGGAGACACTCGGGAGGCCCCATGAAGGCCTGGGAGGGAGAGGGGAGGGCCGGGGAGGCCTCTATGGGGCCTCCGGAGCATCTCTGGAGGCCCCATGAAGGGCCGGGGAGGGGGTGGGGAGGGCCGGGGAGGACTCCATGGGGCCTCCGGAGACGCTCCGGAGGCCCCATGAAGGCCTGGGGGAGGGCTGGGGAGGGCCTTGCTAGGCCCCACGAAGGCCCGGGGAGGGAGGGGGAGGGCCGGGAGAGGCCTCCGCAGGGCCTTGCTAGGCCCCACGAAGGCCCAGGGAGGGATGAGGGAGGGCCGGGAGAGGCCTCCGTGGGTCCTTGCTAGGCCCCACGAAGGCCCGGGGAGGGAGGGGGGAGGGCTGGGGAGGCCTCCGCCAGGCCCCACAAAGGCCTTGGGGGGGAGAGGGGAGGGCCGGGGTGGCCTCCCTGGGGTCTCCGGAGACTCTCCGGAGGCCCCACGAAGGCCCAGGGAGGGAGGGGGTGGGCCAGGAGAGGCCTCCGTGGGGCCTTGCTAGGCCCCACAAATGCCCAGGGAGGGAGGGAGGAGGGACGGCCAGGAGAGGCCTCCGCAGGGCCTTGCTAGGCCCCACGAAGGTCCAGGGAAGGAAGGGGGAGGGCCGGGAGAGGCCTCCGCAGGGCCTTGCTAGGCCACATGAAGGCCTGGGGAGGGACGGGGAGGGCTGGGGTGGCCTCTGCGGGGCCTTCGGAGACCCTCCGGAGGCCCCGCGAAGGCCTGGGGAAGGAGGGGGGAGGGCCAGGGAGGCCTTCACGGGGCCCCCGGAGACACTCCAGAAGCCCCATGAAGGCCCGGGGAGGGGGTGGGAAGGGCTGGGGAGACGATCATGGGGCCTCCGGAGATGCTCCGGAGGCCCCATTAAGGCCTGGGGAAGGGCTGGGGAGTGCCGGGGAGGCCTCCATGGGGCCTCCGGAGACGCTCGGGAGGCCCCATGAAGGCCTGGGAGGGAGCGGGGAGGGCTGGGGAGGCATCCACGGGGCTCCGGGAGGGTCTCCGGAGGCCCCGGGAAGGCCTAGGAAGGGAGTGGGGAGGCTGGGGAAAGCGACTATGGGGCCTCCGGAGGCCCCATGGTCGCTATGGTGGGGGAGGGGGAGGGCAGTCGTTATTCGCGGATTTTTCACATTCACGGGGGTCCGTGGAACGTAACCCCCACGAATGTGAAGGGACGACTGTACAAGAAAAGAGATTCCACCTGAATATTGGGAAGAACCTCCTGACAGTAAGAGCTGTTTGGAAGTGGTTACACTGCCTTGGAGTGTGGTGGAATCTCCGTCTTTGGGTTTTTTTAAAGATAGATTGGAGGGCTGCTGTTTCTTTCTCTTTCTCTTTCTCTTTCTCTTTAGTTTTGGAGAGGCTGTTTTGTTTGTTTTTTCTAAAAAGCCAGCAGAAGATTTTTGGAGGAGGAAGGTAAGAGGGGGCTCCTTCCGGCTGTCTCCTGGCTGTCTCCTTCGTCAGATTAAGGAGGCCAACATGGGGCCCTCTCTTGACCTCGGGGCCCCCTCTTGACCTCGGGGCTCCCTGCCAATGCTGATTTGGCAGACAGGTT
This sequence comes from Gambelia wislizenii, assembly GCA_030847615.1. NCBI lineage: Eukaryota > Metazoa > Chordata > Lepidosauria > Squamata > Crotaphytidae > Gambelia > Gambelia wislizenii. Next base: position 180,838,723 of record JAUMIR010000001.1, read on the forward strand.
AAACCAGCCCTGTGCCACAGCAGAAAACACTATTATTTTCATTATAATGAGATCAGGAGAAGCAGAAGCAGTTATTGAGGTGATGAGACAATCTACCCAGACAATTAGAAGAAAGAATTGCAAAATGGGATTATTGCCCTCCCACTGGGAATAACATGGGACAAAAATAATGGGATAATGTGGCCTCAACTTTATTAACAAACAAGAATCTGCAACACAGCAGCAAATGGGATGCGTGGGCACTTATGAAGGTAAGACCATTTAAACTGAGCCTCTCCAAAGTAGAAACTTCCCGGCTCTGAACTGCAGGGAATTTCCCCATGATTCTTCATCACCTAATTCCCACGAAGGAAAAGTAGGACCCAGGCAATCTGCCGCCCCCATGGTGCTGGTCATCACTTTTGAGATTGGAGTTCATGGAACCTACATCTCAAGCTGGATGGCACTGAGTAGACAAGATTCCTCCACCTTTCACTGCCTTTAGGAGAACCTCCTAGATACAAATTAGCTGAGTGCCTCCACCCCACAAGATGTTGCAAAACAGCAAATAATGTGACATTCAAATGACTGGGGCTATGAATTCTATACAGGATGAAGTATGTGGTGGTAAAACATGTCCATAGGCAAATCAGGGCATGGTAAAAAAACTTCTACTCAGCCTCCAGAGGTGATTAGGCAAAGCCCATGATGCATGGAGGGAGACTAGGGAGCAGCTCTCTGGCAGAAGAGGCTGAATAATGGCCAAAAGTTGTTTGAAAAAGAAAAAAAAAATATGGGTGGGCACACAGGAGCCAAGCACTCCCCTGTGTCGCCCTTCTGCCATTTGGTAGAGAGTTCAAAACCATCCTGGTTAACAACCAAGGAAGTGCAATATTGCTTGCATAGATTTTACAGTTATAAGGGGTATATATTCTAAACAAGTACATTTCTGGAACAAACAAAGAAAACAATACCTGCCAAATGTGGGAATTTTTGTGGTGATTTCAGCCAAGAAAGGTAATGCAGGCAAAATTTGGCATTTTTCTGGGAACTTCTGTTCATATGTAGCAGGGTCTTAGAAGTTTAAGGACATGTTCTAACATTTTCCATTAAAACTCCAAGCACCCCTTTTAGAAACTCAAGATATCCCAAAATCTCCCTGGGTGGTGGAGGTGAGCAGGGAAGAATGTAACTAAAAATAGTAATGAGTGATACATCAAAGTGTCCTTTTCTCTGAAATTTCAAGTAATAAGCGCATCTGGGCAGTGCCAACTAAAGACCATTTGCTGCCTGACATAAAGCTAAAGAATATGCACATGTACAGACAAACCAACACTTGAAAAGGTGTTTAACCACTATTTAGACACCAGTGCTTTCATTTTATTTTGAAATTCAGCTTGCTAGCTTATCTAGGAACCAATTAGCTATTTTGAAGTACAGTCCATGCCTCACAGTTTGTGAGAGAGGTGAGCAAATGCCCCATAGTCAGTCCAATGCTTGTTATCACAGACTGAGTGTCTAGAGAATTTGTAGCAAATTGTGCTCTCAGGCCTCCAGTTATCCTTCCTATCCCCTTTTCAGATATTGCAGCCTCCCCCATGGCCCCAAATATGCACCCCAAATAGGAGAGCATAACCTGCATGTGTCCGGAGGAAAATCCACAGAAGGCAATCCAAAGCCTTTTTTGCTCTCCCCAACCCTATAAACTTGGAGGGTCTTTGGTTTGCAAGTATAAAAAGATACATAGATTGATAAAGAAAAGAAGTAGTCCCATATTTTGACTGTTGTTTCTTTGTATCAAAATAAGTAAATCCTGTTTTATGTCTCTGATCACTGTTTTTTCCTACAATTTCCTGATACTTTTCCCCAATTAAAATTTGCCTTGCCGTGACACCTGTAGTTGCTGTGGAGAGAAGATGATATAGCCTCAGGCATCCCCACAGTTGGGCCTGGCTTTAAAGTTCTCAGAGCAGCAGGAAGATTTTGTCATTGCAGTATAAGGTGCAAATATGTTCTGTTGCCCAGCTAGCTACTCTTGACTTTAAAAATGACATTGAGAACGGATATGTCAGGTGGCAGGCAATTAGAAACACAGGTGCAGAATATGGTAAAAAGTAAATGAAGGAATTTGAAGCAACATAATGTCTCTCTCTCTCTCTGTGTGTGAACACTTTTGACCAATATGTCATAATCTGTATAGCCACACACTATGAGACCAGGATAAACCTATTGGAGGCTGACTTTTTTGTAAACCAGGAGTGGAGAATGTATACATTTTCAGATGTTGAGATTTTTTAAAATGAAATTCTCATAAATCCTAATCAGCATAGCCAGTGATGAGGGAGGATGTCAGTTGCAATAAGAAACATCTGGAGGGCTACACATTTCCCTTCCTGATGTATCTTGGGGTTGTTTTTTGTTTTGTTTTGTTTTTTAAAAAAGATCTAATACCATAGATTAAAGCACACAGGCCAGCCTTCTTTTTAAATTGCTGAACTAGATACAGATACACATGCAGACAGACACACACACCACCAAAAGTCACCACCAAAAGGGAGAACTCAGAGCTGCCTTTTATTTTTCTGAATCGGAATGAAACAGTCATCATTTTAAAAATCATTTTCATTTGAAACAGAAAGACTGCAAAAACAGCAGATATTCTTCCCAATTCAAAAATTCACAACTCCCAAACCCTTCTAAAACAATGCAGTACAAAAAGAGGGCACTTGTACAACTCAAGTCCTTAAATATGTTCTGGCCAACATGCAGTGGCAGTTTCCATCATACCCTCCTGGGGGAGTCTAGTTTTGCACTCCACGTAGATTGCAGTAGATGTCAGGTGCTAGATTGTCATTGCTTTCTGTGGGGTACCCAAAGCCATCCAGTGATGACCTGCTTTCTTAAGAGTGAATGAACAAAAATTGTCTTTTTGTACCTTGATGTATGGGCACTTGAAGTAAAGGATCCTCCCATTTTGCTGGACTGGAAAGAGATCAATCAGAGAAGGGGTGGAGGAGTGTTTGTTCTTTTTTAAAGATCCTGGGGGTAATATTACTTATGAGCCGGCTCTGCAAAACAGCCCCGTTTCTATAAAGAATAGCCATGTATGTGCCACAGATACTCTTGCAATATAGGAATTTGAAAATGTTTTTCATGTGCTACATGAATATTTTATTACAAAATGCTGGATATTATAGGTTCATATTAAGCCAGGAACAGGATTACATACTCAGTTATTTCTAAGCAATATTACATAAAGGCAGCAGATATTTTTATGTGCTTTATTTATTCACTATGGAAGATTTTTTTTTAATGTACCTTATTTATTCATACAGAAAAATGGCTAAAGACAGTGTGTGGTGCAACAGCAAGATGGTGTGACTATGACCCTGCACTCCAACTCTCATTTGCTTATTTATGGCCATGCCTAAGTGGCACATATGTATGCAAGCTCCAAAGTGCTTATGCCTAGTTTTCATAGAAGCAGGTAGTTTGTCATCCTGTGTGCATGGGTTGTAATATTTGCACTATTAAGGCATTACTTGGTATACAAGATGCAGCTTTTTTCAATCACACATTGAAAGACCTTTCTCTATAATAATTGACGTGTGTTTGCATGTATCTGCAACATAGCTCCAAGATTTGGCATGGATATTAAGGAGATGCTGAGTGTGTACTTTTTATTTTGTTTTTAAAATGGATTAATGAATTTTAGTTCAATCAAATCTGTTTGTAGGCTGTAGTACCATCTTTAATCACAAGGTGTCCCTAAAAAACAAACCTCGGAGCAAGCTGAGAGATTAATTTCTTCAAGGAGCCTCTAGTCAACTCAGTGTTCACAATTCCTCTGCAAAACCAGAACTCTTCAAACCATTCACATAGCGAGATGGAGAGGGAGGGAGAGAGAATTTATGGCACCCAGTGGGAGAAGACTGAGGAAATAAGGAAGACTGAATGAATATTAGAGGTGCAGGGTAAAAACATTCAAACAAAACAGAATGAAACACTCAAAACAGGGAAGAAGAAATTGAACCGAAAGGGAAAGGAAAGATTAGAGAAAGAGCATAGGGAAACAGCAAGAACATGGGGGAGGAGGCATTCTAAGTCAGATGAAGATACCCTGTTGGTACACAAGGCAAACATCCAAAATCCACAGAGGAACAATAACTTTATTGAACAATCAAGGGGGGGGGATACACAAAATACTGAGAAATGTTTCAAGTTTTCCAGCTAACACCCAGAGGTTGGATACTAATAAAGAATAGGCACTGGGACATAAAATCATAGAATCATAGAATTGTAGAGTTTGAAGAGACCACAAAGACCATCCAGTCCAACCCCCTGCCACACAGGAAATCATGATCAAAACATCCATGACAGATGGCCATCCAGCCTCTGTTTGAAGACCTCCAAGGAAGGAGATCCTACCACACTCCGAGGGAGTGTGTTCCACTGCTGAACAGCTCTTATTGTCAAAAAGTTCCTCCAAATGTTGAGGTGGAATCTCTGTCCCTGGAAGCTTGCATCCATTGCTCCGTGTTCTAGTCTCTGGAGCAGCAGAAAACAAGCTTGCTCCATCCTCAATGTTACACCCCTTCAAATACTTAAACAGAGCTATCATATCATCCCTTAACTGTCTTTTTTCCAGGCTACACATACCCAGCTCCCTAAGTCTTTCCTCATAAAGCATAGTTTCCAGACCTTTCACCATTTTAGTCACCCTCCTCTGGACATGCTCCAAATTGTCAATATCCTTTTTGAACTGTGGTGCCCAGAACTGGACACAGTATTCTAGGTGAGGCCTAACCAAGGCAGAATAGAGTGGCACTTTTACTTACCTTGATCTAGACACTATACTTCTATCGATGCAGCCCAAAATCGCATTGGCCTTTTTAGCTGCTGCATCACACTGTTGACTCATGTTCAACTTGTGGTCTACTAGGGAAGCATTCTTGGCGATGTAGACCCAAATCTGGATTTGCAGTAGTCAGTCTTAAGACAAAGTATAGGAGGTGGACACCATGAAGTGACATTACTATGAACAATATTAAGAAACTGTATATATTTGAAGTTCCAATGATTTGCATATTGTACTTGATAGTGGAAATGTTTAAGTCAATTACAGTAAGCTTTTAATTTATTTGGTGCATTAAGTAGCAGTAGTTTTTAAATGCTTCCATTTGGAAAAACATCTGCTCTGTAAAAATATTTGCTCTTGCTAGCATGAGTGCACTTAAGGTAGGGTTGTAATGTTATGGCTATAAAGCAGGAGTGTTTACTTTGTATATCTCATAGTCAGGTAAAAAGAAGAAATGTAGCTGCATTATTTCAGGAAATCCATCATAGGGGAAACAAAGAAAATCAAAAGAATCTAGCTTTGACTACAGAGGTTTCTAAAGCTGGCTTCCATGGAACTGGTTAGCTAGCTAGTATGAAGACTCAGCCTGTGACCAGCTTCTCTATTTAGAAGAAGCAGCACAACCTCATAGAAAGCAGGAATGAAACAAAGCCTAAGGGGTTGTTTAAACAATGAAAAATAATTCTCAAAGAATGCAGGCAGAATATCTTTTGTTCAGATGAACTCCTGCCGGGATTCACCATATTAGGAAGGAGGGAGGCTGAAAACTCCAAGTAGTTTGCAATTACATCTTTTGCTATTTTTTGCTATCTTTTTTTTTTTTTTAAGTACATGAAAATGCACATAATAGCCCATTTGAACAACCAATTTTAATTGGGGCACATCCGGGAAGTCGAAACATGATTGGTCAGATGTGTGCAGGAGCAGGCTTGCTTGTGACAAAGTGACTGGAATCACCATTGTTGTTTTTCACAGACATGATTGTGTGCTTTTTTTGAGTGGCAGAGCAAAAAAGGGGGGGTGTTAAACAGAAGATCGCTCTTCCACATATCTCGTTTAACAAGGCAAAAATGGTGGGGAGAACAGAGGGAGCTTTCAGGGAATAATAAGGCAGGTAATGAACTCGTGGCTACCATCTATTCTTGTGGGCATGCTTCATGTGAACATCAAACTCAGATAGCTTCCCATACCAGTGATCTTGTGAATCGTGGAACAAATGAACACTGCTGAGATAGTGAGTTAATGTGTTATCTCACACAATTATCCAGTCTGACTGAGCCCTAAGTGCGGCAAATTACACATAGGCCTATGAAACATAAAGGGAAACACACCAGGGGCTATTTCCCCGTTTCCTCCTTCCTCTTTTCTCATTACCTGCATCACCATTTGTGCTTTAGAGATAGAAAGAATATTCAAAAATATTTGAAAAATGGTAGAAAAACTTGTTCACTGAGTGTCAAGAAACCCTCATAAATAGAATCATGTGTTTCTGTGTCGAATATAATATTTCAACATGCAAATATTAAGTTATCTGAATAAAATGTTGTTTTATATGTTGAAAAAAGCTGTAATTGGGAATTTGTTCTGTGTAAAATTTGCACATGGTTGATTTGCATAGAAAACAGCATTTTCTGTAAAGAAAGCAGCATTTTCTGTGTAGGAATTAATATTTCTGTGTTGAAATATTATTTTCAACACAGATAATGCTGTTTCTTGTGCAGAAAATGCTGCTTTCTGTGCAAAAGCACAGCCTGTGTTAGCCTGCTCCTAACCGTAAGCCCTAGTATTCAGAGGAGCTTAGGAAGATGAAGCAGGCTGGACAACAACTAGAGCGCACCTGGTGGAAGACTCGACTCTTATCTGACAAGACTCTTCATAGGAATTTCCTTGATTCCTATCAAGAGGCGATACATGCAGCGCAGAAGTCTTTCTCCTCTGCACGTCCCGTCCAGCGGAACTGTTTAGGCTGGTGGGGGAGTTGACACAGGTTCCACCTGCGCAAAACCCCTTAATTAACCTGACAACGGCCTGCTGTGACGCATTCAGCAGCCACTTTGCAGATAAAATCTCTTGGATAAGAGCCAACTTAGATGCCAGTGTTATGACAGAATCTATAGATGAGGTGTCCAGCAACTCCGTTGATGAAATTTTATTGGATCAGCTTCAATCTGTGAGTACCGATGACGTGGACAAGCTCCTTGGCAGAGTGAGGAAGACAACCTGTCCACTTGATCCTTGTCCATCATGGCTTGCCACCCAAGGGGGTGACACACTGAGAGTATTCCTTAGCGACATTATCAATGTGTCCTTCAGGGGGGGATCCGTTCCATCCTGTCTAAAGGAAGTGGCGGTTAAGCCACTCCTGAAAAAGTCTTCCCTGGACGCCTTGGACAGGAATAACTATAGGCCAGTCTCCTTGCTGCCTTTTTTTAAGCAAGGTGATCAAGAGGGCAGTCATTTCCCAACTCCAAGCTGTCTTGGATGAAACTGATTATCTAGATCCATTTCAAACTAGCTTTAGGACAGGATATGAAGTTAAGACTTCCATGGTTGCTCTGGCTGATGACCTTCGCCTGGGGATTGCTTGGGCTAGTGTGACCCTGTTGGTGCTCTTGGACCTCTCAGCGGCCTTTGATACAATAGATCATCCCATCCTCTTGGATTGCCTGAGAGGGTTAGGAATTGGAGGCACTGCCTTGCAGTGGTTCCATTCCTTCCTCTCAGGCAGATCCCAGAAGGTGAGGCTCAGGGACAGCTGCTCTACTAGAATAGAGCTCAATTGTTCCCTCAGAGCGCCATCCTGTCCCCGATGCTATTTAACATCTATATGAAGCCGCTGGGAGAGATCATTTGGAGGCATGGAGTGCGGTGTCATCAGTATGCTGATGACACCCAGATATATTACTCCATGTCTTGGTCTTCAGCTTTGACTTCAGATGGCGTCTCTCCTCTCAATGATTGTCTTAGGGTAGTAATGGACTGGATGAAGAAAAACAAATTGAGACTGAATCCAGACAAAATGGAGATACTAACAGTTACAGGCCTGGAACCAGGTCTAGGAATGCAACTTCCAATCCTGGATGGAATCACACTCTCCTCCAAGGACTGTGTCTGCCATCTGGGGGTGCTCCTGGACCCGTCGCTCCTGATGTCTAATCAGGTAAATGTGACGGTCAGGAGTGGCTATTATCAACTTCGGCTGATACACCAGCTGCGCCCTTTCCTGGAAATCAGGGACCTTGAAACTGTGGTACATGCGCTGGTAACCTCTCGTCTCGACTTCTGTAATGCGCTCTACATGGGGCTACTCTTGTGCTTGGCTCGGAAACTTCAACTAGTTTAGAACATGGCAGCCAGGTTGATTTCTGGCGTTTCCAGAAGAAAGCATATAACACCTGTGTTAAAACTCTCCACTGGCTTCCTATTAGTTTCCGGGCACAGTACAAAGTGTTGATTATGACCTTTAAAGCCCTACATGGCTTGGGTCCAACTTATCTCTGGGACCACCTCCTCCCATACGACCCTCCCCACTTACTTCGGTCCTCTGGGAAGAACCTGTTACAACCTATGAAAACATGGCTGTTGGTGACCTCCCAAAGGGCCTTCTCTGCTACCGCTCCCAGATTATGGAATGGCCTGCCAGACGAGATCCATCTTATTACCACTATAGACAGTTTCAAAAAAGCTGTCAAGATGGATCTTTTCTGGCAGGCCTTTCCCGAATAGCTATCCCAGCCCGAAGATTTGGCTGTCTTTTCCCTTAAGCTGCCATTGAATTATTCCATTTTTTCTCTTTTAAATTATTGTATGTTTTTAATCTTTTTAATTTAATATTGTTTTAAGGGGTGGGTGGGTTAGGGTACTAAGGTAATTATGGAATTTTTATGCTGTAAGCCGCCCCGATTGCGTTGCAGAGGGACGGGATAGAAATAGTAATAATAATAATAATTATTATTATTATTATTATTATTATTATTACAACCACATATGAGTTTTGTGCAGAATAAGTCCTGAATTATGAATAGCCTTTAACAATTGTGTGGTTTTTGAAGACTTTTTTCCAGCAGGAAAAAAATACTGAAATTATTTTTGCCACCTCTGACAACAAACTTAGGGAGCACATCCTCAGTGTGCTTTAATTTCCAACATATTTCTGAGACAGGAGAAATTCACTAGGATCTCATGCATATCCTCCAATACTTCGCAGAAGAAAACTAGGACATGTGGGAATCAGCAGCATCTCACGCTGAGGATGGAGCAGGCTTGTTTTCTGCTGCTCCAGAGACTGGAACACGGAGCAATGGATGCAAGCTCCAGGAACAGAGATTCCACCTCAACATTAGGAGGAACTTTTTGACAGTAAGAGCTGTTCAGCAGTGGTGAACAGCAGCTAAACTCAAGCATACTCAAAAGATGAGGGTGACTGCTAAGAAATTTGGTCTCCCGTCATAATTATCAGCAAACACGCCCAGATTCTCAAACAGATGCTATTTCTCCTCCTACAAGAAAAGATTCAGTCCTCCTCCTTCACAGCCTCACACTTCAACGTCTTATCAACCACACAGGTGGTACCTAAACCAGTTCTGTATTAAGACCCCGTTCCCCAAGAAGAAACCTAAAGCCTCTAAACAATGCATTTGATGTGATGCTACCACCACTGCTTACCATGACTCCTCTGGCCGACCATCTCTCCAACTCCATCCATCTTTGGCAACAGATAACATTGGATTGCTGGGTCCTCAGCATCTTATAAAAAGGTTATTTCATCGAGCTCACAAAAAAAAAAAACCTTGGGGGGGGCGTACAGAGTAACCCCTCCATCCTCTGCACTCCTGGAAGAAGTGAGCACCTTACTTCTCAAAGGGGCTATAGAGCCCATATCTCCATCTCAGATCAAAAACACCTTCTTTTCCAGGTACTTCCTGGTGGACAAGAAAGATGTTCTGCCCGAACAAACAAGGAGGGACCCGATCCCAGCCACTCTTAGAGATGTCCATCCAGATTTGGGAATGGTGCGTCAGACAGAGGATTTCACTCACAGCCATTCACCTTCCAGGAGACCAGAACTCGATGGCAGATGCCCTAAGCAGGGTGCTAAACAGCAATCAGGAATGGTCTCTCAATCATTCGATTTTGGAGGACCTCCTCCATATGTGGTGGACTCCTCTAATAGACCTGTTTGCATCCAAGAACAATGCGAAATGCTGACTGTTCTGCACCAGGGGCCCAAAGACACACGACAGTCTCGGGGATGCTTTTCTCTTCAGATGGACCGACCCACTACTTTATGCCTTTCCCCCCTTCCTGCTCCTGCCCAGAGTGATTCCAAGATCCAACAGGATGCCGCCAGTTGCATTCTGATAACCCTGTGGTGGCCCCGCCAAGTACGGTTCGCACCTCTTCTTCTGATGGCTAGACGCCGCTTCAAGAAGCTACCATTCCGGCCAGACCTTCTCACGATGCAGGACAGGCTAATCAACCATCTGGACTTGGCCTCGATCCGCCCAACGACCTGGCTGGTCACTCCCTGAACAATGTCTCTCATTCTGTTTATCGCATTATAGAGTCAGTGCAACGACCTGCTATACTTAGAGTGTACAGGTATAAGTGGCAAAGTTTCCAGGCCTTTCGAGTCAAAAAGTGTCTGGACACTGCACCAGTTGATATACCACAGTTACTGGACTTTCTGGCATCCTTGTCTGTTGAAGGACTATCCGTCTCATCAATTAGAGGATATGTTGCAGTGATCTCCTGGTATTTCCAGCAAGAGGGAAAACCCTCCTGTTTTAAAGATCCATTAAGCCAGGGTTTTTTGAAGGGCTACAAAAACCTTCATCCACCTGTGAAGGATCCCACTCCTGGTTGGAGCCTGGATATAGTCTTAAACACATTGATGAAAAGCCCCTTTGAACCAATGGCCACATGTGACCTACGCCTTTTATCAATGAAAACAGCCTTATTAGTAGCGGTTACATCTGCAAGGAGGGCAAGCAAACTGTGTGCACTGCGCATAAATCCACCTTATATGAAGTTCTACAAGGACAAGGTGATCCTCCGACCAGATATTGCATTGATGCCAAAAGTGATTTCTTCTTTCCGCCTTAATCAAGATATCGTTCTATCGGCTTTCTTCCAGGACCTGACTTCTCCACTAGAGCGCAGCCTCCACACACTAGATGTTAGGCACACTCTGGCTTTTTACATAGACAGAACTACTGGTGTATGTAACTCTGTGCAACTGTTTGTCTGTTACGGAGGAAGCAAGAAAGGCAACCCTGTTTCTACTCAACGTTTTTCTAAGAGAGTAGCGGCTACTATCCACCTTGCTTACCAAATGTCAGGCAAACAGATTCCCACTTCCGTCCACAGCCACTCCACGAGAGCAGCGGCTACCTCGACAGCGTCCCTGAAAGGTGTGCCTATACAGGACATTTGTAGAGCAGTGACATGGACCACTCCATTGACTTTTGTCAAGACATACAAGCTTGATGCAACGTCTCACCCGGAAACCGCACTAGCAAGAGCGGTATTATTCTCTGTGCTGGCCTGAACAAGTTAGCTTTGCCTTGCGAACCCATAACCTCCGGTTCGCCCCTCTTTTTCCTGTTCAATAAAGTTTATTGTTGTTGCACCTTACTCTGTAAGTTTTGGTGCTTCTTTTTTCCCCTCAATTAGGTAGACAGGACATCCCCCCACCAGCAGATGAGCTTGCTAGTCTACCCATTATGTGTGGATTCACAGAGACCATGAAGAAGGACAGGTTACTTACCTGTAACTGTAGTTCTTCGAGTGGTCATCTGTGAATTCACATAAACCCACCCATCTTCCCCTCTATGTCCTGTACTCTTTTTTAATGAAATTGCTGCTTTCTTGGCGGCTCAAGGAACTGAGGAGACAGACAGGGAGTGGCCTATATAGGCCTAGAGGGCGGGGCTACCGCCAAAACTTGAATAAGAGGTTCTAACGGTTTTCCGAAGTGCTCTGCGCAGGGGCAGGATTAACCCATTATGTGTGAATTCACAGATGACCACTCAAAGAACTACAGTTACACGTAAGCAACCTGTCCTTTCTATCTGTACTTCTGGATTTTTCAAGAAAGAAACATAGTTGAGAGAAGGTTCTTTAAGTTCTTCAGATATGCATGGGAGCCTACATGCTTGAACTACTCAGTAAAATTGCTATCCTGTTTATTCATTAATTATAACTAATGTAATTGACATTGTTAATGTTTGGCTGTAAGCCATTTTGATTTTTTAAAAGCTCCATAAGGTGAAATAAATATTTACAACAACAGATGTCAAATTGAACTTAAGGCACAGAGGTATCACACACACTGGACTAATAAATTAAACAGAGGGCCTATCTACACAAGGGGGAAAAAATCCAAAGTACCTCATAGTATTGGCATCTCACAGTGGCAGTAACATGTCTAAATGCTTTTACTGGCCCTGGAAGTCCCCATAAGCCCCACATTCCTGATGGCGGGTGCGAGTGATTTACTTGTGTTAGTTCCTCACCACTGCCATTTAAAAAAAACCCACAAATAATCCAAAGTGTGCTAGTGCAATAGAGTGATTTTCCAATTTTATGGGACAGCAAAACAGAAACTATTCATCCTGCTTTATTGCCTTAGTGAGCAATCGCTAAGGCGAGAATCCAATATGGCAGCAGTGGGTGCTTGCCCTGCTAGCAAGCCCCACCCCCACTGTCACCCAGTCGATCATCTTTATGCTTCCCTTTGAATTTTTTGTTGTTCAATAGTTCAAACGAGCAGGAATGTGCATCCCCCTCACATTTTTTGAAAACTATAAGTATGGGAAAATCTGTGAAGGCTTTTACCCCATTGTTTTTGCCATTTCCCCCCCCCCCTCCTTCCAAATACTGTGGAGATTCTATGATCCTGTTCAGACAGGTAGGATTCCCAGCAAATTGCATGAAGGGTTTTTTCACCATTTAGACAAGCCCATAGTCTTGTACTGTCCCTTCATTGTAAAATGAGGATATTTATTTATTTATTTATTTATTTTATTTGCTTCATTTGGCTATACAGATTTGTAACAAAACGTTTGGAAACAGTCAAACCTTCATCATGAATATTAGCATGATATTCAAGCCATATACTATAATCCTCTGAAAAATTGTATTTTAAAAAATGGATTGACAGATTTTTGCCTTCCAGGTATTGATAAAAAAAAACAGTGGTGCCAACAGGAGTACTTTATAGAGCTTTCACAACTGAAATAAGAAATGTAATCCTTAAATATACCCCATGGTGTCATAAAATTATTTAGTCCTTTACCCACAGAAAATAATATATATACTGCCATTGGGCCCAGTCATTTTAAGACCTCATATAATCTACTTGAAAATGCTAATCCTGCAGCCTAATTAGGATGCAAAACTTCTGGACTCAGATCAGAAGCAATGTAACTTTGAGAAGCATATCTATGTAAATGGAATCAAAAGTGTTGCTATCATGTCCTTAAGATACAATTTCAATATGCATGCAAAACAAAACATGTGTCACTAAACCCTTCTAATCATCTCTATCCCTCCTTTTGCCTTTAAAATTGTTATTTTATTAGAAACCACACAGCAAGAGCATTTACAAATAAATTACTTGTGTGCATTACAGGACAAATCATCTGGAGTAAACTCTGGGAGGGCTTGTATAGTGGTATACCCTCCAAATGTCCCAATTTGGTGGTGATGGCCCCAGTTAATCTTCACTGCTCCACTTTCTCAAATGTTTTAAAAAATGTCCTAGTTTTTCTCTCTTCCTCTCACTTTCACCCTTCTTCCTTAGATTAGTGCAATTGCTGCAAACTGATTCCAAAGTGCAACAGTAGTATGCACTCTATTGTCTCAGGAGAAAGAAGGGGAGAGAAGGGAGTGGAGTCTTGCCCTAGGTTTAGACAATAGCAATGCTGATCGCCTTCAGGGACAGGAAGGAATTTCCCCTTTGTTATTGTAGCAGGGGTTTTTCACCTTCCCTGGGTTTTCTTTTCTTTCCCCAATGTCTTTAGGTGTAATTTATGTGGTTGCTTTCTCACTCTGCTTCTCTGTTGATTGTTTTGCTGATGGGCATCTACCATTTGAATTGCTCTTGCTGTTTTGTCACAACTGGCAGATATGGTAGAGAAGAGGGGACATCGGGTATGAGTTAAATTGGGGAGAAGAAAGTCCTGGGGTGGATAGAAGAATGGAAAAGTGGGGGAGAAACTTGCAGTCAGGAGAGAAGTAGCTGACCTCACCCCTAGCCAACTTGTCTGGACATGTCACACAGATTGGCTCTTACTGAAAACTGTTCCTGGACATTTACCAGACCTACACATCTTGCAGCCCTGCTGGAGCATTTGCTGGTCTTGAAGCCATTGGCCCCCTTATTCCCTCAACCTTGCTTTGCCTATACATTTGTCTATCCAAGGGACATGTTACTTATGAATGTGTCCGATTTGTAGTTGTGGTATTTGCATTAAAGTTGTGGCCGACCTATTCAACCCGTAAGACAGTGTCCGGCCCCTTTGTCTTGGCACAATACACCTTATAAAAAGCAAGAAATGTGAAGGTCCTGTCAGTTCCCTTGAAGGGATCCTCTTTGAATTATTACAGCAAACCTGGATCTGTGTAGCAGGCACTCTCTCAATCTCTCTTTCTCAAACACACACAGATTCCACCTCCCACTATCATTTCCCTAAAACAGAATCAAGAATGAAGATTAACATTCCTGATTTGAAAAAAAAAACCCTCTTTTGTTCAGTTTTGATTTTTGAGACTTACATAAACTGTCTATTTTAAGGCTTAGGTTCCCTGCTCTCTACCCCCTTCCTTTTGATTTACTAATTCTGTGTGTGTGTGTGTGTCTGTGTGCACACAAGCCCAAGGACTGCTTAGTTCTATTGTAAAGAAACTGTTAATTTGAAGAGGATGAACATTGGGAGAAACTTTACTGTCTATTTTGAGAGAGGATTTTTGTTTTGTTTTACTTAAGAGAGGAGCCCCCCCCCTGGCAGAGCAGTATTCTATTAACACTGCGTTCATACACATATCTACTCAAACAGAAGTCCAGTGAGTTCAGTGAGACTTACTGCTAGGTAAATATGTAGCCTAAGACATTCTTAAAAGTGATTGGAATCTGTGTTTTTATTTATGGCAATATTTTTTTCCAACTATGTATCGGTTAACTAATTTCATTCTATTTGTCTCCTGGAACTGACAGCCTTATGCATTATTTCTCCCCATCCCAACCCATTTTTAATCTACAAACAACCTTGTGAAGTGGGTTAGGCTCAAAGTGACCACAAGAGTATTATGTTAAGAGGAAGCTGAGATTTGAATTGATCTGTAATGTGAAGATGGCATGGATATGAACCCTGAGTTCATACAGTGGATCTGAGGGAAAGCTGTAATTTTGAATCAGCAGAACATTCCGATTTTAGAGTACAGTCCGCTCTCCCCATTTGGGGGTTGAACTTTTGTGTATTTGATTATTTGTGGATTATTTGCTGCAGCCTCCACTGGTGCCCTATGCCATTTATAACAGGGACTGCAAGCCTCATGAGACTGAGAGAGACTGTGAAACGCAGGTGAGGCTTATAAATCCCTATTAAAAATCACATAGGCTGCAGGGGTGGTGGCAAGCACTCTCAGTAACCCACTTCTGCCTTGCAAAGGAACCTCACCACCCTGAAGGCATCTGCAATGTGCTGAATCTGCATTTGTGTGTATTAAATATGGGGGTTTTTTCATGGGCGGGGTAGAGATATTCGTAGTTTTTTCACTCTCATGGGAGTCCTGCAACTGTAACCCCAGTGAATGTGGAGGCAACTGTAATGTATTATATAATTACCATATTTATTGTTTTTCATGCTGTACACATGCATAGAGTATTTATTGATTAGGAGGGGTGGGTGCCCAGGGTTTCCTAAACCCAGTACATAAATTACAGTGTTTCTCTGCTCATAATAGTAGTGTTGTGTTTTCTTCTTCATTAATGACTTCTAACTTTTAATAATAACTTGTCTTCTTGTTGCCTACCTATACCTTTTGAAACTCTGATGCTGATCAGCCACTTCTGTTCCAATTTGCATTTGTGAAATGTTGGAAGGCATACATTGGCAAGCCATTTAGGAACATTCAGTGGTCTTTGTGAAGATGGTCTTTTCATTTTCATTATACTTTGGGTTATAACTTGTTTCTTCAGACAGGCTACTACACACACATATAAGGGATGGGCAGAGCCTGTTCTTATGATTTTGCCTCCACTTGTACATGCCTTTGTTCAGTCACTCTGAATTGATTGATTTCCCACAGAGAAACTCTGGGGTTGTCTTAACAGCAAAAATACACCTCATGGAATGCGAGGAGAAGATGACCTCACCTAATGGCAATCCACATTGTTCCATTGTATTGTAAGTTAGGGTGGCCCAAAATGGCAAAAACCCCATAGGAAAAGTCTTTGCTGCTTTCCCCAGAGTTTTTTTTAAAAAAAAACAGGTTGGGGAATGCACATTCCTGCTGGTTGGGACAAGTGATTCAATACGAATTACTTTCCCCGTACAAGAGGAAGCAGAAACCTGCTTGGCTGGATGAGCGGGGGTGGGGGGGTTGCTAACAAGGAGCTGGCATGTTGGTTTTTCACCTTTGCAAATGAGTACTAAGGTGAGAAAATGGGGTGTTGGTTTTTGTTTTGTTTTTGGAATGGTGAGATATTGCTCCAGCAAACTTAGGAAATAGGTCTATTTTTAAAAAAAAGTTTGGCAGCAAAAAATTAAGGTATGTAAAAAGGGAGGAATTCTTTGAATTCCATGATGGAATTATGTATCTCCCAGTGGATGCTGTTCATAATTCCCATTCCAGTGGATATCTCCAAAGAACTGAAATGCCGGATTGTTTATTCATACCAAAAAATGGTTTTGGTCATTTTATCCCATCTATTTCAATTTTAATTATCCTTCTGGGATTCAGGTTCTACCTGAAAACAGTGCTATTCTTGTGCTTTATGCAACTATTAATCACACATATGTGGTAGATTTCTGTCTAAATGTGTTGGCTTGGTCTCAGATTCTCTAACAGGAAGGATTGTCCTCTAAAACAGCTTAATCCCCCCCTCCCTGGCAAACTAATCAATCTAGCATTGTTGAGGGCAGGGGGGACACAGCTGGATTCAGGATTATGAGGCAAATGACTCTAATGTGAAATAGCATGCATATTGAAGGTGTTGATCTGTCCTCTTTGAGATATTCAGATGCTTGCACCCAAACTTGATATTTCATGCTGCAGCCACCTTGCTGTGATCACTGTCCTAAGATTTACCTGGATGGAAGTTGCTGTGGAAACTTCTTATCCAGATTACTGCAGTGCATTTGATCAAGTTATCTGAATGTTTGCTTTCCCCCCTCTATACCCATCTGCTCTTGAGAGCCTCTTCAGAAGCCCTGCTCTGGGGGGCCCTGCCAAATGATGTGAAATGAGTGCCTACCAGTGAGAAGGTCTGCCTGGTGTGGCACACTGGTGCTCTTCCAAGAAAGAAAAGGGAAAGTCACAGTGTCAGAGTCCTTGACTGGAATCTTCTATGGACTTTATCACACTATACGGTTATAGTGCTATTATTCCACTTTAACTGCTATGGCTGCCTCCTGTGGGATTCTGGGGTTTGTAGTTTAGTGAGGCCTAAGAGGTCTCTGGCTGACAATGCTAAATGCCCCTCCCTAAACTGCAAATCCCAGGATTCCACAGGAGGCAGCCAGAACAGTTAAAGTGGAATAATACCATTATAACAGTGTAGTGTGATAATCTCAAGAGCAGAGGCCTTCTGTCATGAATTCTGTTCATATTCTCTATAATTGAGCTAAGTATCCAAGTTAACAGTTGGATATTTAATGCATTAGATGGAATTGGTGTTTCCGAGATGGCATGTAACCATATAGTTTCGGTATAGGAAATCATATAAAATATAAATGGATAATGCAAAAAAAAAACAGGAAAAAAAAAAAGAAGTACCGTAAAAAGAAAAAAATGTTTTTTAAAAAAGTGGGATGACATGTTTTTGACAGTTAAAGTTCCAAAACGGTTATAAACGTTTCAAGCTTTGTTTTCTGGAGTATGTGGGTGGGTGGGTGGTTCTCTTCATGAAAGGGAGAGAGTGAGGGAGAGGAAGTGGTAAAAGAAAAAAAAAGTAGTTCTGATGCCAGAAAGACTTATATTATTATGTTCTCTGCAGCCACACTATATAACACTTCATACTAGGTAAAAGTCTGATTAGATTAGAGTTTAAAATAAAGTGTCAGAAACCTTAAAGCACTACAGTATTTTGCTCATAAATGCCCTGATAACAGCTAAAGAATTAGACTTAAAATAAATAAGGCACTTTCTGTGAGGCACTTGATACGTTTTGACACAGAGGGAGGCTAAAAAAAAACATCTTATTGTGTAGTTGGTGTTTGCATATAATTACTTTATGGCTTCTTTCCCTGAACTCTGATTTTTCTGTTTATAACCCTCAAAGGTATATTGCAGATTTCACAATACAGCGGTATAATCCATTTATATAGATCAGGGTGCACTTAAAGGAAGAGTCCAACCAGTGTAATAAAAGCTGCAATATTGTCTCATGGGAGCAAGCATGATGTAGTGATGCTGGACTAGGACTCTAGAGACAAGAGCTCATATCCCTGCTTGGCCATGGGAACCCACTGGGTGATGTTGGGCAAGTCACATACTCTAAGGAGATTTTCAGACCGCGTTTCAGCATGACTAGGGCGGGAGGACCTTTTGGGAGAGGGATGGCGATCTTGCGCAGCAGGGGGGGCATTTTTGGATGCCGTTGTCCCTCTCCTGAAACCAACCGTGTCACTTCCGTGAAGCTTTGGAAGCCTCAGCGCCATATTTTAATCACGGGCAACCTCCGTGATTAAAATATGGCTCTGCGGCTTCCAAAGCTTCACGGAAGTGACACGGTTGGTTTCGGGAGAGGGACAACGGCGTCCGAAAACGCCCCCCTGCTGCGCAAGATCGCCGTCCCTCTCCCAAAAGCTCCTCCCGCGCTAGGCACGCTGAAACGCAGTCTGAAAATCTCCTTAGACTCAGAGCCAGCACCTATTTCTGAAAAAATGTGGCTCCATTATTTATCACCACCAAGTGTCAAGAGCGCTGATTAAACTATTGAAATACTGAATACCCCCAGGGTTATTTTCCCAGTGAGACATCTTGCAGTTGGCAAACAATGTGTTGCAAACAGGTAATGACACTGATAGGAAGGATCAAAACCATCATGGTGTAGTAATTTGAATGTCAATCTAGGGCTCTGGGAAACCAGGTTTGCAGTCCTTGCTCATCCGTGGAAACCTGCTGGGTGATTTTGGACAAGTCACATTCTCTCAGCCTCAGAGGAAGGCATTGACAGAAAGCCATCCCCATGATATGCTTGAGTTACGGTTGCCATAAATTGAAAATGACTTGAAGGCACACAACAACAGCAATATTGTCTCACTTGGCTCTTTCCATTATATTTGATCATCATGAACTTAAAGCATCAAGAATTTTCCCATTATAGCTCCTTCTGTATTAAGGATGATATCTGAAATACTTCATTCAGAGTCCTCTGTTCCTCGTCATGCCTTGTCATAACAGAGTGGCATGAAAGATGCAGAAGAAGAACAATTTACACCAATGAAGAAAATCCTGAATCCCTTATTTCTAATCCTGTCCTTGGTTCATATTGGGGTTGTTGTTTTCTTCTCACAAGATATTTTGTACATATTATTTTCATATTCCAGAATCAAATGATGTCAATAGCAGCAGTAGGTATCAAAGTTTTTGTGACTCAGCTTTTGGATTTTTAAAAGACATTCCTTCTCACATACCACTGTAAAGAGATTATCCTCCAAGTATATTGTTAAGTATCTGCTCTTTTCTGAAAGGTAATTGCATCATTTTGTTTCTTGATTATTCGTTCCCTCCCCCATCTCCCAATGACAAGATGAAATTGCAAAGACTTGCAATTCTGTTAGTGCAGATTCAGCCTTGTGGGCAGCCCACTTACATTAAATCTTTTAAACATAGTTGTGTTGATAGGATATGCTATTTTTTTCTACTAATGTTTTTGACAGGCAGTTGCATATCCCTCTGACACTGCCTATAGGTTGGAATGAAATGTCTCCTCTTCATGCACATTATTTGTCACAGTGAACAGTGTGTGATCTTGCTCAATAACACTCAAATATGACCTGCCTTCTAATCCATCAAGGTGTTTTTTTTGTTTGTTTGTTTTTTGGAGCAAGGGTGTTACATTCCTATCAAGCCACCCGCACCAATAAACAGATTCATCATGTTTTCACATCTCTGTGATTGACAACTATTTCTGAGAGTGCCCAGCAAGTTTAGATTGCAGTCATTTGAATCACGGATCACACATTCAGAAATGCTTGCTTGTTTCCAGATGCACTCCTTGTGGGAGTAATGAGTCTAAAAAATAAAATTGTATTAAAAATTCCAGGATCTAGTCCTTTTTAAAAAAGCAACAAAATTATCTTCTTTAAAAAAGAGTTTAAAATCATTTACTTTTAAATTCATGCAGAGTGCAACTTAGGAATGCAGACTAAGCTCAATCAACATTTAAAAAGGTGTGTTCAGAGGTCTGAGATCACCCACTCAAATTAGACTCATTACAAAAACAAAGGAGTCAGTTTAAAATGCAAATCAAAAGTTTACTGAAGGTATATCAATCTCAATCTACATACTAAAACAAACTTTAAAAAGAGGTTCCTAACTGATTAAGAGTATTTAGGGTAGGAAAACTCACCCAGCCTACAGCGGTAAGAGGCTGCATGGTGAACATCATGCCATGGTTGCAGGAAAGATGGCTAAACAAAGATAATATGGCTTAAGATGGCTACAGCCTCATGGAGACTCTAACTTAAAAGAGAACTTACACAGAGCAATAAAAGTTAAATTAGGTCATGTGTTGAATGACCCAGCCCTCCAGTTGGCTGGAAGTGCCCAGTGAAATAAGAGAAGGGGAACGTGGGAGAACAAAAGCATGCAGGGAAAAACCCTAGACTTATCTTAGGATGTGAATGAGGTACACAAGATTGCTTTTACATTACAATGATTATTTCCCCACATACTATAGTTGTCCCTTCACATTCACTGGGGTTTGGTTCCAGGACCCCCCGTGAATACCCAAATCCGTGAATACTCAAGTCCCATTATATGCAATGGCATAGCAAAATGGTGTCCCTTATATAAGATGGCAAAATCAAGGTTTGCTATTAGGATTATTATTTTTTTAAGAATATTTTCAAGCAGTGAATACTCAAATCCGTGAATGTCAAATCTGTGAATGTGGAGGGACAACTGTACACTCCTTGGCTCTAGTCCAAAGAAGCATACAGAGTGAATCTATACATATAGTAGCACTTTTAAAAGCTCTTCATTGGAGACATCATCTTAAGAGTCTTTCCCCACCAGCCCATTACAGCTGAGTTTTAGGACCCCTTGTGATGTGGCACAAATGAGATGATAATGCTGTTAACAAATGAAAACAATGTGATTTTTTTTTTTAAAAAAAGTCCTCAGATATGTTCAAGTTCATGCATGTATAAGGTTAATTATAGTTGGGACCTTTAGAAATATACACACATACACCTCAGCATTTTTAAAAGAATCCAGTTCATAGTATTTACTGTCTGTTTTACTATTCAGCTATGTAGGATTTGAGGTAGGTTGAAATACAAAATGTTGGGAGGGAGAGATTTCAACCTGCTTCAAATAGCTGAATGGTTGAACAGGAAAATAGTAAATATTATTAAATGGATCCTCAAAAAATTGTTGAGGTATTGATGATGCCTCCTTGTTTTGCAAAGCAGAAGTACAGAATCTCTGAGATATTTTGTCTCACTTTCACCAACCCTTTCCCCTGGTCACTAGGCATCCTTGTCTCGCCACCAATACTCTGTCACACGTGCTGTGTTTGAGTTTAATATACATGTCTAAAATATGTATAGCTGAACAGCACAGTCTATATCCACTGCAAAAATCAAGGACTTTTTGAGCCAGTGTAGACCACACATTTTGAGCCAGTGTAGACCAAATTTCCAGGCATACACCCATTCAGATCTAGCACCCACTCATGAACAAGGATGTTAGAGGCAGAATGGGCATGAATGGCAGGTGGGAAGATGTAATTCTTGCCCTTCTCCTATACAGGAAAAATGTGTCAAGAAGAGTTTAGTCTGACTTCAGCCCATTTTTTTATCACTCTGAAGGAATGTAGAACCTGCATAGCCCCCTCGACAACAGTGAAGCATAGTACTGTTTGTTTGGCTGCCAGATTAGAATCAGCACAACACTGGAAAAACACGAGTGTTTTATCCATCAGTTGATAGAAGAAAAGAGTCTGGTGTTTGGCTCTTATTGATAAACTAATTGACAGAGTTAAGAATGCAAGAATGATACAAACAACTGATAACTTCAATGTGTTGTGGTTTCTCATTGTTAACTCTATCAATAATTCTTTGGACTCTACTGTCTTGAATAACTCATGTTTGTTTATGGAATGATATTTTGAGCATAACAAGGAAATGGTATTACATATGGAACTTTTTATTACATATAACTTGAGCCAACACAGAGGAGAATGTCTGTAATCAAGAAGGCTTCACTAGTACAAATTATTAACAACATATTGAACGGCAGGTATACTCCAATCTCGTACTTCTTTCTCTTTTCCTTTCATACTATAGCATGAAAACAAAATTACTGTTCTATATAACCAATGTTAATGTTAATGTTTTTGTTCTACTTTTCTTTGTGAATTTTTTTCCCTTTAAAATCAGTTCAAAAATTCAAAAAGTATAGCACAACACATTGGATTCTAAATCAAATATCCTGATTCTTCTTTCTTTATTTTCCTGTTATATTATTATAGGTATTTTGTTGTTGTTACCTTAATTTATACCCCATCTTTTCCCCAAAACTGGGACTCATGGTGGTATCTGAAAACAGAACAAGTTCAAAACAAGTTTTTTTTAAAAAAAATCACATAATGATGCAGATCCATTCTTAACCAAAAGCTTAGCTGTTTTGTCACTTTTCTTAACAATTCTACAACTTCCAGTATCACCCTTCTGTTGGGGGATCCTCTTAGTTATTGAGAATGAAGCAAAATGATGATTGGATGGGTAGCTCAGGATATGATTCAATCAATTTAAAAGTGTTGTTTCTATTTTTTTTAAATTTCTTTCCAGGTTTTGATTTAGTGAAATGTGAAGATCCTGGAACACCAAATTATGGCTACAAGATCCGTGATGAAGGACATTACACAGACACTGTTATTTTGTACAGTTGCAATCCAGGCTATATGATGCATGGTAGTAGTATTATTACCTGCCTAAGTGGAGATCGAAGAGTTTGGGATAAACCTTTGCCTACTTGTATAGGTAATATAAGAGAATATTGTTATGAAAAGCATTAAAAGTGCAATATCTTTTTTATGGATTATTCATTATCACTTTATTTGATAGTAGTGTCCTGAAATGGCACATCATCTGTCTCACTTTGTTTCAGGATATATACATTGAAACTAGAGATGTGTGAATGATCACAGATAAATTCTGCTAGTCTTGCTGAAATGCCTTATACTTTTCTTAAAATTTCTCTTTTGTTCAAGTATGAGTTTTAATGTTCAACCTTGAATTTTTCTGCAGGTGGATAATAGACATCCTAGCTTCCTATGGAGTCACGCTACATAAGTACTTATAGCTTCTTTCAATCTTTTGTTCTTTCTCCACACTACACAATTACAACAGTTTGACACCATTTTATCTGCCATGGTTCTATCGTATAGAATCCTGGGATCCATAGCTTCATGAGAACTTTAGAATTATCTGCTAGAGACCTCTAGTGCCTCACCAAACTACACATCCCAGGATTTTGCAGGATGCCTCCATGGTAGTTTAAAGTGGTATCAAAGTGCTATAATTGTAATGTGTCAAAGAGAAATGAATGAGACAAGAAAATGTTGTTCTCTCCTTCTACCCCGAAGTATTCTTGCATTATTCAGGTGCCCTCCCATCAGTTTTTGTATCTTTTTTTTTTTTAAACAACAACTATACAGCCATTTGGTTCTCTCAATATTTTCTTGCTATTTTCTTCTAGGGATGGAAAGAATATTCACCATTTTTCATTTCCTCATGAGAAAAAATGGGTTTCCTGGCATTTAGGAACCCTTATGGGCAGAATAATAGATGAAAATTTTCTGTAGCCATTATTTGCACATCCAAAAGTTGTTCAGAAAATTATTCCTCACAGACACACACAGAGTTTTTTCCTCTGTAAAATTGGTGTTTTTCAGAAGCCCCCAACAATGTTGAACAATAAACCCAACATTTGTTTCTGAAAGGGGAGGGATTACATGAAAATGGGGGGAGGGGTTAGCACAGAAGTGTTCTTTTTTAATTTCACTTAAAACCAGACAAGGTAATGCCATTTTAGAATAGCCAGCATTTATATAAAGTGGAACAGTTTATACCAAACATTACCAAACAACAGGCTATTTGTCTCACCACTGCATGGCCAAATTTCTAAAACTGCACACAGCCTTAGGCTACTGTTGAATTACTTTGGCTGGAACAGTGTTTTTTCTTCTCTAAGTAAGCATCCATATATGATTACCCACTATGTTGGTTTGCTTTCACTGGGCCAAAGTTGCCATTTTAATCCCTTCTTCAATCTCTGTTTTAATAAATGCCCCACTAGCCCATTACTTTTTCACACTGGATGCATCCCTGTCTCCAAAATAATGAATAAACAGTATAGAAAAAATAACAAACAGATAACATTAACACACTGAACAGGTCTGGATACATGAGCCGTGATAATTTAGTTTGAACTTCTTATCTTCTAAGTTCTTCCTTAAATCATCAAAATAATACTCCATTATGTTCCCTTGCTTCTGAGCCCAGCTGTTGATTGTTTTTTAAACAGTCAGATTGATTGAAAGCTCTTTAATTACCTCTTTAAATTTGCAATCTAACACCCACTTACATCATAGAACACAGTAGGGACTAAACATGCATAAGATTATTTTCCATCTCTTCCATTACACAGGAATTAGTGTTTCACATTCCAAATATCTACTTGAAACATTAAGATAAACTACAAGACCCCATTAAATTATTCCAACTTCTTTTCATCATTGACCACTTACAATTTCATCCGTTAATACCTTATGACATTTCTGCAAAAGACCCCTGTATCCAAAATGGTGGGAATGCAAGGGATAAAAGTATTTATTCAGGATTTAATTTCCTTTGAACGATTTATGGCATTTTTGTGATGTATGGATTATTTATTCAAGTATACAAGTATAGACGGGTTTTCATAATATTAATACTCCAGAATTTCTGCAGACTACAGAAAATTTGACAAATACTCATGTCCTTTGATTGTCCTTCCCATAGACAACTGGTTGCCCACTGTGGTGAAAAGACTGTTGGGTGTTTGCTTTTTGGTCTTATCCAGCAGTGCTCTTCTTATGAATTTAGGTTCACCCATTAGGTTTCTGGGAAGCCCTTACATTTCAAGGGGTTTCTGGACCTCCAGCTAAGATCTTCAACTCCCAGTCTAGCCTGGCATTTTCTGAATCTTTATTCTTTCATATTTTTGCATTAGTGCATTCCTTAGAGGAGAGGTTATGGTGGTGGTGGTGGTTCACCTTCAAGTCATTTTGATTTACAGTGGCCTTAAGGTGGCTCTATAATGGGGTTTTCCTGGCAAGATTTATTCAGAGGGGGTTCCTTTGATGTTGAGAGGGTATGACTTACCCAAGGTCATCCAGTGGGTTTTTGCATATGGGGGAGGATTCAAACCCTAGTTTCCTAAGGGTTGTCTAAACAGTGAAAATACTCCTCATGGACTGAGGAGACTCCTACCTGTCTTAATGGCATTCTGCATAATTTCACAGTATTGGGAAGGAGGGGGGCAAAATGTAAAAACTCCACAAGTAAAGTCTTTGCGGTTTTTCCCAGAGGTGGTTTTTTTTTTTTTTTAAAGTAAGGCGAATGCACATTCCTGCTCATTGGGACAAGTGATTAGCTATGAATCGTTTTCCCATAAGAGAGGAAGTGCAAAGATGCTTGGCTGGGCAAGCACAGGGGGTGGAGCTTGCTAATAAGGCAAGCACCCACTGCCGCCATGTTGGGTTTTTGCCTTAGTGAGTGAATGGTAAGTTGAGGAAATGTGGTGGGGTTTTTTTGTTGTTGCTTTTCTGTTAAATTGGAAAATTGCTCTATCACACCTTGGATATCTTTTTTTTTTTAAATGTTCAGCAGCAGCAAATTGAGTCAAGTACAAACATGAGTAAATTGCTCATGGCTGCCATTTTCCATGTGAAGCTTATGGGGGCAAAAACACCAATAAAACAAGTTGCAGCTGCTGCAAAATGCCATTACTGCAAGGCACTCTGGGTTGTTTTGCCTCGTATAGACAAACCCCCATAGTGCTAGTCATACACTTAAACTACTATGCTAGCTCTTGAAGGAGGGGTACAGAAATCCCCCTTCCATAAAAGTTCATTGTCATCACTGAGAACATCACCACTCAGCTGATTTTCATTGTAGCAGGAAATCTGTCAGAGTTCCAACTAACCTGAAATACTGTACCTGTTTCTTTTCAGACAGTTTGGCATACTCCAGCAATTTATTTTCAGAACCACATACTCACAAGTTTAGTAGGGGTGGTTGTTCCATAAGTGAGAATTTAGTCTACCATATTCCCATCTCATTACAACCTTTCTGTAAATTAAAGTACCTGGCACTTCTCTCTAAATAATTGTTTTACTTTATTTTTAGCTGAGTGTGGTGGACAAATTCATGCTGCTACTTCAGGTCGCATTTTGTCTCCTGGCTACCCAGCTCCATATGACAATAATCTCCATTGTACTTGGATTATAGAAGCAGACCCAGGGAGGACAATTAGGTATGAATGTAATTTCAGCTATTAAATCTAATATTGCTCGAGTCACATCATTATTTGTGTAATCAACTGTGCCATAGTAACATATTTAAAAAAAATGTAGCTTATTTCCTTTAATGCAGTAAATTGCAATATGGCAAAATGTCTTTGCTATACTCGAGAAAAGATACGTTTTTGTAAAACATGTACTGGTGTTAGCATATATGAACAAAAGAAAGAGCCAAAGGCAGAGATCTTTTGATCTGAATACCTACTAGATAGCAAGCCTCACCAAATTGAGTGGGATTTGCTTCTGATTAAGCTTGCTTAGCATTTGGCTGTAAATCACTATGTCAGCAGAGAAGTCCATAAGATCAAAATTAGCCATTCATGCTATTACGTAGCACTACTTGGCCTTTTTCATTTGCCATGGCCTAAAATTACAAAGGTAAAGGAAAAACCCATCTTATCTCCTTGCACAGCATCCTATAGCATCTCTCCTTTCAAGTACTGGAACTGGCTCTAGCAGCAGTAGTAGAAGTAATTGCTGGCCCACTGCTGTTAAACTGATATGAGGAATCATGTTGGAAAAGTGTTTCTCAGGATGTCGTTTACAAACCATTAAAGATCTCATTTCCACAGCAAGCCAACTGCCCATCTTTTGGGTTCAGTAGAGAGAGATGAATTAGAAAGCAGTCTAGTTGCAGTTTCCCAGGAATGATAGATACTTATTAGAATGTATAGGTATGAATGCAAATTCTAAACTAGCTTAGAAAGATCATGATTCATTGTATTTTTAACTATCTATTCACTTTTAAAGTCATTAAGAGTTAACATTTTTATACAAATAGGTTAAGCTTTAACTGAAAATGCATGTTTGAATAAAAAATAGTTCCTTTAATACATATTAAGAATGTTTTTCACACAATTTCATTTTCTTCTTTCTAAAAGTAGAAAGATAAATGTATTCCCCCAACACCAAACTAGAAGACACTCACTCAATCACAACTGAATTCAGTACTTTATTTGCATTTTAATAGGAATGGAAAATGTGAAATTAATATAGAATGAAACAAGAAATTACAAACAGCTATCTGTAACTAGAAAACAGATTTAATATTTACTTATTAGCAGCCTTCAGAGTCAGCGTTTGTTACAGCAAGTAGAAAAACAGTCTTAGATGATGACCATTTTAGATAAAAAGTAAAAAGTACTTCACATCACATGTAATGTTTAATTATTATTTTTAAATGTAGATTGTGCCATAGGCATTGTGGGAGTGCTGACAAAATTTCTTATGTTTTCTGCTGCAGCCAGTATTTGTATTCTAATTTAATGAGGGATTATGGTTATCATCATCATGGATGCTATCATTCTTTGGGTGCATTCATGTCTCCATGGTCTGAATTATAATGTAACAACTAGACATCTATATGGCCTAAAGGATTGCTAAAAATCACATTCACTTCTAGCTGTAAATGTCTTAACATTAAATCAGTGTCCTTTAATATAAGGAAGGATTGGGCCACCAAGGCCAGATTAGAGAAATAAACATTTGTGTTGGGCTTTATTATTACTTCAGATTAGCACAGTGCTTCATGACACAATACATTGTTTTTGAAATAAGATTTGAAATAGGAAGGATTAATTTTCAGAGAAATAATCTAATTGATGCTGCCAGCCTTTCCAGTATAGAAAAAGGGAGATTATGAGCTAGCTCAGCACTGTATTTCTGTAGGATCCATGTAAAAACCTCTGCACTACTCTTGGGCTCTGTCTGTTCCCACTTTCTTGGGAATAAGCCCTGGAGAATCCAATGGAATATGTATCTGAATAGGCATGTACAACTGTACAGTTACTTTAATATAATACAATCTATGTAATTGACCCAGTTACAAATTATGTGCAGTTCTAAAAAGGAGGAAGAGAAGGAGGAAGAGTTGCTATCACCATTATTCTTTTGTTAAAGGAGATATATTCTAAGAACATAAAATCACATTGCATTCTGTTTTCCATAGTTATAGTCAACCACAATCCAATAAAGAATTGAGCTAATTTAGGCTCATTCAGCTTTTTAAAAACTTTTTTTAATTTATACATGCTTAACTCCAACTACATTTCCACTGCATAAATAATCTAGTTTGACACCGCTTTAACTGCCATGGATCCATCCTATGAAATCCTGGGATTTGTAGTTTGCTGTAGCACCAGAACATTCTGACAGGGAAGGCTAAATATCTCAGAAAACTACAAATCCCAGAATTCCATAGCATTGAGTTATGACAGTTAAAGTGGTGTCAAACTGGATGATTTCTGCAGTGCAGATGCAACCTCTGTCTGGTTAACCTTCTTGAACTGTTGTTCCTTACCCTCCCTTATTTAACACCAAAGTGGAAAAGCATATATCATATATTATTCTTTCATTTGCAGTCTCCATTTTATTGTTTTTGACACTGAGGTGGCTCATGACATCCTAAAAGTATGGGATGGCCCTGTTGAAAGCAGTATTCTACTAAAAGAGTGGAGTGGCTCAGCGCTTCCTGAGGACATTTATAGCACATTCAACTCACTGACCTTACAATTTGACAGTGATTTCTTCATCAGCAAATCAGGCTTTTCTATCCAGTTCTCAAGTAGGTGAATTTTGTATTGTTCTTGAGTATATCTCAAATTTGGGGCTTTTATGTTGCTAAATGCTTGTCTGATCTGTCTTTTGTGAAAAATAGTGTTGGATCAGTAAGAACCAAGAATCAACTGTACTGTCCAACTACACACATTCTTTATGAAAGAGTTGAAATAAAGGGGTCTCCATAGCAGACAGGAGGAGGGGGAGGAAGGGGTGAAAAGGGAGGGAGAAGGACCGGGTGGAATTCCCTCGAATCCCAACCCATCCAGGCTCGCCACCGCTGCTGGCAAGACCGGGAGTCCACGAGTGGCTGCCACAATGCAGTGTCCTTTGCCTCTCCCTCCCCTGAGCCTGCTGTGTCTGGCACTAGGGACAGGAGCGAGCGCCACCTGCATTAGATCAGACCCAGCCTGGTGTCTCAGACCAAAAGGAGGGCCTGTCAGCCATGTCCCTGCAGTTCCATCAGGTGAGCGTTGGAGGGCTGATGTTGGGGAGTGGCTGGGTGGATGTGGCAACAGTGAGAGCCTGTGGCTCCCCCAGGTGAGCTCCAGAGGGCTGGTGTTGGGGAGCAGCTTGGTAGGCAGGCAGATGGACACAGCGGTAAGATCCTGTAGCTCCCTCAGGTGAGCACTGGAGGGCTGGTGTCAGGGAGCAGCTGGGTGAGCAGATGCGGCGGCAGCGGTGAGAACCTCAGGGAGGCTGTTGTGTTGGTTGGGTGCCATTTTTGTGTCCCACATATTGTCCTGGCCAAGAGAGACAAAGAGGAGGAACGAGAGAGGAAGGGAGGACATGAGTTGAGGGAAGAGTTGCTGGCCCTGGTGGGAAGGGGTGCAGCATTAAGAGGCCTCTGGTGGTGGCTATTATGGTGGAGGAAAGTGGTGGCAAGAGTGGCTGAACAGCCCAGGAGGAGGAAAGCCCTCCGCATTGCAGCAGCTGCCCCCTTCCTTTTTGATGGTGAAAGCCTAGGAAATGGGCGGTGCCACCAGGCTCTCCACAGTCCCAGCCATTCACTGTTAGCTGCAGATTTCAGTATCCCATGGGAGGGCCTGGAACCAATCCCCTGCGGATACGGGGGTCCTACTGTACTTTTATATTTTGGATAATTTTTCTTAAAATACATGCAACCCAACCGCCAAAAACATCTTATCTGGAATGCTGTTGGTGGTATATCTGCACATAACTCAGAGTAACATCTACACATGTGCTCCTTGTACAACAATCAAAACTTCCTTTCCAGAGGGTGCTGCCACATCTGTGGCTGGGGGTGTTACAAGGCAGCACCTGTTCTCACTGCAGTTTTGCAACCAGGGAAATACATGAGTGACTCTTCTGAATCTCCAAGAGAGAGATCTCATTTCTCTTTCCTGGCTGCTATTGTACTGCCTGATCACTTCTCTGTCATTCTGCTTCATTCATTCCTTTATTCTTCATTTAGCACTGCTAAAGGGCCTAAGTCCTTCCCCTTCCCATTTGGGGAAGAAAGCCTCCATCCCCCAGTGTTCCCAGGATTTGTTTTCTGGGACAGTAGAAGAGGCAGGCATAGTTCCACCATGCCAAAGCCCAGGAGGAGGAGGAGGAGAGGAGGAGGAGGAGGAGGAGGAAGTTTCTGTTGGACTTAATTCCTTCCCCCATTGCCATCCCCTTTCCTGTCTTTAGATTGTAAGTCTAAGGGCAGGTAACTATTTTTTTCTTCTTTTTCTTGTAAAGCACTATGTACACTGATGGCACTATATAAATGATGACAACAATGATAATTTATTTGCTTCACTTTTCCATGTGAGATAGAGATGCAGAGAGAGCATAATTTCAGCCAGTCCTCAGCACTGAGACTCTTATCTCCAGCACTAAGCATTGGCTGGAAACTTTCTCACTTGTCGGATACACCAGAGAAGAGGGGTACATTGTGCTTGTTACCCTAAACACTTGGGGGTCTTAAGGACTCTCAAAATATTGATATTAATTTGGGGAATTAATATACTCAACTTGGCTATGCGAGAGGGGGCAACAGATAGCAGGAGCTTTTAACCTATATTTACCAGTACTAAGGAGGAAACATTAACGTAGATAGTACAATAATCTGATCTTTATTCAGGAAATAACAAATAACAACATCCACACACACATTCAGGCTTCAAGCATTCATGCAAGATTAGCGAATAAAGTAGGGAATATTGGGATAGAGGAATAGCGAAGGGAGCTGTTTGTGGGAGATACGACACCTGTCCTGTAGATCAGAAATTCCTGCAGCAACAGGGTCTCAGAGTGAGTTCTGAAGGTCTGTCAGCAAACCAATAGCATGGATAAAGGAGTAGGAGCTGAAGATGCAGAAGACAGTTTCGTGTTGTTTACAATGGGTTTTTATAGTTGATATTTACCTTCAGGGGATTGGATTTAGAGTGTAAGACAATTCTTCTTGGAGTTGCTCAAGGTGAGAGAAAGGCACTCCAGATATGTTCATGTCATCTTAATGTGCAGATACTTTGCGACTGAATGGAGGAAGCAACTTTCTTTGTTTGTGGAAGGGTAAAGGTATGGGGATCATTTGCAGGTTTGAGTATCTCAGCTTTGGCTGATAGTATTAGCCTGGTGTCTGGATATGCAGTTGCCTTGCAAATTAACATTTCTTTGGAATTTGAGCTGGCCCCTCCTTAAGTGCATACCTGATTGAGTCGGAACACTAATTTTGGGATTTCTTGGAATTTCCCATCTTTAATTACCTAACTGCGTGTAAGGCCACAGTTGACCTAATTGTTAAATATTGCTAATTTATTATTGATATGGGGCAGGGGGTGTCAGGGTAGGTAAGATGCTCATAATCACAGATGTGGTGAGTGCAGTTTTTGAAGTCTGCATTACCACTGGAATCCTGGGAAATCTCTACTAAGAATATGCCAACAGTTTGCCAAAACGTTCTGTTTATGTTTCCTCCCAAATAAAACTTTCTTATGTTATATTGGAAATGGTGAAAGTACCTGACTTTGCAATGGTTAGGATAACTTTTCTTTGATACATGAATGTCAGGAGTGGGATGTATCTTAAAAATCAAATAATCCCCAAATATACCACCCTAAGTTCCCCTTATGTCATGTTTCAGATGTCTAGGTTGCAACATCTTGGAGCTATGACTTTCACAGACAGACAGTCCACATTGCCTTGACTGTTGTTATAAAATAAGCATATGCATCAGGTTAGCATGTTCACCCATTTCTATTCCCTAGTATATTAACTGAAAATGAACCCGTTGTGACTGTAGCCATGCTTTTGCTTGCTTTCATCTCATGCTGCTACAGTTATACATGGCAGTCTGGAAATGTGCATAGGGTCTGTCAGTTTTCCTCCCCAGCCAGCAGGTGCCAAGGACTTACTCAATTGGCTCTGTAAATTGGTTTTGGCCTTTCAGCTATTTCTGCAGTACCATAGAATAAACTTTTGAAAAATTTGTCCCTGAAATAATTTATATGAATCATTAGTACAGAAATGTCTGTGTAATATTGTGATCCATGTGTTGATTAGAGTTGCACTGCCTCTTAGACAGACCTTCTGTTTAGCAGAAACATCCTTGCTAATTGTTATCAACTTCAGCCTTGGACTGGTTAGACCAAATTCTTGTATGTGTTTAATGTGTCCAATCAAAATTTAATCTTAATTTGGCTGACTGAATTAATGGAACTCTGACAAGCGTCCACAGATTCCTTAGCTCACAGTCTTGAAGTGAAAAGAGCAGCCTTTTATGAGGCATCATGCTTATGCACTGCCACGTTTGTATAATTGAGCAGTAGGTGATGCTGGTGTTGCACATGGTTCCTTCAATAAGCCATTGGATGCCATTTACAATGCAACTACAATAACTTGAGCCAGACTATATTTGTATTATTTGAAGATTTTAATGTGAACTTTTAGGGGGTAGTGTTTGCTTATTTTCAATAGAAAAAAGTAGGTGTTTATCAGGTACTGGGGGAAATGCAGGATGAGATTTGTGTCTTTCTACAATTAATTTTTCAGTTACATTTATTTATGCCACAGATTCCTGCACATTTATTTATTTATTTGCCCTTCATTAAGCATGATTAACTGGAAGAATGCAAATGTCTTTTGCTCTAAAAGATGTTTGGACCCCATCAAGGGTCCATTGTCTTGCTGGCTGAGCACAGCATGTAAAAACACCAGGAGGACATGAACTGACTAGTGTGATTATGTTAATTGTAATCAGCCTAACACTTTTCATTAAAACTTAATTACCATTTAATCATGCATAAAAGAATAGAAAATGGAGTTCAGCATGCACCCCCGACCTTTACTCTGCAGGGTTAAATATATTTAAACTAGTCATTAGACACTGGGGCTGCTGACTAAACATCACCCATCAAGCCAAAGAAATATTGATAGATGTAAGTAGGTAACAAATGAAATGCTTGTTAACCAAATAACCCATTCCTTTAGCCATGGAACACCTCTGGC
Organism: Gambelia wislizenii; assembly: GCA_030847615.1. Taxonomy (NCBI): domain Eukaryota; kingdom Metazoa; phylum Chordata; class Lepidosauria; order Squamata; family Crotaphytidae; genus Gambelia; species Gambelia wislizenii. Next base: position 180,872,598 of record JAUMIR010000001.1, read on the forward strand.
CTTAGAGTGTCCAAGATCAGATTAGTTGATTTGCAATGGGGTTATAAACAGACATATTTTGTTGACCTTTGCATCTCGCCTTCTGGTTTACCTACTCTCCATTGACACTGACATACACACACACACTTCTACTTACTTACTTACTTTTCTAATCAAATGATCTCTGGACTGAAGGTGGCATTTATGACAATCAGAAAAAGAAAAATATTAAGAGTGAATTGTTGTTTGTCCGTCTACCAGACTCGTAATAGGTTTTATCACATGGTTGTTTAAAACTCTCTGGATAGTTCTACTCACACAGAGGCATTGGCAAGATATAGAAAATTCTCCAAGTATGTTTATCCCTTGCCCTTTGGGGTTCACATACCTGTGTGTGCATGTGCATGCCATCAAGCGATGTGTTAATTTATGGAACCCCATGAATTTCATAGGGATTTCACAGGGAAGACATCCTCAGAGGTTGTTTGCTATTGCCTTCCTCGGAATTATAGCCTACAGCAACTTGTATTCCTTGGTGATCCCCCATCCAAGTACTAACCAGGCCTGATACCAAGATTAAATGGGATCTAGTGCCTTCAGGATATTTAGGCTCTGTGTGGTAACAGGCCAGGGAATATGAAATATGGATTGTTTTCCATCTTCCCTCCTTCTGTGTTCTAGTTTCAGATTGATTAACTTAAATGAATGGAGTAGGAAAGCAAGAAGAGGATCTTGAAGGGCACTCAAAACTATTCCATCCTGGTCAGTACATTATGTTGTCTGAGTGTCCATGAGTGCCCATGGTGTAAGGGGGGTGTAGAGGAGGGGTGGAAAAGGTTTACCCCTTCCATGTTTTGAATGGCCATGATCCCTTACTAGTGGCCAGGCAGATGTCCAAGATATCTGAAGGTCCAAAGATCATCACCCCTGAGACAAAGGTTGCAGAGAAATCTTGATCCATTGTGCAGAGGAATATATTGTTCCCTTTGCCTAGTTCACTATGTTGGCATTAGAGGAGGGACAGTGATTTGGCAGAAAAGAAAACTTGCATCAAGTACCAACATCAACAAAAAAAAACAACTTACAAGATTATTTTACACTGTGAAATATTTATTTTACATGGTGTATTGGTACTACCTTAAGATCTGATTTATTAATAAATCTTATTTATTAATATTTTCCCTGTGCTGTACTGTAGAGACTTATATGTTTCTTTGAAGTGTTACTTTTAAAGAAACCTTGCTCTTATCTCGGTCTAAAACAAGTTCTGCAAAACATACCAATTAACACAATCATGTTGGCAGTGATTGAGAGCATTGTTGTTATGGGGGAAAATGGGTCAGGAGAAAGGGCACTGTTAAAGGTGTTTTTGTTTGTTTGTTTGTTTGTTTTTTGGTAGTTTCCTATTACAGAAGCAGAGGCTATGTTTACACAAAATGTATGGGGTGTTTCTGAACTGGAGCACAGAGAAATTTGTGTTTCATACCTGTTCGGAAATGTTCTAAAACTATTGGTCAATGCCCTCTCTCTCTGGCTTTTCTTTGCAAACGAAGATTCAGGAAGGACTCATCCCACGCTTTCTGCAAGCATGCTGATGACCAAAAAGGCCAATCCAAGATAAACAAGTCTGGTTGCAGAAAGCACAGCAGAAGATCTCCTTGGGTGATGTTTCTGGGTTGTGATTCTTTCTGCGTTGTCGTTTCTCTTTTAAGACTTGTTCGGCATCGGTTCTCAAATAAGGCTGCAGCATTGTGGATAGTGTGTCTCCATGCCTCCCAATGTGAGGCCAGGGCAGACCATTGTTGGTGAACAATTTGGCCAAGCCTGAGATGTTGTTTCAGGGAGTCCTTGTATCGCTTTTTTGGAGTGCCTCTCTTATGCTGACCCGTGGCGAGTTCACCATAGAGTACTATATTTGGGAGGCGATGGTCCTCCATCCTAGAAATGTGCCCTGCCCAGCACAGCTGTGTTCTCAATATCATGGCCTCAATGCTGGTGATCCCTGCTTGCTCAAGGACAGCAACATTCGTCATATAGTCAGTCCAGTGTATATTTAGGATTGTGTGTAAACAGCGCTGATGAAAGTGTTCGAGGAGTCATAAATGGTGGCGATAGGTGACCCATGTTTCAGATCCATAAAGGAGAATAGACAGTACAATGGCCCTATATACACTGATTTTTGTGCTTCGCCTTAGGTGTTTAATACTCCATGCTCTTTTGTGAAGTTTTCCAAATGCGCTATAACCTTTGCTAATCTGTGATCAACCTCTTTGTCAATCTTGGCATCTGAGGAGATGATGCTTCCCAGGTAGGGGAACCCTGGTGGTGCAGTGGTTAAATGCCAGTACTGCAAGCCACCACGTCGCAAGTTCAGTTCCAGCCGGCTCCAAGGTTCACTCAGCCTTCCATCCTTTCGTAGGTCGGTAAATTGAGTACCCAGCTTGTGGGGGGCAATTAACTAACACACATTGGAAACTGTTTAATGCAGTGTAGATGTGTAAATAGCTATTGCTTAAAACAATTTGTAAGCTGCTCTGATAGCCTTGTCGCTGAATAGCGGGGTATAAATCATGGATGTCTCTCTGGTGGACTAGAACATAGTCAATGAGGTGCCAGTGTTTGGATCGGGGATGCATCCAGGTTGTCTTCAAGCTATCTTTCTGCTGAAAGATAGTGTTTGTAATAGTCAGCTGTTGTTCTGCACAGAACTCTAGCAAGAGGCATCCGTTATCATTGCAATTTCCAACACCATGCTTGCCTAAGATACCTTTCCAGGCTTCGGAGTTCTTTCCTACTCTGGCATTGAAGTCACCAAGGATAATAATGTTATCTTCTACAGGGACTTTTTGTGTGAGTTGGCGTAGGTCTGTGTAGAATTTGTCTTTCTCTACAGGGTCGGCTTGCATAGTTAGGGCATATATACTAAAGAGAACAACATGTGGGAGGCATAAGGAAATAATGTGAACAGCGTGTCCTGTTGGCAAGGTTTCGAGTTTGGAGGCAATGGAGTTTTTAATAATAAAGCCTACTCCTGAAAGATGTTTTTTCAGTTTTGGGTTTGCCAGACCAGTAAAGTGTGTAGCCGGTGCCATGTTCTTTAAGGCTGCCTTCCTCATGGAGATGAACTTCACTACGAGCCACAATGTCAGTATTAAGTTGTGATTGTTCTTGGGCTATTAGAGCAGAACGACGCTCAGGCTGTCCACTATCTGCAGAGTCTCACATGGTTCTGATGTTCCAGCATGCAAGTGTCAGTTTATTTACACCTTTGGAGGCTGGTGTGTGCCTTTGTTTCTTTGCCTTGGTTTGACCACATCAGAAGATGCCCGTTGGCCTCAGCTAGCCAACCAAGTAGATGGGGATGAGCTTTCATGAGGCCACCTTTTCTAGGCCCCTCTCCATATGGAGCAAGCAGTTCTCTCCTTAAAAAAGGCTGCTTGGTTGTTCAGGATGCTGCCGAACAAGACTTTCATCTCCCAGGTCAGCCTTGAGCGACCAAAGTCCTGAACCACCTGCACGCAGGGTTGGGTCTGCGGCTTCCAGTGCATCTTTACGCCTGCTGTTTCATCCCTCTCCTATCGCTACAGGACTTTTTTTTTTAATTGGATTTGTCCTTCAAGCCTGTGCAATGGATTTGTCTGGTGGAGTGCAGCGTGCACAGACCTGGCCTCACCCTTTAAATGAAAGGTTCATCTGCTGTGGCCTTGCAAGCATGGACAGTAGCAGCGAGGTCCTCAGGTCATAGGTTTGATTAGAGTTTCCTTCTCTTAGATGGTTGACCTTACAGAGTTGCACAAGCACCATCTGTCCGGGTTTGGGATTAGAGTTTTCCTTCTCCTAGGATGGTTGCCATAAGGCTAGAGAGCCCATCCTGCCCTTTAACACTCTTTGTCAGACCCTTCAGTTTTGACCTGTCTGGCATGGAGACCCTACCGATGGCTATTATGCCACCACCAGCATAGCTCAAAACATCATTATGGTATGCAAGCCTCTCTCCCATGACAAGGGGGAGTCAATGGAGAGGACTGGTCAATGGCATGAAGGAGAAAAGTATATAGGCTAAAGAGGTTAGCTTTTGGCAGAGATGGTTTGCCCTTGTTGGTTTATCTCTAAATTATTCATATTTCTAACTTCCCTCACTAATCATCTTTCCACAAACAATCAGAACCAAACCAGAATAGTCCACTGAATTCTGTTAGATCCAATGAGTTGTTAGTGTCTCATGATGAGCAGGACTGAGGGCTGAAGAGAAGTCTAATAGTAGTAGTGTTCTACTCCAGTTTAACAACCAATAGCCAAGACTTTGTCAGTGCACCTGACAAAGAAAAAAAAAAGTTGGGCATATGAAAATGGATGGTATCCTGTTGTGCTTTGATTTAGAGAGCAGCCTCTTGCTCAATAATATCCCCAAGAAATGTCAGTAACAGACCAGATTGCCTACACGGAAATCAAGCAATATAAGGTTGTTATCCTGCCCTCAGGCTGATTAATGTTGATTAAAAGCAAGATGCTGAACCAATATCAGATCTGTTATTTGCATTTGGTTGGTAGACTGTGATAACAGCACTGGATTACATTCTAGGGTCACTGCAAGCTAATTTGTCCCAACTTTAGTCACCTTCTCATAGTGCAACAATTGGCTATATTGTATTGTTAGAGTGTATTAGGCATATTGGAGAAACTGTGAAACTAACAACAACAACAACTGCAACAACAATAATAAAATAATAAAAATAATAAAATTATTTCTTACTCACTTGTCCCTATGGATCGAGACATGGAACAACAAATTATAAGAAAAAGGAACAAAATCTACCTGCCAGGGTTTGCATAAAATTCTGACAGAATACGTGTAAAGTACTTTCAGTATGTTATAGCTGAGTAGAATTTAAAGTTTTATAAAACTATAAAACTCCTCAAGACAACCAAAAAGTGCATGGAAGTTAATGCGTAAGCAACAATAAGTGCAATAGGAGATGTTACTTCTTACTTATCTAAAGTCTGAGCAATTTCCAGCAAAGTCAGTGAGTAACTTTCTTTTATGTCTTTCTTTTCTTAAACCATTAAAAAAACAAAAAACAAACACCAGATACTAAAGTATGGTATTTTATTTTGAATTGTTTTCTCCAAGTCATTAGTTAACACACATTGGAAACTGCTTAATGCAGTGTAGATGTGTAAATTGGTATTGCTTAAAACAATTTGTAAGCCGATCTGATAGCCTTGTGGTTGAAGAGCGGGGTATAAATAAATAAATAAATATGCATAGGATTTTGTATGTTGATGGAGACAGATTTGATTTCACTGGCCGTTCACCACCTGGAATAGCTGTGCTAGTCAGGATTATGTTAGATAACAAAAATAACACCAGACTACATGTTGTTGTTCTTGAAGTTGTTGTTGTTATTGTCTTGAGCACAAATCTAGCTGATGTCCTCTGTAATGCATGAGTGATACTGTTTTTAATTTGAATATTACTATAAACTGAAAACATACTTTTTATAAATAAACTAGTAGTAAAGCATAAAATAATATGTATTTCTGGATATAACTGCCTTTAAAATACATCTTATCCTGACCAAAACAAACACACCTGAATCTCCTAACTTGAAGATATAAAATGTGGGGATGGGTTCATTATCTATATTTGAGATAGAGGGAAAATGAGTGAAAATATGTCATTCTTATCAAAATGCAAGCAGTATCTTAGGGGTAGCACCTTCATGCCAAAAGACATTTTTGAACAGTTCTCTGAACAGAAATTCCACACCTGTTCAACATTCTGTAATGACTTGGCTGTCTTCTTATAATGGAAAAAATATAATCAAAGATTACGATGCTAAGTTGGAAAAAAACAGCCAACTTAAATAAGTATATTTGAATCATTGACACAATTATATAACCTTTGAGAAGGGATTCACCTGAAAACCTTTTTTTAATCAGTTAATCAACTGGTTAAACACCATCGTCCTCTTACTGGAAGACATTCATTAAGGGGCATGAGATTTAAGCAGAAGGACTAAACAAAGCAAATTAACCAGTTCATTTGATTGAAATAACAACTTGGGAGTTTCACCCACTGCTGTTACAGATTATGCTTCTGCCTCTTGCTCTTCTAGGATGATCTTAAGCATCACTGGCTGCACATTGAGCACATTTGTCAGCTGAAAGAGCCACAGGACATAGTCTGGCAAAAAGACTATTTCAGCTGAGGCATCTGTCTGGTTATGCCTTGTTGGATTCTTGCTGACTGCCTGTCAGAGTACAGGAATGCAGATCATGACAATGGCAGGCTACGCTGTGTGCTCTTCCCAGGCTATTGTGAAACATCTTCATAATTTGTTTGTATGAATGATATTTAACTGAATGCAAATAGCTAGTATCAGTATTCCCCTGTCTGTAGCCTCTCTTGTGTTAGTTTTTTCCACTGTGGCAGTTGAGAATGAGAAAATCCCTTTACATGGTCTCTATGACCAAATTTATACTTTGGTCATAGAGTCTGTATGACCAAAGTATAAATTGTATGTCGCCTGTGATTGCCCCCTTTTAAAAAGTGCAAATATGTGGTGGGTAGCATCAGAGTGAATAAAGGTCTGATATGAGGAATTGCTCAAGTCTTTCTCAGGCTGCCATTTACTCATAACCAGGAAGGTAATAATCACAACCCTGAGCACGACACAGTGTTGTATTGGGGGAGGTGTTTTAATGGCCTCAGATGAAAGTGAAGCATAGGATTGGACCATGGCATATCACACCATGGTATGGAAGAAGCAGGGGCGGAGCTCTCTATATTTGGGTTGTGCCGCAACCTAGCCTCTCCCTCTTTCGCCTTTGTCAACCCTGATGATCAAATGCTGAGGTCCTTCTTCTGGTTTGATTATGCGGGGGGAGGGGAATGGTGGTTTAGTTTTATTTTGAGCAGTGTGAGCAGTTTGGTTGGAAGTGTGTGTGTGTGCGCGTGCACACGCACACACATACATTTGCAGGTGCCTTCATCAGCAGAGGGGGGTTTGGCCTCTTCAAACCAGTCCCCAGACTCCACTCGCCCCATGCTCCATCACTGGGGTGTGTGTGGGAGAACAGGAGGGAGGGCCGGCCATGGGCTAATCACCTAGCCATGCCACAGCCTTCATCCGCAGGGGTGAGGCTGCACTGCACCCCTGTTCACCCCAGTCTCATGGGGGGGGCACACAAATTTTCTAGTCCTCAATGAGTAAGGATGTCTGCACACTTTCAGACACCCCATAAAAATTGTCAACCATCACAAGTTTTTTGGTCATGTTTTGTTTGGGGAGTTGTTTGTTATACTGTTAACCTGCTTATGGTTTTTACAGGCAGATGGACTATTGGGTTTTGTGTAAAACCCAAAGTGCTTGCAAAAGCAACAACAATATAAAAATCTACTGTATGCAAAAACAAAACAAAACAAAAAACCACAAACTTTTATGTGCAACTCCCATAGGTATATGTGCAATTAAAAAAAAATTGAAAAGTATGCACAAATTCTTGTAATGTTATAAGTTGTTACCAGGGATGTTCTCGGAGCATGTGCATGAGAACATGCTCTGTTCTCATGTTCTGGGTAAATATGCCAGTAAGGGATCTTGTGACTTTAGCAGTATGTCTTATGGTTTGTCTATATGGGCAATTTACCCTGTCTTGGAGCCCTGCAGTCCAGATGGTGCAGGGTTTTTGCCCCATTTTGCCCTAGGCAGTCCTCACAACCCCTGGGGCAAAAATTGGGCTAAGATGGGGGGAAGAGGGGTAGGTCCCATTATAGCATTTAAAAAAAATATCCAGGAAAAATCTCTCCTGCTGGCAAAAAACAGAACAGGCCCCACATGACCACAGGAGCCCATTTCGGCACCCCAGCCCATTGCTGAAGCTGCCCTCTGCCGTCACCCTTCCGCAGCAGGAAGCAGTCCTGCAGCATGTGATCAGGGTGACTTTGTCACATGTTGCAGGCTAGCTTTCTCGCTTCAGAGAGAGTGAGGGAGACAGTGGCAATGGTGACTGCAGTGATGGGCCAGCATCCCTACCTGGACTTCCTCCCATTCCATGCAGGTAACGGGGGAGGAATGGGCTTGATCCTCAGGTGGAATATGCTGGCGGAAAGCCAGTGTATTATTGCCCATGTAGCTGAACCTTCAGGCAAATTGGAGTCAATGACTCATATCCACACAGAACTATTTTGATTGGAAAAGTGTCAGGAAAACGAAGATAAGCTATTTAACATCGTCTAAGCCAGACCAGGACATTTGGGAAAAGAATAAGCTAGAGAGATTCTCTGACTCAAATCCCAACTGTGATGGGGGTGGGGGGGGAGTCTGAAAGAGTGATTTCAGCTTAAAAGGAGCAAAGCTTGGGCTTGGAAGTGATTTCAGCTGGAGACTTCCAGATGTATCTTCTCATGGGTTGATAGACCCCACCCCAAATAAAATACCTGTTCAATTTTGGGCTCTTTTTAAAGGATTTGAGTCAGGAAAATAAGTTTAAGGTCAAGAGTTCATTTAAAACAAAAGGGACCTTTCAAAAAGCATTTTCTGTGCAGAAAACAGATTTTCTGTGTGGAAAATAATTTTTCAACAGAAAAATCATTCCTGGACAGAAGATACCACCCAGAAGCAAAGATAACAGTATAGCTCAGTGGTTAGAAGCCTTCATAGGCTCTAGGGCAGCCTTTCTCACGCTTTTTATCCTGGAGGAACCCTTGAAATAATGTTCAGGTCTCAGGGAACCCCTGCATAAACATTATTCTATATACTGTTATTGCTTTCCCCCCACAATCACAATCTCTTGAGGAACCCTTAGCAACCTCTTGAGGAACCGTAGGGTTAAAGGGAACCCTAGTTGAGAAACTGCTCTAGGGGTTCCCTGAGTCAGATGTTAAAATTAGTCTACCAGCCCCGATGACATAAAGCTATGGAATGACTTCCTTGCCAGGGCTACAACAAAATGGAAAGACTGCCTTTCTAGTCTCAACAGTCAGCTTTATTTCACACTGCAATTTCTGCAGGACAAGAGTGGGTTCCAGTCTTCATTGAGAAGCAACATTTCTATCCAGACAATGTTAAAATCAAACAAGGGTCTTTGTTTGGAAGAAAGAGAGAGAGAAAGAAGAAACACAAAAGGGAGCGGAAGTTATTGGAACGGATTGAAATCAACCCCATGAATTACACTGTGGTTGAGTCCCATCCTGGAAATAAGTACACAGGTTTTATGGGGCAAAACTACTGCAGATGGAAGGTGACAGGCTAGCAATTTTGCTAGAAAAGTGGGAAAACAAGAGGAAAGGGGTTACGGAAGGGTCAACAACTGCCCTCCAAAACTCTAGGAAATTAATTTTAAAGAGAGGAGGCTCTCTCACATACATAAAAGGCCTGAATTACGTCTTCTGCTATCTGCACTTCAGCAGAGGAAAAGCCTTTGAACTGGACCTTTTCAGTTCCGCTTGATGCAGGTGGGAATACATTTGACAGGAGGTGTTCATTCAAATAGTTTAAGAGCCAGCATGGTGTAGTGGTTCGAGTTTTGGTCTACAACTCTGGAGACCAGGGTTCAAATCCCCAGTCGGCCATAGAAACCCATTGGATGACCTTGGGCAAGTCACACTCTCTCAGCCTCAGAGAAAGGCAACAGCAAACCCCTTTTGCACAAATCTTGACAAGAACCCCCTATGATAGGATTGCCATATGTCAGGAATGACTTGAAGGCACAGAACAATAAGAAAACTTAGCACTGGGGAGGAGGAAGGGCAAGATGGCGACAGACTAAGAACTTCTGAACTGTCCTCCCATTATCATCTGGCATTACCACCTACATATGGCCCAAAAATGCCACCCAAAGGCAAGAAAAGAAATCGGACCAGCCCCAGCAACAATATTGGGACGCAGGAATCTCTCAAAGCAGAAAAACAGATGAGGATTGACTCACCGTTCCCGGTGGCAGAGACAACACAGCTCATGAGTAACAGATCTCTAACAATAGCTCCTCCCTTTCTCCCTAAGTCATCACAGAAATCTGAATTAAAGAAAACAGCATCCTCAATTCTTCAAAGTTTAAATATAAGCTATTTTCCAGGGCAAGGAGATAATAGAGATAACAGAGATCAACTCCTGGAGCTTGGCAGTATACTCTACCACAACACTGTTCAGCCCTTCTATGAGTTCTGCAAACTGTCTGTAGAAACATTGATTCTTATTTTGCTAAATGACATTACAAACAAGGTGGAGAATTTCCAAAAAGCCTTTCAAAGGCAAAAACCATATGGCACACAGGAGGTTAAAAAGGAAGCTGTTTGGGAGGAAGCCTGCCCTGCCATGTCATAACATCAACCGGATGCAGTTAAACACTGACCAGTGTTACAGAAAAATCAGCTCATGTTACAAATACATCACAATGTCCATATTTGGAACAGCCACAAGTCAGTTATGAGATACCCTTCCCAACTTTTAAACACGTACAGCAGAACAATTGACTTATTAGACTGCTACTTTTTACCCAGCCCAAGAGCTACTAAACATATTTTTTGACCTTTAACCAGGCAAATATTCCTAACAGAAATTTCCTCTGGAATGCACACTATATAGAAATTATCAGAGTTTTTAAGGATGAGATAGTCCATGACCTCATCACAGGGAAAACAGCAATAACAACATAGAGAAACAATAAATCTGCACACCAAGAGGGAGGACCTAAGCACACCTCAAAGGAAGAAGTTCAGGCTATAAATCAAGAAGTAATTAAACTGAGAGAAAAACTCACAGAAATCTGGAAACACACTCCCACAGTACAGCTGATGAGACATATCATCCTTAGTCAATCTAATGGTAATCCAGACCCACTGAATTCATTCCGCTCCCAAACGATTTGTAGAAAGCTGTCAGTACATTATTCTGATTTTCTAGACACAGACAATGAAAGTGAAAGTGATGACTCTCTATCACCACTGAAGGAAGCCTTGAAATCTTGAGTAGTAGGTAACACCCTTTCAAAAGTGCCCTATACTGCTGATGCACCCCCATCTACAATTAAATTCCAGGGGTCTCATATACTCCTATGCAAACCCAGTCCACAGGAAAAACAGTCTTCACCACCACCTATCGCATCTCCTATCTCATTGGATAAGCCAAAGGATGCTCCCCTCACTAAAGAGATGAGATCCCTGCTTGCTTATGATCCTCATTTTGCTGCCCAAGCTGCATTGGTTCTTCCAACCTCCCTTCCAGAACAGGTGGAGCAGGAAGGACAGAAATGTGATCCACTACTCCTACATTCACAGAGGAAGACACAACCACAATCATCCCAGCCATTTAACCAACTGCCATCAGATGAATTACCCATCTAGCCTGTGGTCTGCAGTGACTGCCTGACTTCCAACTGACCAGCACAAGGTTACCCTTATGACATGGACCATCGCTGGGTGTTCTACAGCTAATAGAGATCCTTGTCCTAGTGACTTTCTCACCCAAGACATTTTACTGATCCAGGAAACATGGACCAATAAGGATCTGCTATTAAATGACTTTCACTCATTCTCAATTCTGGCAGAGCCAGGGAAAAAGCATGGAAGAGCTAAGGGTGGCCTGGGCATTCTGGTTTCCACCACCCTACGTGCCATAACAAGGCCTCTTTCCACATTTAAAAGATATGCCATGGCAGTACTAACTCAATTTAACCATTGCACTTTGTTGATAATAAATGTCTACATGCCTCCAATGAAGAAGAAATCCCAAAATCAGACCCCTATGGGATGAACTGGGATCATACACTGCTAATCTCATATTGCAGAACCCAAATGCATTTGTAATTCTGGGGGGTGATTTGAATGCCAGACTGAGCCCCAACAAACATACCCTATATGCCCAGCACAAATGCCCTCCTCCTGATCTCGAAGATGATGGAACCCACCCCATCCAATGCTCAAAGGACAAGAAATCAAATTTTGTAGGACTTTGTCTGGCTCAAACAGTATTCAGGCTAAACCTTCACATCCTAAATGGTGCTCTGAAAAATGATTATCTAGCTGAATTTACTTATCTCTCTGGGTTCAGAATGAGTGCCATAGATTACCATAATTGTTCCTAGGGACCTTCTTCCCTATGCCAAGGATCTAGGTTATGCCCAGATTTGAAAGTGATCATTTTCCAATTCGGCTGCACCTAAGTGACTTCACTCAGGAGACACACACCAGGAAGTGTCATCACCTCTCTGTAACGCCATCAGGAAGGACTTATCACTGAGCTAAATGGACCCCCCAGCTAAACCAAACAATAAGTGAGGTATTGGCTTCAGACCAACTTCAGTGTCTTAAGACTGCCCTGATATCAGTTGAGTCCCCTGATGAAATCTTGGAGAATTACAATACACTTACCCAAGCTCTACTCCAGTATCTAATCCACTAAAATAGCACACACTAGTGGAAACAACAACAGCACCACTGCAAACCATGGTTCGACAAGGAATGTGTTAATGCTAAAAAAGCTCTCATCACTACTTATCAGGGTTATCTATCTCCCAGAAGCTGTACCAATGCTGCTCTAGCAAAAAAGAGACTACAAAAAGTTGTTTGTGAGCAAGAAAAAAGAAGCCATGAAAAATAATTGGACACAACTTATCGAGGCAGTCAAATCCAATAACATAGCTCTGTTCTGCTATATCCCATCAAGTTCCCAGAGAAATGGGCCAGCCACAGTGGACTATCACACCCCTCCAGGGATACGGGAGTGCAATGAAAGTGGATGCACTAGCCAAAATATAGAAAATATCCCAGGGTGGCCACCAGCATCAGAGATCAAGAACTTTGTAGCCCAACTGAGAATGGAGAAGGCTCCAGAGGAAGACTTAATACCTGCAGAAGCCATTAAAAACAACTTGGAATTCTGGGCCCATATCCTGGCCTCACTTTTCACTTATATCGACAATTATGGTTGAGCACCCAAGGACTCGGGGCTTGCAATCATTGTCCCCATATATAAAAAAGGAAGCAAGGATGATCCTGCCAACTACAGACCAATTAGTCTCCTCAATATGATCAGCGAATTCTATGCAAGACACTTACAGTGGAAATTTTAGACCTGGCTGGAACAAGAAAACATACTTGCAGAAGAACGAGTTGGCTTTAGGGAAGGCCAATCCACCATAGATCAATGCATTGTACTCCACCATCTTCTTGAAAAATACTCCACCTGCAGCACAGTTTCTCTCTGTGTTGTCTTTATAGACTTTAAAGCAGTTTTTGACTCTATATCCTGAACCAAACTGTGGAAAAAGCTGGAGGCTGACTCTATATCCTGAACCAAACTGTGGAAAAAACTGATTGGCCGACGTCTACTCCATCATTTGATAAAATGACCAGCTTGGTAGATGAAGGGAACACTGTGGATATCACATACCTTGATTTCAGTAAGGCCTTTGATAAGGTTCCCCATGACATTCTTGCAAACAAGCTTGTAAAATGTGGGCTAGACAAGTTAACTGTTAAATGGATTTGCAATTGGTTGCAAAACCGAAAGTGTGCTCAGCAGTGGCTCCTCTTCCTCTTGGAAAGATGCGACCAGTGGGGTGCCATAGGGTGCTGTCCTGGGCCCAGTGATATTCAACATCTTTATCAATGACTTGGATGATGGAATTAGGGGCATACTTATCAAATTTGCAGATGACACCAAATTAGGAGTAGTAGTTAATACCCTAGAAGACAGGATCAAAATTCAGAATGACCTGGATAGACTGGAGAGCTGGGCCAAAGCTAACAAAATAAAATTCAATACGGAGAAATATAAGGTACTGCACTTAGGGTGGGAAAATGAAATGCATAGATATAGGATGGGGGAGACCTGGCTGAATGAGACTACGTGCGAAAGGGATCTAGGAGTCCTAGTAGACCACAAGTTGAACATGAGTCAACAGTATGATGAGGCAGCTAAAAAGACCAATGCAATTTTTGGCTGCATCAATAGAAGTATAGTGTCCAGATCAAGGGAAGTAATAGTGCCACTCTATTCTGCCTTGGTCAGGCCTCACCTAGAATACTGTATCCAGTTCTGGGCACCACAATACAAAAAGGATATTGACAAATTGGAGCGTGTCCAGAGAAGGGCAACTAAAATGGTGAAAGGTCTGGAAACCATGCCTTATGAGGAGAGACTTAGGGAGCTGGGTATGTTTAGCCTGGAAAAAAGATGGTTAAGAGGCGATATGATAGCCCTGTTTAAGTATTTGAAGGGGTGTCACGTTGAGGATGGAGCAGGCTTGTTTTCTGCTGCTCCAGAGACTGGAACACAGAGCAATGGATGCAAGCTTCAGGAACAGAGATTCCACCTCAACATTAAGAGGAACTTTTTGACAGTAAGAGCTGTTCGGCAGTGGAACACACTCCCTCAGTGGGGTCTCCTTCCTTGAAGGGGTACCACATTGAGGATGGAGCAGGCTTGTTTTCTGCTGCTCCAGAGACTGGAACACGGAGCAATGGATGCAAGCTTCAGGAACAGAGATTCCACCTCAACATTAGGAGGAACTTTTTGACAGTCAGAGCTGTTCGGCAGTGGAACACACTACCTCGGAGCATGGTGGGATCTCCTTCCTTGGAGGTCTTTAAACAGAGGCTGGATGGCCATCTCTTGGGGATGCTTTGATCGTGATTTCCTGCGTGGCAGGGGGTTGGACTGGATGGCCGTCATGGTCTCTTCCAACTCTACAATTCTATGATTCTATCTAATTTCTATGCTGCATGAAGGGACCTCATTAAAAGTAAGATGTAACCCCCAGGGACATCTTAGCAATGCCATTGTCACTGAGAAGGGTGTCAAGCAAGGCTGCATTCTAGCTCCACTCCTATTCAACTTTTACATCAATGATTTGGTGTATTACCTCAACAACACTAACTTCCATCCCCCAAAATTAGCGGGAAGGCATATCTCAATGCTACTATATATGGATGATGCAGCAGTACTTTCAATAACTCCCATTGGCATAAAAAGAGCCCTAAGAGCACTAACTAACACAGTACTGCAGAGTGGAACAGCTAGAACTCAACTATCAAAAAACTAAAACCATGGCATTTGCTAAAAGGCCTAAGAACTATAACTGAAATATAGATGGCCACAAGACTGATCAGGTCTCTTGCTTCAAATACTTGGGGGTAACCTTTCATGCCACTTGTAGTAGGAAAGCACATGGGGAGTATGGTGCTGGCAATGTGCAGAGGAGCACAACAGCCATTCTCAAATTTCTTAAGACAAGAGGAGGCCACTAGTTACCCACAGCGCTCAAATTATTCAAAACCAAATCAGTAGCACAACTGCTTTATGGATCCCAGTTGGGACCCTTCCCCAACCCTGCACTGTTAGAACTTGTGCAATCCAAATTTTTAAGATCAGCTTTCCAAACTGCAAAATGTGTCTCTAACATAGCTCTGAGACAGGATTTATGAAAGTGGAGGTCAAAGTGTGGGTGACCATACTCAGCTACTGGCTCAGACTATCCCTCTTTCCCACTGGCCTTGCTCCGCTAACCTTAAGTGATGATTTCCAGTCCAACTGGAAACAGACAGTGATGACTAAAATTTCAACACTGGGCTTTACTCCAGATCTTCTGCTTAGCCTGCAATATGATAGAGCTAAAGCAACTATCAAACAGCGGGTGGTAGATATAGAGCAACAACTGGATCTAGCCAGCACTCCAGCCTTCATTGCTAGTGACTCCAACAGATATCTGGCCTCTCCTATGGCATACTTAACACTTGAAATACCTAAACATCGAAGGGCTTTTACTTTAGCACAGTGTCAGGCCCTCCCCTCAGCTGTCCTTGAAGGCCGATACAAGAAGATCCCCTTCTCAGACAGACTGTGCCCCTGCAACTCAGGCCAAATAGAAACAACAGAGCATGTATTACTCCAATGCTCATATCTTATTCATTTTATTTATTTATTGTATTTATACCCCGCTCTTCAGATACAAAATCTATCAGAGCAGTTTACAAATGGTTAATTTAACAGTTCCCTGCCCTCAGGCTTACAATCTAAATAAGACATGACACATAAGGAAAAGGGAATGGCAGTGGGAGTAGGGATTAAATCCAGCAGATACTGCTGGTCCTTCTCTCCCCCCAAGGGCAGGGCCGTGGCAGTTGGGCTGGAGGGAGGGCCTTTCACCTGCTTCTGGGCCCAGGCCTGATGGAATTCTGCCTGCCTCTTCTTCTCTTTCTCTAAGGGCATACTACAGGAACATACGTCTCAGCCTTATTTCACCCTTGTTGCCTAAATACCAAGGGCACACTGGACAATTCTACATCCCACTGTTGCCCTCAGACACAAGCCCAGGAACAACATATAATGTTGCCAGATTCTGCACAGCTGTGACTAAATTTCGACAGACAATGACCTCCACAGTAGAATAGTACCAACTTTGTCTTGTTATACTGGAGCTATGTAATCTGAAGGGACATTTTAAATACTGCTTTTATCCTATTTTTATCCTGTGTTTTTACCTCTTTTTAATTCTCTATTCCTTTTTACCTATGCTGGTCTATGACCATAATAAAGATTCTGTTCTATTCTATTCTTAGCACTGGTGTCCCCAATGTGGTGCTCCTTGTCCCTCTTGGTTGCTATTTTTTGTTGGTTCTCTTTTATGTCTTGCAAAGCTTGCAGTAACAAATGAAAATCTAGGCCCACCGAGAAGCCAACTAACATCTCTGTCTGAGGTGCTTGTCCCCAACAGTACCTAATAACAGCAGAGTGTGGAAGCAAAGAACCCTCTAGCAGTATTTGGCAATATGGCACTGACAAACCTTGAAATGAAGCACAGACACAGTTAGGTTCTTCCAAAGTCCTTGGAGGCTCTTTATCTTCTTGTTGTGGAATATACACAAGATACAAATGCTCCTTTGATCTTCTCCAACAGTCTGATATGATGCAAATTAACTAACTACTCTCAGTAAATATACACAGTAACTCACTCACTACAACTCACGTCACTCCAACCCACTACTACTACAAACCACTACTACAACAACAAAACTCTGGATCTTAGCACTCTGGCATATAGTGATGATTACACAGAGCTAACACCTGGTGTTATACTCCCTTCCTAGCCATACAAAGAATTTTAACCTTCTTTAAAGGAACAGTGTCCCAAAGATATTTTCAATTATTTTAGCATTTGTTTTTTAAAAAGTCAAAAAAATTCTTGCAGCCCAAATAGGCTCCAGAGACATTTCTTGGACAAAAAGAGTGGTAAATGATAGCAGCCCATCCCTCTAGTCTGAAGATCACCCAGCTGCCCATTAAAGTACCGTATATTCCGGCATATAAGACGACTTTTGAGCACTCAAAAGTGCCCTCCAAAATCAATAGTCGTCTTATACGCCGGATATACTTTGCTTCACCTGCCTGCCTATCTCCTGCCTCTTCGCAAACGGAGGGAAGAGGCAGGAGATGGGGCAGGGGGGTGAAGCAAAGTGCTTTTCCAGTACATTCGCCTCCCTCCTCTGCCTTCTCCCCCTTTGGGGAGCAATGGAGACAGAAGAGGGGGGTGAACGTTGCGGTTTGCCGCGGCCACCGCTTGATCACCCCTGCAGCGGCCAAGGCAAACTGCTAGATTCGCCCTTTTCCCCCACCTTGCTTGAAGGTGGAGGAAAAGGGCGAAAATGCCCCATTTTGCTCCGCGACCCCGATCCCTCCTTCTGGGCTCCCTTCCGAAGGAAGCCCAGGAGGAGAACGCAGGGCCGTGGAGCCAAACCCTGGGATTCGCCCCAGCCACCCATCCACCCTCCCTCCATCCACCCGTCCACCCTCCGCCCATCCACCCCCCCTTCCCCAAAGCCGAGATTCCACTAGAATCGCGGCTTTGGAGAGGGGGGTGGCTGTGAAGCCCCCTCCCACCAGCCACCCAGCCACCCTCCACCCATCCACCCCCTTCCCGAAAGCCGTGATTCCACTGGAATCATGGCCTTGGAGAGGGGGGATGGCTCCGAAGCCCCCTCCCCCCAGCCACCCAGCCACCCTCCGCCCATCCACCCCCTTCCTGAAAGCCGCGATTCCACTGGAATCACGGCTTTGGAGGGGGGTGGCTGTGAAGCCCTGTCCCCCCAGCCACCCTCTGCCCATCCACCCCCCTTCCCTCCAGCACCCTCCCTCCAGCACCCTCCAGCCATCCACCTCCCTCCCCAAAGCCACGATCTGGCTGGAGATCAGGGCTTCAGGGAGGGGGGAGTGGCTGCGAAGCCCCCTCCCTCCAACCACTCTTCCAGCTTTGGAGGGGGTGGTGGCTGCAGAGCCCCCTCCCCCAGCCACCCGTACACCCTCCGCCCATCCACCCCTTCCCTCCAGCACCCTCCCCCCAGCACCCTCCATCCATCCACCCCCCTCCCCAAAGCCATGATCTGGCTGGAGATCGTGGCTTTGGGGAGGGGGGAGTGGCAGCGAAGCCCCCTCCCTCCAACCACCCTTCCACCCTCCCCAAAGCTCCCTCCCTCCAGTGTCCTACCTCCAGCCACCCCCTCTCCCCAAAGCCGCGATCCTGCTCGTGATCGTGGCTTTGGGGAGGGGGTGGGTGGCTGTGAAGCCCCCTCTCTCCAACCACCCTTCCACCCTCCCCAAAGCCCCCTCCTGAAAGCCCCCTCCCTCCAGCCACCCCCCCTCCCCAAAGCTGCGATCTGGCTGGAGATCACAGTTTCGGGGAGGGGTGGGTGGCTGTGAAGCCCCCTCCCTCCAACCATCCTTCCACCATTCCTGGCGCCCCCTCCCTCCACCACCCCCCAGCAAGCTGGCCATCCCACATTACCCAACCCACCAGGAGGCTGGGCAGCCTCCTCGTGGGTTGAGGAATCACGGGAGGAGGGAGAACCCCCCTTAGCCAGCTGGCCATCCCACATTCCCTAACCCAAAAGGGGCTGGGCAGCCTCCTGGTGGGTTGGGGAATCACGGGAGGATGGAGAACCCCCCCAGCCAGCTGGCCATCCCACATTCCCCAACCCACCAGGAGGCTGGGCAGCCTCCTGTGGGTTGTGGAATCGCGGGAGGAGGAAGCCCAGAAGGAGGGATCGGGGTGTGGAGTTAAATCCCTAGATCTTCTTTGTGGTCTCTGTGAATCACACAGTTGGGTTACTCCTGCGCCTGCGCAGAGCTTCGGAAACTTCTAGAATCGCTAGGCAGAACATGCTTTGATACATTTTTGGTGGTAACTCCGCCCACCCTAACGGTCCCTTATAAGGGCTTCCCGCCTAAAATCCCCTCAGTTCCTTTCTTTCCGCCGCGTTTAGCAGCTTAAGGAACTTCTGTGCACTAGGTTATTTTTCTCTTTCTACTGGCTACGACTTGCTTTCGGTTTCTCGACTACGATTTTGGCTTTTTCCTCTTCTGACTTGGCATTTGAACTCTGATTTCTGGCTCTGACCTACGGACTTTGTCTTTGGATACGGCTTTCCTTCTCGGTTTTGGCTTGACGATACATCTGACTCGCGTTACTGACCTTGGACCGGCTTGACTTCGATTCTGTGCATGGTGAGATTGATGGCCTCAATGTCTGGGAAAGGAGCATTCAAGCGGTGCATGATATGCCAGGCCAAGCTGCCGAGTGCTGATGGCCATTCCCGCTGCTTAATATGTCTCAGGGAGTCCCACAATATCGACGCTTGCGTCCACTGCAGAGCGTTTACCCTGCAGGCCCGTAAGCATAGGCTCTCATGCCTGCGGTCCTTTTTGTATGAGAGGGCTCTGGTCCCAGGCTCGGCTGCTCTGCCAACCTCTGCTTCCGCCCCTCCGTCTGAGTCTAGAGGCCATGGACGCTCCCGATCGCTGCCATCCTCTGGGCAGAAGTGACGTCAGTCCCGGAGTCCATCCCGAAGACGCTCGACAGCGTCTGATCCCGAGGCTCTCCGTTCCGAGCGCAGACATACACCTTCGGATTCGACCCGGGGCGGCCCTGAGTGTGTTGTCGAGCCTACCCCCTTGACCTCGACGCAAGCATTGCCAAAGACAACCACTCCACCTGCAGATATTACTGCATCAGCCGAACCAGCAAAAAAGAAGAGGAAGGAGAAGCACCTCTCCAAACATACTGAGGGAAAAAAGGACAAGCCTAAAAAGTCCAAACCCACAGAGCGTATTGCCCCTGAGATCCCTCCTCGTCTCTTTTCCGATGCCGATGGAAAGTTTCTACGCCCATTACTGGTATCCGCTGCTGACTTTGGGAGCCGTCCTCCTCAGACCCCGCCACTTGAAGTGGTTACAGTTGAGTTATCCCCAAGGATGGATGTTGCTAAGCGTGTCGAGTCTTCACCAGCTCTGGTAGTTTCTCAACACCAATTACTGGAAGGTCACTCCTCAGACGTCGACGTGGAAGTGGTCGAAAGGGAATTGTTGCCTCAGGACCGCTCCCTCTCCATAAGAGATGACGTCCCCTCTTACACGGCGTACGACTTGGCTCAGTCTATTTGTCGAGTGGACATGGGATCCCCGTCGGGATCGCAAGTATTGAACCCGAGGGGAGAACCCGTTGAAACCGGCCGCTCAAGTCACTCGAGACCTAGATCTTCGTCTCCTGTAATCCTGGATGTTGCTTCACGGAGAGATGCTACTGTCCAGGTCTCAACCCCCCAGCTATGACCCTTGCCACGTACGCCTCCGACACCACAACCGCACTCCCCTACACCCATGAGGCCCAGGAGCCCTTCACCGGCTGCTTCATCCGCTTCGTCGGAGGAGTCCTGGGATCTTTATCGACCATACCTGCCTTCTCCGAGGTCTGAACTCATGGATGATGATTCCACCTCTCCAACGGACGATGTTCGGGCCTTCGGAGAACAGATGATCAGGATGTCCCATGCCCTGGATCGGAAGGTAGAGGACCGCCCAGCCGACCCCGTGGATCCGATCTTCCAAAGGATCCAGTCTAAAGCACCGTCTTCAGCCGTCATCCCAGTTCTGCCTTCTTTGCTGAAGTTAGCACAAGGGTCCTGGGAGAACCCATCGTCGATCCAATTGACATCGAAAAAGATCGACAGGTTATACCGAGTTGCGGGAGACCATGTTGACTGGTTGTAATCACATCCCAAGCCAAATTCTGTGATTGTTGAGGTGGCCCAGAACAGGAAACAGCGTCGGCCTCTGTCCTCCACGCCGGATCCCGAAGGCAGGAAACTTGATATTGTGGGGAAAAAGATGTACACTGTGGCTGGTCTCAGTTTCCGTGTCACAAACTACACGGCGTGCATGGGGGCCTACCAGCAGGTCCTCTGGGAACAGATGAACCATCTCATTAAAGACCTCCCAGAAGAGCGGCGCCGGATGGCAGAGGCCATTCAGTCTGAAGCACAATCCCTTGCGGGGCTTCAGATGAATTCGGCTCGTCACATGGCAGATTGTGCGGCTAAAACGATCGCGGGTTCGATAGCCCTCCGCCGCCATGCGTGGCTGCGCTCCTCCGGCCTCACACCCCAGGCATCCGCCACCATTGAAGACTTGTCGTTTGATAAATCAGGCTTGTTCAACGGTTTGACCGACGACAAGCTCGAATTCACACAGAAGATGAGGACCACTGCCAGGAAATATGGTATGGGGCCTACATCCAGCAGCCAGTACCGTCCTAGGGGGAGGTACTCCTGGCAAGACCCCTCTTACGGCCAACCATTCTGACGAGGTTACTCTGGCCAGAGTTACCGTCAATCCCATTTCACCCCCTCCACTTCTCCGGCCTCTTCGGTGAGGAGCAAGGGCTCGGGTTCCAGGCACCGGCAACAGCCTAGGCAAAGGTCTTGGGATCAGGGCCGCAAGAAATTCTAAGCCTCCATTCCCTCTGTTCATCTCTTTTCTGTTTCTCCTTAGATGCCTCTCTTCGGGGATCGACTGTCCAACTTTCAAGACGCCTGGTCTTCTGTGACTTCAGACCTCTGGGTGCTCCAGATCATCGAGACGGGCTATTGGATAGAGTTCGACACTTTGCCCCCGACGGGAAGGGCTCGCCCAACGCCCCCTCCCCTCCTCGAGGAGGTGGAGACTTTACTTCAGAAAGGGGCGATCGAACCTGTCGACCCCAACCTCCATCACCTCTGCTTCTTCTCGAGGTACTTTCTGGTCACCAAGAAAGACGGCGGTCTACGCCCGATTCTCGACCTCCGTGGGGTGAACGAGTACATAACACCAAAAAAGTTCAGAATGGTCACCTTGGCTTCGATCCTTCCTCTACTGAGGCAGTACAACTGGTTTGCCTCCATAGACTTGAAAGATGCATATTTCCACATTGGGATTCACCGAGCCTACAGGCGTTTTCTCGCGTTCCAGATCGGGACAGAAGTGTTCCAATTCAGAGTTCTCCCGTTCGGTCTTTCCACCGCTCCTCGTGTCTTCACGAAATGTATGGCGGTAGTGGCGGCCTTTCTTCATCAGCAGGGAGTGGAGGTTTTCCCTTACATAGACGACTGGTTGATCGTAGCACAATCTCAGAGTCAGCTCGAACTCGATATTGGCCTCACCTTAGATGTATTAGACTACCTGGGACTTGTTGTCAACATCGAGAAGTCCCAACTCCAACCGACGCAGGCCATCCAGTTCAATGGGGCATGTCTCAACTCTCCAACTGCAGCAGCATACTTACCATGGGACCGCTTCGACAACCTGCGATCCCTAATTCATACCTGCCGCCGATCCCGAAGAGTAACAGCTCATTCAATCCAAGTGCTTCTGGGACACATGGCAGCGACGACTTACGTCACTCAACTTGCCAGACTCCGATTTCATCCACTTCAACACTGGTTCCTGCAGGTGTTCGACTCTCCACGATTCCCCACGAAAGATGCTCACGATGCCGAGGGCGGTACAAAGGTACCTGGACTGGTGGCTGGTACCAGACAACGTATTGTCGGGGATGCCCTTCGATCTCCCTCAACCGGACGTCTCTCTGACAACGGACGCTTCAATGCTGGGATGGGGAGCGCACCTCGACTCCTACGAGATCCGAGGATCATGGAACGACGAGGAGCAGGCCCTGCACATCAATGTCCTCGAGCTCCTAGCTGTGCGAAAGGCATTAAAAGCCTTCGAGTCCTTAGTGAGAGACAGGCCTGTGCTAGTACTGACAGACAACACTTCTGTCATGTACTATCTAAACAAACAGGGAGGCACGAGGTCTCCTCAACTCCTACAGCTCACGCTGGATATATGGGAATGGTGCGTTGAGAGGGGGATACTTCTCCAATCTATACATCTTCCGGGAGAGGAGAACACTCTTGCCGACGGACTCAGCCGTTCCAATCTATCCATCCACGAGTGGCATCTGCACAGATCGGTCACCCTGACCCTGTTTTGAATCTGGGGGTTTCTGCAGGTGGATCTTTTCGCATCTCCAGAGAACACTCAGTGCCATCAGTTCTGCTCGAGGCACTGAGCTGCGGGATCGAGGGGGGATGCGTTCCTATTCCACTGGTCAGATCCACTGCTTTACCTGTTCCCCCCATTCCCACTATTAACAAGAGTGATCACCAAGCTCCGCCGAGACAGATCGAATGCCATTCTCATCGCACCATGGTGGCCTCGACAACCGTGGTTTGCAACCCTGCTTCGGATGTCAGAGCGACAATTCATCCACCTTCCATCCCGTCCGGATCTACTGACTATTCAAGGAGGCAAGGTCAGACATCCCGACTTGGACACCCTCCATCTGACAGCCTGGAGGTTGATCCCGTAGCTCTCCCTTCGGGCTCGACACTCTCGGGTTCGACGTCTGCATTAAGACAACTCACGCCTATCCATCCTGATGTGCTGGCAGTCATTGAAGCCGCACGCAGACCTTCCACTCGAAAATCTTATCACTACAAGTGGAAA
The DNA here is from genome assembly GCA_030847615.1 of Gambelia wislizenii. Classification (NCBI taxonomy): domain Eukaryota; kingdom Metazoa; phylum Chordata; class Lepidosauria; order Squamata; family Crotaphytidae; genus Gambelia; species Gambelia wislizenii. The sequence continues at coordinate 180,896,396 of JAUMIR010000001.1, forward strand.
AGATATGAGGCGTTTCTGACTTCTCAGCATCCAATCCCCGACAAGTTCTCCATCTCTACAGTTCTGGAGTTTCTCCTTCATCTATCCTCGACGGGCCTTTCGCTCTCTTCCATTCGATGCTACTTGGCTGCCATCTCCGTCGAATTCCAGGAAAAAGGTCTTCTTTCCCCCTTCATAGACACGACGGTGAAGAAATTCTTGAAGGGGTTTGCAAACCTTCATCCTCCAGTGACGGAGCCGACTCCGGCTTGGAGCCTCGAACTGGTGCTCTCCCAACTTGTACGTCGGCCGTTTGAACCGATGGCTTCCACGGACCTCCGACTGCTATCCTGGAAGACTGCGTTCCTTGTGGCAATCACTTCGGCGCGTCGGGCCGGTGAGCTCTGTGCCCTGAGGTCCGATCCTCCCTACACGGCCTTCCACAAACACAAGGTGGTCCTCCATCCCGACATCTCCTTCCTTCTGAAGGTAGTATCCAGCTTCCATCTCAACCAGTCCATCACTCTCCCTGCTTTGATGCAGGACCCGAAGGATGACTTTGAACGCACCCTCCATCTCATGGACGTTAGGAGGACTCTCGCCTTCTACATTCAAAGGACTGCGCCACACAGAAAGTCACCCAGACTGTTTGTATCCTATGCTGCCTCGAAGTTGGGTGAGCCCATTTCCTCACAGAGACTGTCGAAGTGGGTGACATCGACCATTGCTCTCTGCTATGAACTGGCGAAGAAACCTCTGCCATCACGGATTCGAGGGCACTCAACAAGGGCTGTCTCCACTTCGACAGCTTTTCTCTCTGGAGTGCCTCTAGAGGACATTTGCAGAGCTGCAACCTGGCCATCGCCTCTGACTTTTATTTCTCACTACAGACTGGACTCTCGCTCTAGAAGCGAGGCAGCCTTTGGAAAGGCTGTACTGTTATCATCTATTCAGTGAATGAGTGTACATGTGCCAAGTCACTGTTGTTTAGATATCACTGTTCGTATAAGTGCTTTGATACCTTTATTAGACATGTGGTTAATGTTTCAATTTCAAGTGTATGCACATATGGTGTACTTGGTGTAGGACATATCCGCCTCCAGGAGTGAAGCTTGCCAGTCTACACCCAACTTGTGTGATTCACAGAGACCACGAAGAAGATGGACAGGTTGCTTACCTGTAACCATAGATCTTCGAGTGGTCTTCTGTGAATTCACACAGACCCGCCCATCCTCCCCTCTATGTCCTATCACATCATATAAACATGCTTAATGTTCCTGATGCTGCAAATTGTGGTGTCATTCAAGGAACTGAGGGGATTTTAGGCAGGAAGCCCTTATAAGGGACCGTTAGGGTGGGCGGAGTTACCGCCAAAAATGTATCAAAGGACATTCTGCCTAGCGATTCTAGAAGTTTCTGAAGCTCTGCGCAGGCGCAGGAGTAACCCAACTGTGTGAATTCACAGAAGACCACTTGAAGATCTATGGTTACAGGTAAGCAACCTGTCCATTCGCTCCCTCTCCCTTGACGGTGGGGAGAGGGGGCGAATCCCGGGGTTTGGCTCCATTGCCCCCAGTCCTCCCTATGGAGCCAAATGGGGCATGTTCGCCCCTTCTCCCCACCTTCCTTGAAGGTGGGGAGAGGGGGCAAATCTAGGGGTTTGCCGCGGCCGCCCCCACTTCCCCTGCATTGGTCCCCTTCGGAAGAGGCAAGACGGAGGGAAGGGGGCTGCTGAGGCAAACTGGGCATTTTCGCCCCTTTCCTCCACCTTCGAGTCCAGTTTGACTGGAAGGTTGAAGAGAGGGGTGAATGTTGCCCTGCCAGCTGATCCTGTTTGCTTTCCCAACTCATGAGGATATCCTCATGAGTTGGGAAACAAAGAGGATCAGCTGGCAAGGCTCCCCCAGCCAGCCAAATTGGGGGTGGTGGTGGTCTTATCTGGCGAATATATGCCTAAGCCTAGATTTTTGGCTGGAAATTGGGGGGGGGTCTTATACACCCAGTCATCTTATACGCCGGAATATATGGTATATGCTAGGTGTGGTAAGGAGCTAGATGAGGCATTGGTTAGGTGGACTGGGGGATTTGAATGAATTTCGTCTGTGTTTTTTTATGAGGTAGTGGTGGGATTAGTGTGTTTTATCTTTGTTTTTGTTTTTTGTTTTTTACTATTGCACAAATTATAATTGTGTTCCCAGGCCCAGTTTAAAGT